>CM062806.1:691923557-692323441 GCA_031772625.1 Pinus tabuliformis | reverse complement strand
GGTTATTTGAATTTCACACTTCCCCTATAAGAGGGAATTCAAGATTCTTAAACACTTACCTTAGGATCAATATTGGGCCGCCAAATTAACATCAATTTTCACTCCATTTTCACCTTTATCCTCATTTTATCACCTCATTTCGTCATATTATCATTACATAACCCTATATTTCCATTACCATATGAGTTTATATTTTCATTTTCCAAAGTTATTAATTTCATGTATTTAGAGTGAATTTATGATTAAAAGTTAGAGAAATAACATGTATTTTCTTATACCTAAAAGTGGCTTGAGTTTGATGACATGTGTAGATCATTTGGAAGTTTCCAAGGCACCCTTATGTGGCCTCCCAAGATCAAATTCGAATTTCAACTCAAGAGGTGGACCATATTCCAAGGAGAAAGATCATGGAGATTTTGATGTGTCATAGGATTTGTATCTGGTATTTAGGGATAAGTTGAGACAAGTATGGGTCTAGTAGATATTTAAGGGATCTACATTTATTGAGTAGATATCCCTAATTCATGTATAAATAAGAGGAGCATCCTTCAAAGGAAAAGGAGGAGGGAGAGAAAACAATTATCAGTTATTCATTAGCATCAGATTTATGTTCATTCAACATGAATAATACCACTTTCTCCAAATCATGAGTTATGAGTGTTGTTTGATTCTTAAGGTGTGATAGTTGTTCATGTGTGCTCATTGAGGAATGGAAGGATCCCCATACTGAGATAAGTACACTTTGTTGTAAAGTAATGTTGTGAATATACTAATTTTAATTATGATGTTCATCTTATTTCTTTGTTGTAAATACTTGTAGATAATTTCAGTATGAATTCATGTTGTGGCCATGTTTTGTTGTGTGAAGGTTGATCTCCTTTCAGTAGCTAGTTTTGATGTGAGAAGGACAACCAGGAACTCCTAAGTTAGGAATCTCTTCTCCATGAGCTAGATTAAATTGAAATAAGATTTACTTTCTCATATGCTTTCCTAGATTACATTTATGTGAATATTGATTCCCTTTCAATATATAGTTTTTATGTGAGAAGGGCAATCAAGTCCTCCTAAGTTAGGAGAGTCTTCTCCATGAGCTAAGAATTGAATTGAAAACAATATTTACTTGTCTTCATTTATATGCTTTCTTTATTGCTTTCTAAGGTGTTTGGTAATGTTATTATAGGAAGATTGTAGAAGGACAATCATGACTCTTGAACAAGAGACTCTTCTCTATCTTCTAAAGTAATATTTTACATTGATCAAACATTTTTTATGCTTTCATAAAATAGATCTGATAGTTTAGATTTGTAATATGCATTTCCATTCTAAACAAACTTCCTACACCTGTTTCATCTGAGGTCCCATATATTTTGGTTTGCTTCTAAGTTTACGATACCCCGGATTGATAAATTAAATGACAGGGATTTAGCAGACAACTAAATCGCTCAACAATCAAGAAAGTTTTTTTCTAGGAAGTGCTAAGACTATGAGTCCCTAGACAATCACAAAGTTTGAGAATACACTCGTAGTTATTATCTTGATTAGGCATGATGATCCATTGATGATTTGTCAATATGATCTATATCTAGATCTAGAAGATCTAGAATGGTCATTGATGTATTATAAATTCAGACATTAAGATAAATACAAAATAAAGGCTTTAAGCCTTTTTTTTAGTTCACTTGTTTTGTCTCGCAGATATTAATTCTTAACACGGTATCAGAGCCATGGCAAGCAAAGATGTGATAGGATACAACTTAATATTTATCAAAGTGAGTTTCTAAGAGATAATGAAAATATTAGAATTAGATTTGTTAAAAATGGTTTGAGATATGATTTGCTTATTTGAGATCATGTTTTGTTTCAAGATCTATGGATGTGCAATAGATGTGAAGAATTGAGAATATGGACACCTTTATTTTTTACAAGTTGCCTATATTTCTTGATCAAATGCCCCAGAGTCCTCATGTTCTATACATTCAGCTACTTGGCACCATTTTGTAATCTATTAAGCTAGACTTCACATTTTTTGAATCAAATCCTAAACTACAAGATCAAGTCACGAGAGAGCCACATGAGTTTTTTGGCAACAACATGTGCCCACAGATCTACACCAACAATCGTCTAGATATGCATAACTAGATCATTGAAAAATGTTGTGATAGTCATTCATAATCATGGGTTTTAAAGAAATCACTTAGTGTTGGGCACAAATCAAAACTTAAGGTTTAAGATATGATATTTGAGGGCATGAGAACTGAGCAAGAGATTTAACAATTGTGTTATTTCACTTAGTATGTGTGATAATGGATCTGTGCATTACAAGGCCCCATGTTTTCCATCTGATAATTTCATGGATAGTACCATGCTCCATTTCTTAATCGGTATGTCAATGTTGTTACTTTACTTCTAGTTGCATAATTTACAAGAAGTGATGAGGTGTAATAGGTCAAGTAAAAAACAAGTGAAAGACAAAGTTTATTAAATCTATTGTGTGCACTAATATGGTTGCAATTTGTGTATATTGAGCTCACCAATTAAATATTAGCCATTTCCTATTCAAAATTTATAATTCAATGGTTTAAAATATGTTGTTGTTATCATCAAGTTACATGACGGATGGATTTAAGTTTCAATCAAACTAATTTCACTTCTTGATCCATTAATCAATCTACACAAGATATCTACCCATATTTTCAAAATTGATTTATGGAGAATCACATTGTTTCAAGATCTAAAGATATAGTCCCCCATTTTAGATCTATCTTGGTGTGTTGATGGGTCTATTCTCAATCTAGTCCATAAAAAGTAGTTTTACATGTTGTAGGGCCGAGAAATTTAGAGCCATCTCTCCAAACCCCTTCTCATATATTTGTTTTTGGAGAGCTATTAATATGTTGTGTGATTTTCTCAATGCGTGTTGGTCAATGCTAAGGTTGGGAAGAAGTTCGCTGACACTCTCAAGTGAAAAAGAGAGCCATCAAATGGATTATCCTTGGAGGAAATAAAATATTGTCAAAATAGGCCATGATATGGTACCCATAGCTAAGGCCACAAGATTGAGTAGGAGGAGGAACCGACACTCTATGAATTTCATTCAGTTTCTCTCCTCACAATTTATTCTCTTAATGCATCTATCAGCTGATTCTCCCATGTTCTTAACCACTATTATTGTTTCTTTGAACAAGCTAGATGAATTTCTAGGTGGAACTTGATCCAAGGCATCGAAAAAAGACAAAAATCTACTCACCTATGCCGTCCAAAAACTACAAGTCATCCACATAGATTTGATTAAGGCTTGGTAACAACCAAACACATCAGAGGAGCTGACAATTGCTATTGTTGGTGGAAACCTTTCGAAGTCATTAAAATTCACAGTGTCTTAATGATATCAAATTCTGTCGTGGTGGCTAGTCCAAATGTTGGAAGTGCTCCAAAAGAATTAGAACTCGATTGCCCAAATGGGTCGTTTGGCTCGTGCACTAATCAGATTTGATGTTGTTCGCTAATTCACTATCCTGATATTTGATGAGTTGAGTTGAAGAATGGCAAAAGAACATGCAACAATGCAAGGTGTTCAAGGAACTGTAATAAATTCATTGTAGTTTATAAATTTAGTTTGATCATGACATGTCCGAAATCTTTCTTTCCAACCATAGAAATCCACTTGCAGAATTGAAGCCAAACCAGGTGTGTAAAATTCCCATGAGCAACATTTAGATTATTTTTAATTTCTCATACAGGTTCAAGTCTAGAGTCATGTAAGGGGGAGGTAGTTCAAATCTGTGATTAGCCTAATAATAATTAAAAAAAGAGAAAAAAAAAGAGTGTAAACTTTTGATATTGTCATATGTTAAAGGTTGAAAATTAGTTCAAGCAAATCTTGGAATAAAGATAGTAGAGATATGATATCCTTGTAGTCCTCTTATTATACATCATTGTAATATAATCATAATTTAATCTTTGCTCCTTGTCCTAGACCATCTCGAAACTGAATATGGGGTGTAAGGACATTTTTCATTGTGTACAAGTTTAGAGGAGTGATTGTGAATTTGGTTTAAGTAAGATGCAAATAAAATCAAAGTGATTGGAGCATTGTAGGGGTAAAGCATCAAACCCTTTCAATTCAAATGGTGATGTAACAAAAACTACCTAAACAGAATAAGGGGGTTAACTAAGTCAAGTAAGCCATCGAACTTTAGGGTGCATGATTGATAATGTTGATTTGGGGTAGCATCAGATGTGCTCTATCCACAAAATTTGGTGGAGAGGGTGGGGCACATGAGATCTCCAATACCAGGAAAGGGTTTGGGCAAATTCTAAATAGTTCAGGAGATATTAAAATAATTAATATTTTTAATGGAGTCCCTAAGTCTAAACTTAAGGAAATTAAAATATTAATGTGGATTAATATAAAATTGTGTTAGAATTGTCCAAAAGACATGGATCAAGCTAGATCTAATCTTAGTGATTTATTAGGGACTTAATCTCAGTCGTTGATATGTCAATGAGAAAATTATAAGAGGAGGCTTGAGGGTCACTTGGAGAACACACAAGATGATCAGTCATTCTATTCCCTAGAGTGGGGTTTGCTATGAGAGATAGAATCAGTGATCGGAGTTGCAGCTGAGGGGCATTGAGTACAGAGAGATAGAGAGGCAAAGATAGTGCCGAGAGATCAACGCAGGAACCAGAAAGAGTGACGTAGTAGCATCCAGGGCTCATGCAGGGCCACGCAGAGGCAGCCAGGAGCTACGCAGTTCTTCAGAGAGGCCAACGTCGCTGAAACAGAGGGCCAGGAGGCTGACGCAAGGCCTCTTGAGGCTAACGTAGACCCATTCAGGGTGACACAAGGCCAGCATTGGGCAGAGAGAGGGTGACGTTGGGGTTTTTGGGGCAGATTGGAGCTGAGAAGTTGCTAGAGGGTTTATCCAGGGTTTAAGGCAGGACATTTCTCTAAGACTGAGAGGTACTACTGCCAAGGGAATTCTCTGTTGGGTAAGCCGTATTTGGCACTGAGATTGTACTCTGAAATTGCTTAATAAGAAAACCCTCAGATAGTTGCACCGATTTTCTCGCATTGGGTTTTTCCGTGGACATTGGTCCAAAAATAACGGTGTCATTTTGTGTGCTTGTTTCTGTTTCCTTCAGTTGATGATCTGTAATATGTTGAGCATGCACTAGTGTTTATTTTCAGTATTTACATTGTAAATAACTTGTTAAGTAACATAATAAGTAGGTAGGAATAAATTAGTAAAGTGCATGGAGGGTTTCTAACTGGTAGACTTAGAAACTTCAACATATAATACTCAAGACCTAAAGTAACATAACATTAAACGAGTGTGATCAAGCGAGTATGACAAGCAAGCATGTCAAAGGAAAAATAGGTAAAGGTAGATTACATCTACTAAATGTCTCTCAAGAAATTAAATATTTGCAAGAGTGAAACCATGAATTGCACAATAAAATTAAAGTAATTTAGTGGAAATTGCAACAAAATCCAAACCATAATTAAACAAATGGCTAACACACTAGCAACTGTAGAAGATCTTGAAAGACAAATAGATTTGAAGGATCAATTGCTTGATTCTCTTCAAACTAAATGAAGCAAAAAACAAGATTAGATTGATGATATGATTAATGTAGCTTCTACAGTGAAGGTGGATGCAATTTGTGATACAAAAGATCTAATAGAAAAGGTAAATATATCTTGTGATACACATGAATTCATCCAGACCACTGATGCAAGTTTTGACACAAAAGAGCTCATAAAAAAAGTGATGCAACTGTGATACATAGGACCTTATTCAAAAGTTTGATGCAACATGCGATATAGTTGAAATAATGGCAAAATTTGATGTAACTTTTGATACCAGGTGATTGATGCACAAAGTGATACAAATGACTTAATTGAATCAATGAATCAGACAAAGGGTATTAACAATAGTAGCAATTGTGAAGAAGAAAAATAACAATAAAATGGTCTTTCCAGGATGGTTATCAAACGTTGGGAAGAAATCCCATTAAAAAAAATTGATATGAATTGGGATACACTAAAGATGATAGCTTTGATATTCCAGATTACTCCAAACCAATTCAATTTATGAGTTCAGGATTTCTAGATGAAATTGAAAGTATTGATAGAAAGTGCCAACATTGTCAGTGTTAATTTGGTAGTCCAGGGACAAATTCCCTCCTTTGGAAAACCTTTCTCATCAAGAAATACCCCTCCTATCCCTTGGAAGAATTTAATTTGGTTAAGGGAAAATACATTTTTAATGTGGAATCCCATATGTGCACAAAAGGACAGGTTGACCCTAAAGAGAAATTGGACACCCTTAGAAGCTTATAAATACAAGTCACGTGACCCCCATTTGGACATTATCATCAAGCATATTCTTCTTCTCTCTTATTTGGTTTGGCTTGCACATATCTGAAGTGGTTAGCGGAAATTGGTTCGTATAGGTCTGAAATTGCAGGGTCTGAGATCACATGTGTGGTTCAGGGTTTTTGGTCTGTAGCCACAAGGTTGGAACAAAAAAATTTCGGCCGTAGCAACATGCATACAGGGTGCTCCCCGCGGTTGGAGAATTTCATCCGCACACATGTTTTCTCTCTCTATGTGGCTAGGACATAGGGTTTCTTTTGAGAGTTGATTGTAGGATGGGAATGTTAACTCTAATTAGTATTGTTGCTAGGCTCATTTCTTGGATATTGTTTGGTTGATTTTGTTGGATATATTTGTGATTGAAGAATTGAAATATTGTACTCTTTGTTGAACATTTTAAGACAGTCTACTAAGAAGAAGAATTCATAAGTGTTTTCCCCCTTATGGGTTTTTTCCTTGGTCTTTGACCAAAATTGGTGTCTCTTATTTGTCTCTTATTGTTCATTGCATTTGTTGTTCTATATACAATTGCTATTGATCATTGGAATATTAAATTGTTTTTGAAAGATTGCTAATTAAAGATAAGAAATGGGCTAAAGTGATTGTAACAACATAGAATGGTGGTAAAATTAACAGTAAGAGAAACTATCACATGAACAGTCATTGTTTTTCTCTCCATCCTCGTCTTCATTGTGGGAAGAAAAATCACCTATCAAAAAGATGTAAAAATCAAAAGAAGGCTAAAAAGACAACCAATTATGGATGGATAAATTCCTGGAGATGGAATAAAGAAGTGAAGAAATTGCATTAGTCTTACATTATAGGCAAGATAAAGGTAAATAAAAAGCTTCATGAAGAAATGAACAAAGGAAAAGTTTTCAACCAATTATTCCAAAATTTTTTACAGTAGTCTCCACATTTTGGGCGGTGGGGCGCGATGATAAAATAAACTCTCTCGCACCTTTAAAGTGGGGAGTAAATTGTTGAAGTAAAATTGGTTAGAGGTCATCCAAAAACCACCACATTATTGAAAGCAAATTGGTTAGTAGTCATCCAAAAACTACCATTTTATTCAAAGTATTTTGGTTAGTGGTAAACCATAAACCATCAGTTTCCATGGAAGATGGTTAGTGTTGAACCAAAAAAACCACCACCGAAACAATACAAAGCCCTAGCTTGGATCCTTTCAAGAATCAACTATTGGAAAACTTCTCTCATTGCACTTGATAAAGGGAAACATCAATTATCAAGCTTCAAGTTTTGAAGTCTGATTAGTCAAATAAATTAACACCCAATCAACAACGGGGAATTCTAGCATAACAATTGGTCTTTTCAACAATCATTTCAACGTATATGTTCAGACATAATAGCTGGTCCCTTTTAGGTATTCAAATATTGGAATTTTTAAGGCATATCTTCATTAAAACTCAATTCAATAGTTTTATATTGAAGAGACAAAATTTATTGGTGCGTGTGTTGTTCAATTATTCAAACTTGTGATTGAGGGGGGAATCTTAGACTGTGAGCTCCTGGACAATCATAAAGTTCGATAACACACTTGTAATTCTTATCTTGATGAGGTGCCATGATGATCCACTGATGAGTTGTCAATGTGATCTAGATCTAGAATGGTTATTGATGTATTATAAATTTTCACATCGAGACCAATAAAGTATAACATAAGGGCTCTATAGCATTTTCACTAGTTCACTTGTTTTGTCTCGCCCATGTTAATTCTTAACAAAAAGATCTTAAAACTAATGTCCAAAAATTTGTTACCGAATGTTTGATTTTCCCACAAAATAAGGGAAAGACAATTGAAACCTCAGGTCATCTACAACCATTAGCTATACCAAGAGGTCTTAATGGATTTTATTAAAAGTATACGAAACTTTGAAGGGAAGAATGTCATCATGGTAGTAGTGGATTAACTCAGAAACTATGCCCATTTTTGCCCCCTTTCTCATCCCTTTTAAAGAAATTACAATAGCTACAACATTCATGAAAACAATTCAGAAGCTACATGGAAATCCCAAGATTATTGTAAGTATACATATCAAAATTTCACTAGTGATATTTTTATTGAATTATTTTCTTGTTTTGCTACTCAATTAGCTTGTAGCTCCTCTTACCATCCTCAATCTAGTGGACAAACTAAGATTGTAAATAAATGTCTAAAAAGGTATCTCCCTATCTTTGCATATGATAACATAATGGGTGAGGTGGTTACCTTTGACATAATGGTGGTACAAGACATCCTTCCACACTTCATAAAAAATGTCCCATTTATGTCACGTTATGGCTATCATTCTCTATCCATCACATCACCCTTGAGAGAGAGAAATATAAGTTTCAAATAGTGGAAGATTACAAAGAGAATCAACAAGAGGTTCTCCAACTATTGAAGGTCAACTTGGATAAAACATAAAATATGATGAAGCAACAAAATGTCACAATGAAAGAGAATTTGAAGTGGGAAACTAGGTAGTTTTGTGGCTATAACCATATAAATAGATGTCCCTCAAGCAACAAAAGACAATAAATTAACATCCAAGTATTATGGTCCCTACAATGTGTTGTAGAGGATTGGAAGTATGGCTTACAAATTGGAGTTGTCTCCATCTTCACATGTACATCTAGTCTTCCATGTTTCTTGCTTAAAGGTAGTTGGTGACTAGATCCCATTTTATACTATTTTACTAAAGATTAACGAAGAGGAGCAAATCATAATAGAACTAGGAACAATCCTTGAAACATTAATAAAAGAATTTGCAAAATTGAGCAATCACTAGGCACCTTATCAAATAGAAGAACCTTCTAGTAGAAGAGCCAACACGGGAAGATGAGTTCATGTAAAAATATCCACAACTAATCAAGTGTTGAGGGAAACACTTGTTTAAAATAGATGAGCATATTAAGCCCTTGATATTGGATTACTACATTTCTATTGTTATATTAGTGTTGTCCTTATTGATCAGCTAGGCCCTTTAATAGTTGGCTAGACCCTTAATTGTAATTGTACCTTTTATCTCTTATATATACCAAACAAAGTTAGCTTTAAAGATCATATCATCTTATGCATTTTTTGTATTATAAAAGAAGGTTTGCCTCTCAAAGAGGTATATCATTCATTATTATATCTCCTTCTCTAGGCGTAGAGTTAGTTATCTTTCTATTTATATGCTATTTAAGTGTTTGGGGCATGGCATAAACTCTCTACTTGTGTCAAGATATATATCATACTTATTGTTTCACATGATAAGTTTATTAGAACAATTTGGTTTGAGCCTCATAATGCAAAGTTGACTACTATAATAACTTTCATATATTGATTATAAGGAAAAGCGAGGGCGGTTAAAGGAATTCTATGGCCCCTATCTAACAAACAAATTCTAGCCTTCACTCTAAGAAATGCTTCAACAAGAGTTATTAGTTATTTGGGACACAAATTAAGTCATCCAAGGTGAAGGGCTAAATGTTAAAACACTTTCTAGTCTTGCAAGGGTGTAAATGTCTATCCTAGATGAAGTGACAAGGTTCCTCCCCCAATAGCAAGTTAGCTTTTCTGGCCTAGTATTATAGCCAATGGGCTAGCATGGTATGATTAAATATATTGGGATGGATTATGAAAGAGCCTACATATTGACATAAGCCCTTGTTATCTCATAGCTTGGTGCAGACAAACCAACACAATTGACATAAAAATATTTATTTATTAATAATGAATATAAATTGACAGTTTATAGGATGAGAGGCCTCGACATGATCTCTTATCATGCCCCGTGCCCTAATTAACTAAATCGTTTACAAAACACAAATTTTTTATATAACATTGACTTCCTCCCAAAAAGATGCTTTTTCCTCAAAGCATACGTAACGACGGACGTTGTTGATGAAATGCTTCAGTTTCCCAAGAAGCTTCTTCTTCTGGTCAGTCCTTCCACTTGATCAAGTACTCTTTGATTACTTGTGATCAGAACTTCGTTTCCCTGGTGGATATGATACCTTCTGGCTCTAAAATGACCCTTCCTTCATCATCTAAGGATGGAAGTGTTGTTTGTCTGATTGATGGTCACCAAGTGCCCTTTTAAGGCTGGATACATGGAAGACGTTGTGAACACGACTTTTATCCAGAAGGCTTAAACTATATGCAACTTGGCCGATCTTTTTGTTGCTCTGGTACGGTCCATAGAACTTTGGTGCCAATTTATTTTGTCCTTTTTGTTTCAAAGACAACTGTTTGTATGGTTGGAGCTTGACAAATACCCATTCTCCAACTTCAAATTCTCTCTTGATTCTGTTTAAGTCAGCTTGTTGCTTTATACGATTTCTTGCATTATTTAAATTTTCTTTTAGGGTTTGGACGATTTTTTGGATTTCTTCTAGTTGGTTTTTAGTAGCTGGTAGATTTGTTTGGATGGTAGCTAGATCCTTCCACTTCGGAGGTTCGTACCCATACAAAGCTTGGAATGGAGTCATTTTTGTTGACGTATGGTAAGTAGAATTATACCACCATTCAACGAGATGCAACCACTAAACCCACTTATTTTGTTTTATTGTGGCGTAACAATGTAGATAGGCTTCCAAACATTTATTGACAACCTTTGTTCGTCCATCTGTTTGAGGGTGGTAAGCGGAACTCATATTTAGGTAGGTTCCTATATGGTTGAACAATTCCTTCCAGAAATTACCCTTAAATTTGGCATCTCTATCACTCAATGACTTTCGAAAAACCATGTAATTTATAAATATTCTTGCAAAATATCTCAGCGATTTGTTTAGCTGAGTCTGATTTCTTCATTGCAATAAAGTGAGCATATTTGATGAGTTTGTCGACTATTATGAAAATCTTATCCTTGCCATCGGATACAGGTAATCCATCAATAAATTCCATTGATATTTCTTCCCATTTCTGATTCAAAATGTTTAGGGGGTGAAGTAATTCAAGTGTCATAATATTTTCACTTTTATTTCTTTGACATTTGTCACATTCTGCTACATATTTCTGAACATCGCAACTCATCCCCTTCCAAAAGAATGATTGACGTGCATTGTAGTAAGTTTTAAAGAATTCTACATGTCTGATTGATAGTGAATCATGTGACTCCTTGAGTATATTAGATTTAAACTTGGAGTTTGAATTCAGATAGATTCTTCCTTTGTACCATAGAATATTGTTCTTCCATTTAAATTTCGAGTTGTCTGGAAGGTTATTAATTATCGCAGTTATTTTTGGATCCTTGGCATACTCAACTTCGAATCTCATTAAGACATTCAGGAACAAAAACTGAGACTGCAAGTAATGTTGGTTCTTCGCCCTTCCTAGACAGGGCATAAGCTACTACATTGTCCTTTCCCTTTTTATGTAATATCTCCATGTCAAAGGAAACAAATTTTTCAATCCATTTTTGTTTTACTTCGGAAAGTGTTTTTTATTTGAGGAGGTGTTGGAGACTGTTATGGTCTATTCGAAAGGAGAACTTACTTCCCAAAAGATATTGTCTCCACTTCGCCAATGCATGCATAATAGCAGGCATTTCCTTGTTGTAGGTGGATTTAAGACGTTCTCGTTTATTGAGCTTCCTGCTTTGAAAAGCTATTGGATGCCCCTCTTGCATTAATACTGCACCTATACCGAACTCGGAAGCATCACACTCAATGATAAATGGTTTAGAGAAATATGGAGTTGCCAATACCGAGGCATTAGACATAACTTCCTTCAATTCTTCAAAAGACCTTCCCACTTCCTCATTCCATTGAAATGAATTCTTCTTTAAAAGGTTTATTAGAGGTGCAGTTATATGTGCATAGTTTTTAATAAATCTTTGGTAATATCCTGTCAATCCTACGAACCCTCTTAGCTTGGATATAGTAACTGGGTTGGTCCATTCCTTTATAGCCTTAATTTTATTAAGGTCCACTTTTACTCCTTCATGGGATATTATGAGTCTGTGATATTCTACTTCTTCCTTCCCAAAGGTGCATTTGGATTTCTTGGAGTAAAATCTATGCTCTTCCAGTTGTGTAAGCACTTTATCCAGATGTTGTAGGTGCTCCTTCCAAGTTTTACTATAAATTAAATATCATCAAAGAATACTAATACAAACTTCATAAGATATGGATAGAATAACTCATTCATAGTGTCTTGGAAAGTTGTTGGAGCATTGGTTAATCCAAAGGGCATTACTTTAAATTCGTAGTGACCTTCGTGTGTTCGGAATGCAGTTTTTGGTATGTCTTCCAACCTGATTCTGATTTGGTAACAACCTGACCTTAAATCCAATTTTGAGAAGTCTTTTGCCCCATGTAGTTCATCAAACATTTCATTTATAAAGGGAATTGGGAATTTGTTTTTAATCGTTATTTTGTTTAATCCTCTATAGCCAATGCATAGCCTGAACGATCCATCCTTCTTCCTTACCAATATAACTAGAGCAACATACAAACTCTTACTTTTTTAGATGATCCCACATTTTAAAAGGTCTTGGATTAATCTCTCAATTTCAGCCTTTTGGTGATGCGGATATCGATATGGTTTGATGTTGACAGGGTCTGATCCTGCTTTGACTTCTATTGTATGCTTGATTTCCCTGTTAGGAGGCATTTTCATGGGTAGGTCTTGGAATATTTTTTCGTGCTTTTGAATTAGCTCTTGCACTTCTGGTGACTCTTTGACGAAAGGAGATTTTGGGGGTATACCAATTTCCTCTTTCTTTATAAATTTTCGATCCTAAGGCCTATGGGTTATGGCCCACAAACCTATCGGAAGCGTTTATTTGAGGCCTTAAGCCTTTAAACCCGGAACCACACTTCATACTGGAACCACATGAATACACACGGAAACATGGAAACCCAACCTGAAACACATAAGGCCGGACTTCAAATATTTTACACCTGCGTTCATAAATATCGGCAGGTTCGCTCTCGGTCCATTTCCTTTCCGCTGCACCGTCCTTCGCATTCCTTGATCGCCGATCACCGATCAATCAGGATAGTTGATCTTCCGCTCGATCCAACGGTTGTCGCTTAGCCTGATCAATCAACTTGCGCGACAATCTTCCACCGTTGATCAACTCCTTTCGATTTGATGACTGTTAGGGATTTCGGGTGGACAAGTAGCACGAGGATTAACCGCTCGAAAAACGGTTCCTCTCTCCTACTCACTGCTACGCGTCGCTTGATGAGTGGAATCAGGTGCTCACCATTCAATACCACTTACCACTTTTCGCTCGCCCGAAATACCACTTCCACTGTTGCTAAACCACTTTCCTCGCGAATTAACTTCTGCGCTCTTCCACCATGCGATGACCATTAATTTCTTCCATCGGACAGTTCTGATGGTTCCTTCAGGTTCCTCTGTATTTTGATCTGGACCATTGATCTCTGAGATCCAACGGATCCTGTGCATTCTCTCATTCGTCCGCCATTTGATGGATTCTGCGCTTAAATCCAATTCCTCTACCACATACCATTTCACACACGACATAACAATTAATTCATTTATCTTTAGATCGCCATCGATCCTCGTAGTGATTGATGGTCGATCAATACTACAACACGCATACTCAAATTGTTCAAGAAATGCAACACACATGCATACAACATCAACACTCAACACACTTTTCTATTATATACAGACGATTACAAGCTAAGGCATTTCAGCCTTAGAACAAACTCCCTCTCGACTACATTGTATCTATCTCTGTTACACAATTTCTAGTATTCGCTTTCTATCCCTCTCACACACAAAGACTCTCTTTTTATAAGAGATTACAACAGTGGTGGATCATTTAAGATGCACGATTTCTTCCCACAATCGCTCAATAAACCCCTAAACTCTCTATACGCATACATGCATATGGAAGATTACATTTAATTAAGTCTTCGAGATACTTTATCCATTCCATCATTTACTCTATTTTAAACAGAATTTGTCCCATGTTTTTCTCCGATGGTCCACATCCTCCTTACTCCGCTTTGGATTCCTCTTTTAATTAAGAGTGCTCGGATGCTCCTGCATTAGACTCCCGAGGCACAAAAATTTATGACCTCCTGGTCATATGCTTCTCCTTATCCTTAACAATTCTACCCACTTCTCAGTGGAACTGCCTTCATGATCTTCTGTGAGCTACAACCAACCTCTGTAGTAATAGTCTTCTCTGCTACACGATACCTCACCAAGATTTATCCTCTGAGCTTAGTCTTTTGGCATCCTTCTGGTTCTCTTCTCTGGAACCAAATGAGCACTCCTTGCTCTAGGTTGCTGCAAGTCTTCTCACCTTCCGCTGCCGCTATGTGCATGACAATAAAGACCATAAATTCACCATACTTCAACAACTGTACCTCTTCTCCTTCTACTTGCAAACTCTTCCTCCTTCTCACATGAAACCTTCTTCTCTTTCCCTGCTCTGATACCAAATGATGAAAGGAGATTTTGGGGGTATACCAATTTCCCATTTCTTTATAAATTTTCAATCCTGAGGCCTATGGGTTATGGTCCACAAACCTATCGGAAGCGTTTATTTGAGGCCTTAAGGCTTTAAACTCGGAACCACACTTCATATCGGAACCACAAGAGTACACACAGAAACATGGAAACCCGAGCCGAAACACATAAGGCCGGACTTCAAATATTTTACACCCGCGTTCATAAATATCGGCGGGTCTGCTCTCGATCCATCTCCTTTCCGCTGCACCGTCCTTCACATTCCTCGATCGCCGATCACCGATCAAATCAGAACCGTTGATCTGCCACTCGATCCAACGGTTGTCACTTACCCTGATTAATCAACTTGCACGACAATCTTCCACCGTCGATCAACTCCTTTTGATCCGACGACTGTTAGGGATTTCGGGTGGACAAGTAGCACAAGGATTAACTGCCCGAAAAGTGGTTTCCTCTCTCCTCCTCAGTGGAATCGAGTGCTCACCCTTCAATACCACTTACCACTTTTTGCTCGCTCGAAATACCACTTCCACTATTGCAAAACCTCTTCCTCGCAAATTAACTTCCGCGCTCTTCCATCATGCGATGATCGTTGATTTCTTCCATCAGATGGTTCTTATGGTTCCTATAGGGTCCTCTGTATTTTGATCTAGATAGTTGATCTTTGAGATCCAACAGATCCTATGCATTATCTTATTCGTTCGCCATTTGATGGATTCTGTGCTTAAATCTAGTTCCTCTGCCATATACCATTTCACACACAACATAACAATTAATTCGTTTATCTTTAGATCACCATCGATCCTCGTAGCGATCGATGGTCGATCAATACTACAACACGCATACTCAGACTATTCAAGAAATACAACACACAGGCATACAATATCAACAATAAACACACTTTTCTATTATATACAGACGATTACAAGCTAAGGCATTTTAGCCTTAGAATGAACTCCCTCTCGACTACATTGTATCTATCTCTGTTACACAATTTCTATTATTCGCTCTCTATCCCTCTCACACACATAGACTCTTTTTATAAGAGATTACAATAGTCGTGGATCATTTAAGATGCACGATTTCTTCCCACAATCACTCAACAAACCCCTAAACTCTCTATACGCATACATGCATATGGAAAGTTACATTTAATTAAGTCTTTGAGAGACTTTATCCATTCCATCATTTACTCTGTTTTAAATAGAATTTGTCCCCTGTTTTGCTTCGATGGTCCACGTCCTCCTTGCTCCGCTTTGGTTTCCTCTTTTGATTAAGAGTGCTCGGATGCTCCTGCATCACTCTTCGTTGATCACTTTTGTAGGTGACATTGTACTACATAGGCTGGTGCTTCTTTTCGAATCATTTTCATCATCTGGGATGATGACACAATTTGATTTTCCAGTGCTTGGAATTCGTATAACTGGTGCCTCTGCCCTTCCCATTTAAAGCTTATAAACTGCTTTTGATGGTTGGCAGAGTAAGTGCCTAGGGTTTGTAGCCATTGGATACCTAAGACCATGTTATGAAACCAGCTCAAGAAAAGATAGAAAAGATAGATCAACGCCTTAGAATTCAGCCTCTTCGAGGGGGCAACCTCCTTTACATTACATAAATGAATAATTCTTGGATGATACGAATGAAAAGACCTCCTTTCTATATATAGGAGTCTAAGGGGTCATAACATAATCAAAGCCGACATAACAATAATAATGTAAAGGCACAATAATAACAACAGTGGGCTTCTATGGGGCACAATAGCAACAATATGGGCACTACATGGGTACATCAATATAATAAGTGGGTTGTACTAATAACAATAACGGGTTACACTAGTAGTATAGGGGCTAACATGCCCCTCTCCTTCAAAAAGCGTTGTCCTCAACGCTTGAGTAGTTATTGATGCTTCTGTATAAAATTCTTGTCCTCCCATGTGGAATCTTCAGCAGGTAAGTTCTTCCACTTAATGAGATACTCTGAAATTGATCGATTTTGTAATTGTCGGGTTCTTGTTTCTGTGACTGCTCCAGGTTCCAATATGATTTTTCCTTCCTCTTCAAGAGAGAAAGTTATGATGATTTTCCCCAGGTCACCTGTTTGGAATGTAATTCAGGAGTTTGCAAAAAGACCAACTTCCTCATATCATATCTCCACAAATATAGCACGAAAAGCTCTAAAATTCGGACCCAAGGTTCAGTATGAGTTCTTCTCAAATGGGTTTTTTTTTTTAGCTTCTGAAACATCACAAAAAAAAGGTTATAGTGAAAATTCCACGATGACCTATTTGGAGCAGCGAAACCCTAGAATCCAAAGCTCTGATACCAAATGTTATGAAACTGGCTCAAGAAAAGATAAAAAAGATAGATCAACGCCTTAGAATTCAGCCTCTTTGAGGGGGCAACCTCCTTTACATTACATAAATGAACAATTCTTGGATGATATGAATGAAAAGACCTCCTTTCTATATATAGGAGTCTAAGGGGTCATAACATAATCAGAGCCGACATAACAATAATAATGTAAGGGCACAATAATAACAATAGTGGGCTTCTATGGGGCACAATAACAACAATATGGGCACTACATGGGTACATCAATATAATAAGTGGGTTGTACTAATAACAATAAGGGGTTACACTAGTAGTATAGGGGCCTAACAGACCACATCTACTCCTCCTAATGGTACAGTGTAGAATGAAGATTCTAAATTAAAGTCTTGAATCTGCAATTTGACCTTACGACATTTCCCTACCTTTTCAATCTTCTTACCGTCGGTTACCATCACCTTCATGTTTGACATGGGAAATGTGAAGATGTTGAGTCTCTTTGCCATGGTTGAGTCTAAAAAATTGTGGGTGCTACTGGTGTCGATGAGAACCATTACATTGTTCTTCTTGATATGCCCTTTTAATTTTAAAGTTTGGGGTTGTGATATACCTGTCATAGCCGATAATGACACTTGCGGAATGCTTTCGTCATCTAGATCTGGAGAGAATTATGGGGCATCTTCCATTCCTTCTATGTCTGATTCATCATTGTTTGAATCATTAGTTGCTTCACAGTTATATAGGTTCTTTGTCTCTTTCCCTTTAGCACACCTATGTTTAGGGTCCCACTTTTTGCCACAGCATTTGCACTTGCCCTCTTTCATCCTTTGTATTTCCATGTTGGATTTTTCTCCTTCACGAAGATGTGGTGGAACATATTTTGTATTATCCATATTTGCAGATTGGGGAAATCTTCGTCTCAAGTATACTTTTTCCGACTTTGACCACAGTATCTTTTCAAAAAAAATCAATGGTTTTTGCTTTTTGTCTTGCTACTTCTATCGACGTAATATCATGAAGCTCAAGTTCTACTTGTAGATAGGTTTTAAGTCTAGAGATGTACGATTGGATTAGACGAGATTCTGATAACCCCAGTACTCGTGTTGCTAAGGTCTCCCATTCTCGAGTGTATTCATCCACATCTCCTTTTTGTCGCAATCAGATGAGTGTTGAAAAGAACTCTTCTTTCTTGACACCTTGGAACCTTTTAAAGAACACATCCTTAAGTTTTCTCCAACTGATAGCGAGTGTCATCTTCTTCCACCACATATACCAATTATATGTTTCACCTTCCATTTTCATGGAAGTGTGCCTAATATTTTCGTCAACATTGTCAATATCATAAATCTCAAAATATTCTCTTGCTTTATTGAGCCACACAATGTTGGATTTTTCGTTACCGTCGAACTTGGGTAGCTTGATTTTTGCTCTTTGTTGATACATTGCTAACAGTGGAATGAAAAGAGGGTATTGATTGGTAAATGAATTCCAGAGCTGCTTATTTTGAAAATTCGCGTTACTATTTTCTTGATGGTGAGTGGATGATTTTTTTGGACACTCAGTTTTTTCATGAGAATTCGCTGAATTTGCTAAATGTGATGAATTATGTTGTTGATTACCTTCAACATCTTGGAATATTTGTTCAGGTGTAATCTTCATCTTGTCACAAATAGCGGTTAGTATTGTCATTGTTTGATTATGATTTATTTTGAATTCGGTATGGTTCTCTCCGAGCTGTTTTTCAATCTGATTTGTAGTATCCTGAAGCTTCTTGATATTGTCGGAATGTCTGGTAACCTTACTCTTGAGATTGATAAATTTTTGGTTAAAATTATCATAATGGCTAGTAATCGTATTCTCAAGATCAATCAATTTTTTGCTGAAATCGGTCATTGTTATCAACGACATTGAACGGGTTTGTGGGGGTGTATATTTGTCCGCTAGTTTAAGCTTTCTTCCTTAAGTTTTTTTTAATAATATATATATATATATTTTTAAATATTAATAAATTATATAGTTATAAACTATATAATAATTAATTGAAGTTAATTTATGTATAGTCATAAACTATATATTAATCAATTAAAATTTAATTAATTGAACTATAGATATAGACTATATATTTCGTACGGACATTGAGTGGAGAGGGACAGGGTTTTGGGCAGAAGGAAGTCGAAGGTGAATTGACGACGGAGCGCTGAAACCTGGAAGGCTTGACAACGGAGGAAAAAAACGGGGAGGTAAAAACAACGAACAAGTATGTGAATGGGTTGGAAAATCGAAGGGGCCGACAGGGTCACAGTAGCACAACAATGAAGAACGTAGGAACAACGATCAACAAGAACCCATTGTTGACGGCAGAAGGCACGATGGATGCGCACGACAGGGGATGTTGTCAACGAAGCAGGAATGAATGCAGTTGAGCGGAGAAATAGCAAGCAGAGGTGTTTGTGAAAGCTAAAGAATCTGTGACTGCACAACAGTGAGCCGAGGAGCTACTTGCTCTGATACGAGACGGTGTAGACATACCAAATGGTGTAGACAAACCAACGCAATTGACATAAAAATATGTATTAATTAATAATGAATATAAATTGACCGTTTACGTTTACAGGGTGAGAGGCTCGGGCGTGATCTCTGATCATGCCGTGTGACCTAATTAGCTAAATCGTTTACAAATACTAAATTTTTATATAACATAGCCTCAACTCAACATGGCATTCAAACAAGAATATTTGTAGTTAAGTGGTGAATGCTCTATTGGCCAGTAATTACCAATATATAGATTTTGCTATGATGAGTATTTCATATTATATTTATGTTACTTTTATTTGATGAGATCATGTGTTTTAATTTTAATTTTTAAAATTTATCCACCCGTGTTGAGGATTAGCATGTCAATTGTGCTTAGCATGAGTGGTTAAAAGAAATATTGTTATCCTCTCCACTTGAGTTCAATTCCTATATGAGACAAGTTGAGCTCATAATGAATATTACTTGTATTTCTCATATAAAATATAAAGATATTTCTCATGGAATATATATATATATATATATATATATATATATATATATATATATAGGGTGGTTGGAAGGAACAATTGTTATCTTCCCCATATAGGTTTTATTTCCACAAGTGACATGTTGAACCCATGTCTTTGAAACTTGTTGTACATTCACGAACCCTATGAAATAAAAAATGTTAAGGAATAGTATACTATAATTATGTGTGATCACATAAAAATTGCTTTGTAATGTTTTCAGCTCTGGAAATTCGGGGAAACCTTATACAACACAGAGGCCTAGTAGCAAAGAAAACAAAATCCTAAGCTCGTGAAAAGAACCCCATTATTAAAAAAAACAAGCCAAATACATCACAAAACATATATTGAAGCTTGATGTCTTAATCATGTTAGAAACTTATCATATCTACTAATAATTGGCCTACAACCAAGAACAATAGATAGCACGAATTCTTGATGCCCATGCTCTATTAGATCTCGATTAGAAAATGGCATATCAATTAGCATTTTATCAAAGTTATTTTGTAATTTTTGAAGTACTTGTGAACAATCTCGTTATAAAGCAATCTTGTGAAAACCTTTTTCTTCATATTATATCCTCAGAAGATGTGTTATGTTGATACATCTTGATTTCCAATGCAAATAATGTGAAATATTGTGCAGTTCACTAAAAGCGTCCTTAACTTATTTTCCATTTACTGTGATAAAAAGCAATTTAATGTCACATCCATCCAAAACTAATGGTTATTGGCTGCCATTGTTTCCAGGATGGTCGATTATTCTTGGCAGTCTGCAGTTCACTAAAAACATCCTTAACTTCGCTTACAGGATGATCAATTATTCTTGGTAGTGTGCAGTTCACTAAAAACATCCTTAACTTCTTTTCCATTTACTCTGATAGAAGCAATTTAATGTCACATCCATCCAAAACTAAAGGTTATTGGCTGTCATTGCTTCCAGGATGATCAATTATTCTTGGCAGTAAGAAAGTTTTCTGATTATGGCCCACAGAAATTTCAGATCTATTTTATCAAGGAGAAAAATCAGGTTTTAGGTGGAATATAAGACTTCCAGGTGGGGTTCCATGTCTACTTCCTCCACTTGATTTGAGGAACATTGGGTTGCAATTGTATTGGCCACCTTCCCAAGACAGAAAAAGTATTTAAAAAGTGCAAAATGACATTCCTCTACAACAGTTCCTTGGGGCTAACTACGGTTTCCATTTGTATAAGTACCTTGGATAAGGCAAAGAAGCACCAGAGCATATAATAGCCCCTTAGATAGCCGCAAATTTTAGCTCCATCAACGCAACCATCCACCCAATGCATGTTGCAGATGGAAAGGCCATTAGTCACATAGTCAAATCCAATAAAGTCCCTCAAAATACCACCTGTTATTGCAGCTAGCAGTTCGGTCGACCTCCATCCAGATATCTTCGAGGACACCTTATAATATTAGACATGTGATCACTAAAGCATGCGTAGTACATGAGGCCATTTTTCTGCAAGTGAGCATTTTGCTGATTGCAAAGAAAACCATTTTAATAATTGTACACCGATAGTGTATATATAAAATTGTTTAGCCATGTAAATTTTCAAAGCATTTTCCATTTAAAGAGCTAAGCTTTTTGAACAAGAATGATCTTGTATCAGAGACTTCCTCCCATCGTATTATCCTTGCCTCGTGAATATAAATCATCGTCATTCTGTTGGATTGTCTTCAGGTTGTAAGCAATCTATAACTGTACAGGATGGAACTCTCCATAGCCAAAGCTACAATAACTTACAATATCACTCTTGGAAGCAAAGATATCTTGTGGGCCTCAGTCATTAATTTCAAAGCCATGATAGAAACCACAATCTTCTGTCACATAGGCTACCTTATCTACATTAGACTCACATAGTGAATCATGATTATGGGAATTAGCATCCGCATTCTAACAGTAATACTCTCCTCTATAGAAACCTTGAGCTCCAAAAACCACCTTCTTTGATCTTCTTAATATAGCTGAACAAATTCTAAAATGCTTATATTTCAAAAGATTATTTATGATCAGATTCCAATCAGCTTGCACATTAATCAATGAGGGCTAACAGAGGCTCCACCACTCCTTTGTAACTTTTCTGCATCTACAGAAGTCTGTCATGCCTGTCATCACTGGTGTTCCTCCCACGAGACCAAGAAAGTGGATTTCATACCACTGTCATGAGTCCAAATCGTCATAGATGGTAAGACTATAGGAGCAACTGATAAATAGCACTACAACAGAAGGCATAGTTAGGCCAAGTTTAACAGTGATATACAAACAGCAGTAGATTAAACTTTGATGAAAGTAGATTCCACAACAACAGTAACTTCATTGATTACAACAGTAAATTAAACAAACAGACTAGAGAATACTTATCAGCAATTAGCTCAGCACCCAAAACAACTAAATGCTAGTTATTCCGCATAGAGAACCTCCAAAATTGAACACGTATAGAAGAACATACATAAATATTGGCCAAAAAACAGTTTGTAGTCTGATATCATATAACTAAAACAATCAACGCAGGACAAAGACTTCCCAAAGAAGGCATAACGGCAACAGACACCCATAATATCCAAGGGCACGTAACCACAGTTTAGTCTCCCACCAGCTACCTCCAATAACCAAAATCTCTGCGTAACTCCTATAAAACAAGAGGTCCTATTTAGAACTCATTGACTCCTTATGGATTCATCTCTTGCATGTGAAATAAATGGTTTCCAGATTAAATTCACCTAGTGGCCTTATTTATAACCTTGAGATTTATGTTTAACCCATTGCTTCCTCCAGATGGGATATATATTATAACAGGGATTTTGGTTATTGGAGGTCCTATTTAGAACTCATTGACTCCTTATGAATTCATCTCTTGCATGTGAAATAAATGGTTTCCAGATTAAATTCACCTAGTCGCCTTATTTATAACCTTAAGATTTATGTTAACCCATTGCTTCCGCCAAATGGGATATATATTATAACTTATTCTATAACTGCCGTTTAATATCCATAGAGATATTCTACTCTAAGGCTACCGTATAGCCCATTCAACACAAAATTGGGCTGTCATTATTTATTTATTTTCCACAGCACATGGGCATTTGCATTTTATTTCGACTAGAAAACATTACATGGTCTTTTGGTATCATAAGAGATTAGATATTGTTGAAGATGCAAGTTACTTCGTTTTACTACTTATTGAGCATTCCTAATTACCAAAAACAAAACACAAAAGATTTCTTAAACAATTACATTTTACTAAACGCAAAAACATGAGACCTCCCATGGTGTTTCTGCATCCAAAATAGAGTAAACTAAAAGGAGGGAGTTGTTCAACAATCAAACATAACTTGTGATAAAAAGAAACAGTATTCTTAATTGGTAGGCACGGTTTTATAATTCATGGTGGTTGTCATATGTAGTTTAAGGTAAAACACTGGCAGGTGTATCATATATTGAACTTAAAAGTAATGCATGATAAATCATACACCTCTTTATCAGCTAGTACAGGTCTGTAGTCTAAAATATCACCCTTGACCTCAAGTCAGAAAAAGTGCTGACAATAAGGTCGTTGCATTATTATTTACTACATTTTCGTAACTCTATAATAAAAATGATAGTGCTACATCCTTCTCCAGAAAAGCCTGTTGCTGTGAAATTTTTGGAATAAGACAGAAATTATGTTAACCTCCACTAGAGAGAACCCAAGAGTATGTCAAGTATTCATAGTATTCCAGCAGAAATGGGAATTACGAAAATTTTGCATACCTTCAAATTTGACCCTAACATACACAGATTTGATAAACAACATGAAGAGAAGAGTTTCATTTTTTAAGGTGCCGTGGCTTCAATCTTCAGTGGGATTTTGACCTTCCAAAAAATAACTGCTTTCCTGGAAATAATTCTTTTTCCTAGTCACATTTATCCTGTTCACAGAAGTGGTCACAATGGATGATGCTCTAACTCAAGTTATCCTACATGATCATGCTGATGCCAAATGCACAATTTTCCGGCAATATATGCATTCTCCACAAATTATAAGCCCTTCAGTCAGACAGCCAATGTGAAACCTATGGATGCATGGAAGGCATATAATTTGCTCCCCAGGCAAAGCTGTTCCAAACAAACAGTGCAACCCTCCAGATCTGATTCTACATTTTCATTTCCAGAATCTTTGACTTTGGTTGACCTTGGAATAAAAGCTTCTCTCTGCAAGCTGCAAATGGCCATCTTTGTAAGCGCTGGTGGCTCTGAACCACTCCGCAATGAAAAGTCCTATTCCATGAATTCCTCAGACGCACTAATCCTGGAAGCCAGCAAGTTTCTTACATCAGCTGGCCAGCTTTCTGCATCAGTAAAATAGATCTGTTCATCGATTGCAGCATAGTTATCCACTCTTGTTTCAGCTGAGGGAATGCTTCTCATCCTGCTGACCTGCACAGTCATTATTTCCCATGTTAATAAAAAATTGTTACATTGATGAAATAGGCACTGCGCTGTATTGCCAGCACAAACAAGATAACTACATTCTATCAAACGGTTTAGCTGACCTGTTGCTCAAAAGTGATGATGCTCTAAATTTCAAATTAAGGCGATCTCTGGCATGCATAATTTCTCCTGGTAAAATTTTGTATTTGATTGCTTACTCTGAAAATGTACTCAGAAGTCTGTGTGAGACACCATTTTTATGACTGGAAGCTTCTATGCTGGACTCATTATAAATCCTAGAATTGCTTGAACGTCCCTCACAAAGTGGCACTTAATGATCCTGCATATGAATTCAATTTAAATTCAAATCATCTATAAAAAATGGTCATGGTAAATGTCATGTTCAATTCTATTAGTTACGAATGACAAGAAGCTACTCTGCTTGTTCATCAATTAAGAGATGGTTAAATAAACAGGCACACTGTAATCATAAACACAAACGTAGCATGTCATTAAACAGTACTGGATGGCTGTCTTCAGAAACATCATGGCAGGTGGAATTTGTGCTATGAATTAGCTGGATCACTTCTTTATTTGTTGGCAATAGAAAGCATCATAACAATTCAAGTTATATTTGTATGTGCTTTTTCTTTACTTTTGAGGTACACTCACTGAATGCAGTTAGCTTACATATTGAGTTTTGGCCACTCTCTGAGGAGCAGGGAAAAATATAGCCAGGATGTAGTCGCAAGTTTTTAAGAATTTCGCAGTAAAGCAAACTCAATCACGCATTTCAAACCATTAAGTATATACCATAATAACCATCTTCGCAAAGATAGAAAAATGATAGAACCAAAACAAGGTAACAAACCAACAGATAGAAATCTGGCCCAAGGGCTATGGCTGATAATCATTAAGAAAGAAGAAAAAAAAAGCCAAGGCACCAAATATCAACATGATAATGCTAAACGATGTAAATCGGTAATCCACTGAGCTAAATTGAAAAAGGAGAAACTGCAAGTCGACTAATTGAAGTCTGAAAGAGCCATCTCATTGCTACAGTGCTGCTGACTACAGCCAAAAAAATTGTTCAAACGGCATTTTCTGGGCCAGTTACTCTCATTGGCTACCATAATATATATGTTGTACCTTGTATCTGTTTATGACTCCATTGGAGGTACATTTTTAAATCCATCTTTGCAAAAGGATGCTATTCAATATCTGGATGTTGCACGTAAATGGAATCAAAATGGTATGAGCGAACCAAATCTCTACATATTGTCATGGATTGCATTAATCTCAATGAGCATCTTCCCTTATCTATGTATGTATGTAGAACATAAATTTTGAAATACCCTTTTTCTTCTTGTGCTCAGAATAGATTACATATTTATAACCTGGAAGCATGGGGAGGCACCTAGCTTCCAATTAGGGACCAGGGTATAATTCAATCCATCCCATCCCCACCTGCATATTCCTAGACATCTCATCAGATTCCACTAATTTTAATGAGCATCTTCTCTTAACTTTCATCTTGTGCTCAGAAAAGAGTACGTATCTAGAACCTGGAAGCATGCAGAAAACCTACCTTCGACTTAGTGACCAGACTGTAATTCAATCCTTCCCATTCTCGCCTGCATATTCCTATAAGTCTCATCTGGTTCCACTAATTTTAGAGATCATCTTCCCTTAAATTTCATCTTGTGCTTAGGAAAATGTACATATTTAAAACATGGAAGCATGCTGAAGACCTAATGTCCACTCCGTGACCAAATTGTACTTTAATCCAACCCATTTTAGTTCTCAAGAATAAGTGCTATTGGCTTCATTTTATAAAAAAATGGCACCAGAAATGCTGTTGTTCAGGTCAATGTGAAATTTAAATGCAGCATCTCTATATATCGATCATAAATTTGTGAACCAAGTGTACCGCCTTCAAATGAGGAACATTCTGAAATATTGACAATTACAATAGTCCAGATTGTTCATTACAAGTAGAAAGTCCCTACGATAGTTGTACAGAAGATGTTTTAACTTTAGAGTTAATCCTCTGCATATTGAGACTGTCTTCAAGATTATTTTATGTCTGATAAGATTCAGATACATAGAGGCAATCACATACAACTGAGATCTAGTTCTTCAATCTGCACTGAGACTAGACTTACAGGACATGAAGAAAGATAACAATGAGAATACAATAGGAGTGAAGTTTAAATGACAAAACCAAAACAAAGAGACAGAAACAAAGAGGTATTAGGATTGTAGTAAGTCTTGTGAAAAATCGGTGACCCGATTCCTACTACAGCAAACTGATAATATTTCTCCTATTTGTTGAATTCCTTAAACAAATTACTTGCAGTTTTCTACAGCAAATATCGAAATACATACTCTGCAGCCTACACAAAATAAATACTGCGGAAACTAAATACAACACTGGAGAGGAATAAACACACACACATTTACACAGTTGTTTTTGGACAATGTCCCCGGAAAAACCCAATGTGGGAAAACTGGTTGCAGCAGCTGAGGGTTTTATTATTAAACAATAGTTTTTGAGTACAAATCGTTGGATGCCCAAACTGGTAATCCAATACAGAGAAAAATGGCAAAGAGTTAGTGAGAAAAATATCACACTGATTCAGGAGATCCGACACTGATCAAGGGCTGGTAGCGGGCCCCACGCTGCCTTTGCACAACGTTTGCATCAATCCTACCCAGATCTGTGTCACCTTCTCTACTGATCTCCTGCTATTTGGAAATTCGACCTTCTAGCCCTCCGTTGTCACATCCCAACTTCTGGCACTGGATCTTGACTCTCCCAGTTGGATTTCAAACTCCCTCTAAAGCTCTGGTTTGCCTTTGCGTGGCACTATGCTGCCTCACTGAACTGGTCTATGCCCTCTCTTCTTTGCACTCTTCAATTTGAAAAACTCTCCTCTGGACTACTATCCCTGCCCCTCATTGCAAGAAGATCACTCGATCTCACTCTGGCAACTCAACGCTGCTACTCTTGAGAAATTCGATCTCTGATCTCTCATTCGATGTGTTCTAGAAATGCCCATCAAGCTCCTTCTTATAATCTTTCGTTGGAGCACCAATGGCCAAGATTAGAACATAATCAAAGGCTAACATTAACTGGGAGTTGATCCTTCTCTTCTTCTAGAAGATACACACTAGATTTAATTAATACCCTTTAATTAACTAGATTTCCTAAGTTTACACTTAGGGAACCATTTAAAAAAAGTTAATTATTTTAATTAAACCATCTCTAGGTGGAATTTTCCCAAACGATTCCTTGGTATTGGAGAATGCACATGTCTTAGCATCTCTACAAAATCTCGAGGCAAGAGCACATCCGATGCTACAAAAATCAACACTCCCTCTTAGCGAGGAATGTGCTCTAGTGTTGCAACCCACTGAAGCATCACTTTGTCTCTGTACCATCTCTTATGGCACTGCTGATGTATGACTCTACTGCTCACCAACTACTGCGCAACTTTGATATGAGTTACATTTGCGTTGTTGTTGGCCCTGCTGAACTGCTTCCAACACTACATCTGCATTGCAACCTTCTCTAACTGCTGCTGCTGCAACTGCAACAATTGCAATGGAAAAGCAGCCAAAACACTGAACCAACTATGTTCAGTATGATGCATCTGTCGTCTGAGTTCTGACTACTGCTAGCCTCTGTGTTGCTGTTGACTCTTCTCTGTGCCAACTGCACAACTTCCAACTTTGTGCCGCGCTGTTCAGAATCTGACCGCTACTAGCTATTGCATTTGTCACTCTGGCACCTGACTGCACCAACTGTCATTGTTCCATCTTGCTACTGCTAACTATGGGCTCCTGTAGCAAGGTCTTGATCCAAGGGTGGACTCCTCAAGGATCCTGCCCATCCTGTAGCTCTTTGGGGCTACAACTCCAAATCACCCCACCTCACCCATGGAGGCATCTTGACAATCATGGCAAACTCTTACTCCAATCTAGAGGACAACGTGTCGATCTCAATGGATGCAGCTTGCTGATCCTGCTTCTCCTATTTTTCCTTCTTTCCGAGAGGACACTGAGTGTTGTAGTGGCCCAACTCGCCACACCTGAAGCACTTGATCTTCGAAATGTCCTTCTTTATTCTGCACTGCTCTTGCTGCCCCTTTGACGCAAGGGCCACATCCTCCTCTTCCTTCACTTCTTTTGTCCAACTGCTACTACTGCCACTGATTGTGGCCTTCACTAGATCACGCCTCATCTCCTCCTGGTGCAGATCAGTCCACACACGTTCCCAATCTGGCAGTTGTTCTCTGCCCAGTATGCTTTGGACGAAAACTTGCCAATCTTCTGAAATGCTATTTAGCGCTAATTGTACAAACTCTAAGAGCTCGGGCGTTGTCCCTACTGAAGCAAGCTGGTCCTGGACATCCTGAAGCCTCGTAAGGAAGGGATCCACACACTCCCCTTTTTGCATCCTCCTGCAACCTTCATCACTGCGGCAAATTTGGCAAAGACAACAATTCCCCCAGCAATGACTGCCCTTCTTTGATCCAGAAACTGCTACCATTGTTGCTGTCGACATTGCTACAGCTGCTGCTCCCAATTTTGATCCTCCTGACGCTATTCTTCCAGTAACTGCTGCAAAATAACTGCATCCCAGTTGAAGATCTGCTCTGCAAAGAAAAATATGTTGCTCCCTTTTGCCTCTAGAAAGCTCGATCTGGAGAATCGAATTTCTCTGTCGACTCAGAGAAATCGATCTCACCCAAAACTTCGACCTTCTTGGCCCAAGGACTGCGCTGCCTTGAGGTTTCAAACTTATGCCTCTGCAATAATTTCGAACTCCCTCTTCCTTTCTGCAATTGAGCTCTTCTGCTCACAATTTGTGCGCCCATACCATGTGAAAAATTTGTGACCTGATTCCCACTGCAGCAAATTGATGATATTTCTCCTATTTGTTAAATTCCTTAAACAAATTACTTGCATTTTTCTACAACAAATATCGAAATACATACACTGCATCCTACACAAAATAAATACTGCGGAAACTAAATACAACACTGGAGAGAAATAAACACACACACATTTACACAATTGTTTTTAGACAATGTCCCCGGAAAAACCCAATGTGGGAAAACCGGTGCAACAACTAAGGGTTTTATTATTAAGCAATAGTTTCTGAGTACAAATCGTTGGATGCCCAAACTTGCTATCCGATACTGAGAAAAATTGGCAAAGAGTTAGTGAGAAAAATCTCACATTGATTCGGGAGATCCGACACTGAGAAGGCACTGGCTGGCAGGCCCCACGCTGCCTCTGCATCAATCCTACACAGATCTGCGTCATACTGGCTGGGATCTGCGTCACCTTCTCTGCTGATCTCCTGCTATCTGGAAATTCTACCTTATGCCCCTCTGGTCTCACACCTCGGCTTCTGGCACTGGATCTCGACTCTCCCAGCTGGATTTCGAACTCCCTCTGAAGCTCTGCGTTGCCTCACTGAATTTCTCTATGCCCTCTCTGCTTTGCACTCTTCGACTTTGGAAAACTCTCCTCCAGACTACTATCCCTGCCCCTCACTGCAAGAAGATCACTCGATCTCACTCCAACAATTCAATGCTGCTACTCTTGAGAAATTCAATCTCTCATTCGATGTGTTCTCCAAGTGCCCATCAAGCTCCTTATAATCTCTCGTTGGAGCACCATCGGCCAAGATTAAAACATAATCAAAGGCTACGATTAACTGGAAGTTGATCCTCGTCTTCTTCTAAAAGATACACACCAGATTTAATTAATACCCTTTAATTAACTAGATTAGGTTTAGACTTAGGGAACCATTTAAAAAAAGTTAATTATTTTAATTAAATCATCTCTAGGTGGAATTTTCCCAAACAATTTCTTGGTATTGGAGAATGCACATGTCTTAGCATCTCTATAAAATCTCAAGGCAAGAACACATCCGATGCTACAAAAATCAACACTCCCTCTTAGCGAGGAATGTGCTCTAGCAGTGTTGCGGGGGAGCGCCCCCCCCCCCCCCTCGCTCCCGCTCCCAATCCGCGCTCCGAGCGGGAGCGGGTCGGGAGCGCGCTCCCGAAATCGCTCCCGAAAAGGGAGCGATTTCGGGAGCGCGCTCCCTAAAAAAAATTTCGCTCCCTGCCTTTTCGGGAGCGTTTTGCCTTTTTTGCATTTTTTTTTTGTAGTAATGTTCGAAATGCAATTTTTTTTGAAAGAAACAAATAGTTTTTGAGTGGGGCAGCTTAATGATCAAGTCTAGGCCCTAGTATTGATATGCTATTCATGGTAATGTTAAATTCTTAAAGTAAAAGTGACATTTTCTTTAATTTTCATTTTCATCCTTTTACTTAAATTTTTAACATTACCATGAAATGACTCAGGATGTTTGAGAGTGGTTTCGTCCTCATTGGATTTCATATGGAGAAAGTAGAATTTTAGATTTCATTCAAAATCCAGCAGACTTATCAGTTTTTCAGGATTTCAGGATTGGGGGATTGCAATGTTTCCATTGAATTTTGTCATGTATTAGGGTATGGAACTCGTATTTAATCAAGAGTACCAATCCCTCTATGTACCTTGATGTTAGTGACATTGGTTGTCGAACTCCTCTATCATGACCCTTCTAAAAATGTACGCATCACTCAAACAAAATCTTGACTTGACATGTTATGCTTTTTCTATCTTATGTTAATGCTTAGAGGGTGATATTAATGACAAAGATCCCTATACAAATACAAAGGTAATGACAAAGATACCTCTGGATATTAATGCTTCGAGGGTGATATTAATGACAAAGATCCTGATTTTGCAACAAGACTAAAAAATTAGACATTTCTCGTGGTGGCAAGAGGCCCAAGCATAAGAAATAGATAATAGATTTACTTCTCTTTTCTAGTTTCTAGTAGCTTTTATAACTATTGACTCTTTCATATTTATTATGATATTTTTTTAAACAATATATGACAATTTAAGTTTGAAGTTGGCAATTATAACTCATTAGTAATGAATTATGAATATGATGCTTCATGAAAGTTGAAAGTTGTTTCATTTCATTTCATTTTATAACATTTCATTTCATGTTAGATATTATTTGTTGTAATGGTTACACTTAGCTTACAAGTACAACTTTGGTGATCAATGATGATAAATGTTATATATTGAATTTTGAAAGCTTGAAACTTTAAGATTGATGAATCATGAGACTCAATATGTTGTATGTTACTATGTTACTAACTTGCGGACATGGTTGATGAAGATTATAACTTCTAGATGATTGTTGTTATATGGTTCAATCTATGCTTTTTTATGTTTTTTATATCTAATTCATCATTCTACATGTTTTTGTTGACATATATGTATCAAAAATTAAAAAATATAAAAAATATATATGTTTTTAAAAAATCGCTCCAGGATTCGCTCCCAAACCGGGAGCTTCTGAAAATGGTCGCTCCCGCTCCCGTTTTCGCTCCCGCTCCCCGCTCCCGCTCCCGCTCCCAAGTAACATGGTGCTCTAGTGTTGCAACCCACAGAAGCATCACTTTGTCTCTGCACCATCTCCTGTTGTGCTCCTAATGTATGGATCTACTGCCCACCAACTATTGCGCAACTCTGATATGAGTTACATTTGCGTTGTTGTTGGCCCTGCTGAACTGCTTCCAACACTGCATCTGCATTGCAACCCTCTCTAACTACTCTTGCCGCAACTGCAACAACTGCAACGGAAAAGCATCCAAAATACTGAACCAACTGTGTTCAGTATGATGCATCCGTCGTCTGAATTCTGGCCACTACTAGCCTTTGCGCTGTCACTGAAGCCTCTGCGTTGCTGCTAACTCTGATTTGTGCCAACTGCACAACTGCCAACTCTGCTCTGCGCTGTTCAGAATCCGACCGCTACTAGCTACTGCATTTGTCACTCTGGCACCTGACTACACCAACTATCACTGGTCCATCCTGCTACTGCTGACTATGGGCTCCTGTAGCAAGGTCTTGATCCAAGATTATTATATGTGAGAGTTGTTGATTTCAGTAGCATCGGATGTGCTCTTGCCTCGATATTTTGCTAGGACAATCATGGCAAACTCTTCCTCCAGTCTGGAGGATAACCTGTCAATCTCAGCGAATGCATCTTGCTGATCCTGCTTCTCCTCTTTGTCCTTCTTTCTGAGAGGACACTGAGCGCTGTAGTGGCCCAGCTAGCCACACCTGAAGCACTTGATCTTCAAAATGTCCTTCTTTATTCTGCGCTGCTCCTGCTGCCCCTTTGACGCAAGGGACACGTCTTCCTCTTCCTTCATTGCTTTCATCCCACTGCCACTGATTGTGGCCTTCACCAGATCACGCCTCATCTCCTCCTGTTGTAGATCAACCTACGCACATTCCCAATCTGGCAGTTTTTCTTTGCCTAAGATGCTCTAGACGAAAACTTGCCAATCCTTTGAAATGCTATCCAGCGCTAATCGTACAAACTCTGAGGGCTGGGGCACTGTACCTACTAAAGCAAGCTGGTCTCGGACATCCTAAAGCCTCGTAAGGAAGGGATCCACACACTCCCCTTTTTGCATCCTCGTGCAAAATTCATCACTGTGGAAAATTTGGCAAAGACAACAATTCCCCTAGCAATAGCTGTCCTCCTTTGATCCAGAAACTGTTGTCACTGCTGCTGTCGACATTGCTGCAGTTGCTGCTCCCATTGCTCCTCCTGATGCTATTCTGCCAGCAACTGCTACAAAATAACTGCGTCCCAACTGAAGATATGCTCTGCAAGGAAAAATATGCTACCTCCTTCTGCCTCTGGAAAGCTTTGATCTGGAGAATCGAATTTCTCTGTCGACTCACTCAGAGAAATCAATCTAACTCAAAGCTTTGACCTTCTTGGCCCAAGGACTGCGCTGCCTTTGGGATTTCAAATTTCTGCCTTTGTAGTAATTTCGAACTCCCTCTTTCTTTCTGCAACTGAGCTCTTCTACTCACGATCTGTGCTCTGATACCATGTGAAAAATCGGTGACCTGATTCCTTCTGCAACAAACTGATGATATTTCTCCTATTTGTTAAATTCCTTAAGCAAATTACTTGCAGTTTTCTACAACAAATATCGAAATACATACACTGCAGCCTACAAAAAATAAATACTGCAGAAACTAAATATAGCACTAGAGAGAAATAAACACACACACATTTACACAGTTGTTTTTGGACAATGTCCCTGAAAAACCCAATGTGGGAAAATCAGTACAGCTGCCGAGGGTTTTATTATTAAGCAGTAGTTTTTGAGTACAAATCGTTGGATGCCCAAACTGGCTATCCGATATAGAGAAAAACTGGCAAAGAGTTAGTGATTAAAATTACACACTGATGCGACAGATCTAACCCTGATCAGGGGTTGGTTGGCGGGCCCCACGTTGCCTCTGCGTAGCTTCTATGTCAGTCCTACGCAAATCTGTGCCACACTAGCTAGGCTCTGTGTCACCTTCTTTGCTGACCTCCTGCTATCTGGAAATTCGACCTTCTGGCCCTCCGGTCTCACACCTAGGCTTCTGGCACTGGATCTCGACTCTCCCATTTGGATTTCAAACTCCCTCTGAAGCTCTGCGCTGCCTTTGTGTAGTACTGCATTGTCTCACTGAACTGCTCTATGCCCTCTCTGCTTTGCATTCTCCAGATCTGGAAAAATATCCTTCGGACTACTATCCCTGCCCCTCACTACAAGAAGATCATTGGATCTCACTCCGGCAACTCAACGCTGCTACTCTTGAGAAATTCGATCTCTGATCTCTCATTCGATGTGTTCTCCAAGTGCCCATCAAGCTCCTCCTTATAATATCTCGTTCGAGCACCAATGGCCAAGATTAAAACATAATCAAAGGCTAAGATTAACTGGGAGTTGATCCTTGTCTTATTCTAGAAGATACACACCAAATTTAATTAATACCCTTTAATTAACCATATTTCCTAAGTTTAGACTTAGGGAACCATTTAAAAAAAGTTAATTATTCTAAGTAGAATTTTCCCAAACGATTTCTGGGTATTGGAGAATGCATGTGTCTTAGCCTCACTACAAAATATCGCGGCAAGAGCACATTCGATGCTACTGAAATCAACAACTCTCACATATAATAATCAAGAGTAAACCCATAACACTATAAATGTAGGTGTCATTGCACCCTAACATTCATCATTTCAAAGTAACCCACGAAATTGCATTAGGTGGACAAATGATTACATGACATGGTGACTTTATGATCAAAATGGTTTCCAAACACCTCATATACATCAATGTTAAGAGCGGGAAATAATCATACATGACATGATGAATTTATGATCAAAATGGTTTCTAGACACCTCATATACATCAATGTTACGAGTGGGAAATAATCATAGGTTGGCTTCGCCATAAATGCTAACCTACATAGGAAGAAGCTTGACCCTAACACTAAAGAAACACTAACACGGAAAATAAGTCACTGCATTCGCCGAATTTAATCCATGATGTTCAAAATTAGAAAAAATTCAAGGGTAGCCGAATAAGTTCATTTAAATATAGTGATTAAATTCATTTGAGTTTGAAATTCAGTGATGAAACTCATTTAAATTCAAATGTAGAATTATATTTCCTCAAACTTACAGCTGGACTTTGTCCCAAATTTTATCACATCATTTGGCATTAACGATTTTCTTCCTAACTTCATGGCCATCAAACATGAACACAACCATGAACTATGTGACTTAGTCAATGCAACCACATGTTAATGACTAGAGGATCATTAACATGGCACCAAGTCAAGATTACCATCATGACACTAGCGCATCCCCTTAAAGAAAGGGGGCGTGATAAGACAACTTTTGAGACCACAAGTCAACCACTAAAGGAATTAACAAATGACCACTTATATATTTGACCAAGTAAATCTTACATCCTAAAATTCTTGTTATTAATATTCATATGGGAAATATGTTGTCAACATGGCCAAATAAATCAATGTTCCACCAAGTTTCCAAGATGGAGGGGTGTGGGAATGGGGAGACAAGTAAGGGGATGTTTCCCTGGACTCCCAAATTTTAGGGAAGTTTAGGTGAATGGGGGGACATCAGAGTGTGAGTGTGTCTATATATATATATATATATATATATATATATATATATATTATGAACAAGATTCAAATTCAAATTCAATAATGAAATACATTGATTCATACATCATAAATGTTTAATGCAATAGAAATAGTAAAATATTGTATACATTGATTTAGATTCATCATTCATTATTCTAGAATTAGATTAGTACTAAGGAAATAACTAGATATGAAAGTCCAAAGACTTGAACAATAAATTGAAATTTTGTTGCGATACCCCACACCTGTACACGATGCTAATATAAGTACTTGTTATTAGGCTGGTGAATTGGATGTATACTACAGGCATGTGTGCCTATGTGTTTATGATATGCGGCCTGAGTGCCCATATGGATATGTTATATATTGTGGGGCCAATGTGCCTAGGCATAGGTGTCAATCTTGGTTAAGTGGCCAGAGGGCCTGGATTGTAATATAATGTATTTGTAACTATTTTAATAATAATAAAAGAAACTGGTTGTAGAGCCTACTCCACGGTAAGAGTATGGGGGCGTGCAACTCCATAGAGACGGGCAACAGTGTGTTGGCAAAAATTTGGGGAAAAGGGCACCTAGCGCCCACGTGGCTTCAGGAGCACCACATGGCAGAGAGAGCCATGCAATGGGAAAAGTATATATAAATACTTACCCCTAGCATTATGGGGATGACTCATTATCATTATGATGACGATTATGGTTCAAGACTTCCTGGTTGGCTTTAAGGTGCCCTAGAAGGTGGGAATTGCAGAGTGATTATGGGGTCCCGGGGAAGGATGTGCCACTTGGGCGCAAGTTCGGGCGAAGCAGCTGAAGTGTTGCGGGATGGTCGTAAGGCGCCACTGGGGCGCAGGTTTGGGGGAAGCAATTGAGATGTTCCTAGTTGGCCATAAGGCGCCACTTGGACGCAAGTTCGAGGGAAGCAACTAAGATGTTCCTGGTTGCTTTGTAAGGCATCATTTGGGTGTAGGTTCAAGGCAAACAAAGTTGTGTCGGTTTTATGGCTTGGAGGGTGCTTGGAACCTTGGAGTGACATGGATATGGGTTGGCACCTTGGTAGTTAGTCTGGAGGGTGCTTAGAACCTTCCATAGCATGACTGTTGGGTTGGCACCTTGGCCATGGTGTTTGGATGTTTTTCGGTTATTGTTACCCGTGGAGTTGCAGCCCTAGCTCAGGGGTGATCCGTGGTTGAAATTGATGAACCACGCGGTCTATGGCAGGGCGGAATGTGGAGAGCCCTCAACTAGTCAGTGTGTAGAAATTTCTATTTTCCCACCCCGGTTTTCAGTTTCTCCTTATTTCTCCCATATAGTTAAATGCCCTTTCCCATAACCATACATTTAACAAGCTGAAAAAAATAAATTTGCTGAAAACACAAATTCTGGAAATTTTACAGAATGCTGGAAATTGCAGAAATAAAAATCAGCAGTAATAAACAGCCATTAAAACACATTTAAACACTGAAATTTTTGGTCAATGTGACTCTGGAAAAACCCCCTACAACTCTTGGGGAAAACCAGTTTGAGAGATCTTCTTTATTTCTGAAAATTGCCTTTTACAGTGAGAAATTTTCAGCAAAAAATCAGCAAGCAAATTTACAACTTATCTCTTTTCCCATGCTTCACAGCAAACTGGAAATTACAGCAAACAGGACAGCAATAAATGTTGTACGGTCTCCTCGATTTTCGTGCCCACTTTCAGCATTAAATGCTGCTGTATGGCCCTTGTTTTGCGTGCAGAAAAACCAACAAACTGCTCCTCGATTTTTGTGCAAACCTCTCCTCGAAAATCGTGCCAAAATCTGCCTTTCACTGTGTGCTGAATCAGCTGTACAAATCTGCTCAACTGCTGCCTTGGAATGTGTGCCAAGCTGCTGTCTCCTTCTCCTCCCTGCTCAGAAATCTCTCTTGCTCTCTTGCTCTCCTTCTCCCAATCTGCTCATGAAAGAATTGAATCGAATGTGATCTTTTCCTCCTTTTCCTCCCTTAATATAACTCCAAGTGACTTTTGGGTGATCCAAGTGACTTTTGGGTGATCTCTAAATCCAATGGCTGAAATAGATTTAGATCAATGGCTGAGATTAAATGCTCATTTAAATCTCACTTTTTATTTTTTAATTCACCCCACTTTAATAAGGACCCACTTAGTCATTTATTTCCAAAGTCACTTTTCCTTTCTAATTTTTCATTGACTTTATAAAAGTCACTTTAAAATTAGACTTAGTAACTTTATCACTTAAAGTCACTTTTAAATTAGATTTAACTTTATAAAATTATAAAGTCACTTTAGGAGAAAAATTAAATTCTTTTGGACACTTTTCCCTAGGCCAAAGATCAAAGCCTAAGGGAACCACCTGTCCTCCGGTACCAAATTTCAACACTCCCTCTTACCGAGGAAGGTGTTCCTCACCACACCCATCTTGTCTCTGAAGTAGACATGCTTGCCCCGTGGTAAGGCTTTGGTAAGGATATCTGCAACCTGCTCATCAGTGGAAATATACTCAAGCTTCACAACTCCCTTCTGAACATAGTCTCTGATGAAATGATATCTGATCTCGATATGCTTTGACCTGTCATGAAATACTAGATTCTCCGTGAGTTTAATGCAACTCTGATTATCACAGTAAATCACTGAAGGTCTCAACGGCTGACCACATAAGCCAAACAACATCTTGCGAAGCCAGATAGCCTCACAACTAGCTAGACTGGCTGCCATATACTCTGCTTCCACTGAACTCAATGCTACTGACTGCTGCTTCTGGCTGAACCATGACACTACTGCTGAACCCAACCCAAAACAACACCCTGAAGTGCTCTTCTTATCAGAAGCACAACCTGCCCAATCAGAATCAGTGTATCCTGCCAATCTCACTCCATCTCCCTGCCTGTAGTCCAGACCATAATCCACTGTCCCCTACAAGTACCGCAAAATGTGTTTTGCAGCCACCCAGTGAACCTTCCTAGGCTCACACATAAACTGACTCATCGTGTTGACTGCAAAACAGATATCTGGTCTGGTGTTGACCAAATACATCAAGGAACCAATCAGTTGCCTGTACAATGTGGGATCCACCAACTCGAAATCCGAAGCATGAAGCTTCTTCCAGTTGGTGATCATCGGTGTCGACATGGGTCTACAATCTTCCATGTGGAATCTACTAAGGATGTCCACAATATACTTCCCCTGCTCCAGGAAGAAATGCCCCTCCTCCTGCCACACCTCCAAGCCCAAAAAGTAATGCATCAAGCCGATGTCCTTCATCTCAAACTCCGTCGCAAGATCTCTCTTGCAGTGCTCTATGAGTCTCTCTGCACCTGTAATGATCAAGTCATCCACATACAGCACCAGAATGAGAGGCTCCTCACCAATCACAATAAAGTAAAGGTTCGGATCTGCCTCACTCTTTGTGAAACCCATCCCCTGCAAATATGTTTCTATCCTGGAGTACCAAGCTCTGGGAGCTTGCTTCAGGCCATAAAGGGCCTTCTTCAGTCTGCACACATGGGACTCCTTCCCATGCACCTCAAAGCCCTGTGGCTGCTCAATGTACACCTCCTCCTGTATGAAGCCATTGAGAAATGCGGTCTTCACATCCATCTGGTGGATCTTCCAACCCATCTCGATTCTCTACTACTATCGATATAATGGAGCGGATCGAAGTATATCGAGCCACGGGAGCGAAGGTCTCCTCATAATCAACTCCCTCTACCTGGAAGAACCCTCTAGCCACAAACCTCGCTTTGAATTTCTCAATGCTACCATCTGCAGCATTCTTTACCTTGTAAAGCCATCTGGAAGTAACCACGAATTTGCCCTCAGGCCTCGGCACCACCTCCCAAACATCATTCTTTATGATAGAAGAATACTCCTCCTGCATGGCCTCTCTCCAGACCTGCTGGCTAGCTGCCTCCTCATAGCTAGAAGGCTCAGAGTCAAGGATGTTGGTAACCATCGCCATATAGCTACAAAACCTCTTAGGTGGTCTACTCTCTCTGACCAGCCTCTTCGGCTCAGCAACAGATGTGGCGTCTCTCAAGGTGTCCTGAAGCCACTTGGGCTTCCTCTTCCCTGAGCACACTTCTCCCACCGGAGAATGAAACTCCTCCTCCTCATCATCATTAGGAGCCTGAAATCCTGACTGTCTGTCTGCTGTCCTCCTGCCTGCACCTGAACCTGTAGAAGCTGAGGTACCGTGTGAACTGTCCATCAATGGACTCCCTAGTGAACTGCTCTGTGAACTGCTCTGCATGCTGCCCAGAGCACCACCCCTCTGGCTCGGCGAGCCACTGCTCACTGACGGACCTGACATCCTCATAGATGTACCTCCGGATCCTCCTGATCCCTGCCCACTGGATCCCTGCGACTGACTCAACTGCTGCTGAGGGTCTGGCTGATCCAGATACTCTAACTCCCGTGACCTCCTAAAGGCCCTGTCCTCCTCGAACTTCACATCCCGTCTGACAACAACTCTCCTCTGTGCAGGAATGTAAATCCGAAAGGCCTTTGAGGTCTCACTGTAGCCCACAAAGATACCCTTCTCTGCAGTGGGCTCTAGTTTGGTCCTCTTCTCCTTGGGTATATAGGAGTATGTAATGCATCCAAAGATATGAAGATGACCAATATCAGGCTTCTTCCCAGAGAAAGCCTCCTCCGGAGTCCTGTGCCCCAAGGCACGATGCGGACTCCTGTTCTGCAAGTAAACAGCTGTGTTGCAGGCCTCTGCCCACAAGAACAATGGCAACCCCTGATCATGTAACATGGCTTTGGCAGCCCCTATGATGGATCTGTTCTTCTTCTCCGCAACCCCGTTCAGCTGGGGGTTGTAAGGAACAGTGAACTCCCTCCTAATGCTTGCCTCCGCACAATAGTCAACAAACTCTCCAAGGGTGTACTCTCCTCCATTGTCCGACTTCAAGGACTTGATCTTTCGACCTGTCTGAGTCTCCACAAGAGCTCTGAACTCCTGAAACCGCTTGAAGACCTCACTCTTGGTCTTCAAAAAATAAATCCAGGTCCTCCTGGAGTGATCATCAATGAATAAAACATAGTACTCATATCCACTCAAGGAAACATGAGACATCCGACTGCTCACATCGGAATGAATCAAATCAAGTATCCCCGTCGCTCTGCTGTCACTGCTGGGAAAAGGGGATTTGGCAAATTTGCCCATCGTCTGCAAGTATCAAAGTGATCAGTACTGAAATCTGGCACACCTGTAGTGATCTCCCGCAATGTCCTCAAGGCTCCATGATACATATGTCCCATCCTGCGGTGCCAAATCTCACACAGCTCAGAACTGCTAGCTCTGCTGTCGGTACTACTGCTCAATGCCAAAAGGGGTTGGAATGCAAACTTGTACACCTTTGCATGGCGTACACCTATCACTCTAGCTGAATTAGCTGGAGTGCCCCTGAGATACATCAACACCTGTCCTCCCCTGAACAGTACCTCATATCCTCTGTCCTCCAAAGCTGAGACGGATATGAGGTTCTTCCTCATCCCTGGCACATAAAGAACTTCTGACACCTTCAAGGGAGGTTTGGACTCCCTCTGAAATGTCACTGTCCCCACCCCGACTGCTCTAACAACTCTGTCATCACCGAGTACTACCTCAATATCAGTGCCACTCTCTGAAAGCTCTAAGAAGTACTCATGGAGTCCTGTCATATGACGTGAAGCCCCACTGTCCACATACCAGATACCTGAAGATGCTCCGCTAATCGAGGGAAAAGCATGCTCCCTCCGAACCTATGTGGCAGGTGATCCTGCACTAGAGGACTCACACGTAGTGAACACAAACTCTCGGTCAAAACGACCAACAAAGTCCTCAATCTCTGCTGAAGCTGCCACGTCCTGGTTCTTCCCCTTCTTCTTCTTCTTCTCCGGACACACAACTGCATAGTGTCCCATCTTTTGAATTTTCCAACACTTCACCTTGGAATAGTCCTTCTGTGTGTTCCCCTGTTTACCTTTACCTTTGCCTTTGCCCCCACCACTGCTTGTGGAAGCCTGCTTCTTCCCTTTGCCTTTCTTGCCTCCTGCCACCAGTGCTACATCCTCATCCTGCTCAACTGGCTTGGCTGCCCCAAGCTAACCTTTCCTGATCTTTGTCTGAATGCAATCATCCCAAAACCTCTCCCATGTGGGAAGGGTCTCACGTGCACAAACCCCATCAGCAAAGTTCAACCATGAACGGGGGAGGCCATTCACTGCAATCCGCACCAACTCAGTGGGTGGAATGGCCTCTCCAATCGCTGCCAACTCATCTCTCACATTAGTAATCTTTGTGAGATATCCAGCTGCACTATCATTACCCATCTTAATGTTCTTCAGCTTCTCCTTCAGGACCATCTTCCGGTTTTCATTGGTACTCTGGTAGAGATTGGACAATGCTGTCCACATCTCATGGGCATTGCTCTTTCCTCTCACATGAGGAATGCAATGGTCTTTGATTCCGTCTAGAATCAACCTCTTACCCTTGTTGTTCTTTTTATTATAAGCTGTCAACTGAGTAGCATCAGTAGGCACAACAACAGGGTTCTGTGTGGTATGCACCATGATATCCCAGACTTCTACCTCCTCAAAGATACTCTGCATTCTCTCCTTCCAAACGCTGTAATTTATATGCCCATCCAGCGTATCCTCCACCCTCAATCCCAATGACATCCTGCTGTCCTAAAACTGAAAAATAGCACTGCTGTAGTAAAGATAAAACTGTTGTTTATGAAAAAATCAGCTTGCTGGAATCTTCTGAGTGAAAAATCAGTAACTGTAATTTTTCCTTTTGCTGTGCCAAACTTCCCTTCAGCACTCAAGTTCTGATACCATGTAGAAATTTCTGTTTTCCCACCCCGGTTTTCAGTTTCTCCTTATTTCTCCCATATAGTTAAATGCCCTTTCCCATAACCATACATTTAACAAGCTGAAAAAAATAAATTTGCTGAAAACACAAATTTTGGAAATTTTACAGAATGCTGGAAATTGCAGAAATAAAAATTAGCAGTAATAAACAGCCATTAAAACACATTTAAACACTGAGATTTTTGGTCAATGTGACCCTGGAAAAACCCCCTACAACTCTTCGGGAAAACCAGTTTGAGAGCTCTTCTTTATTTCTGAAAATTGCCTTTTATAGTGAGAAATTTTCAGCAAAAAATCAGCAAGCAAATTTACAACTTATCTCTTTTCCCATGCTTCACAGCAAACTGGAAATTACAGCAATAAATGCTGTACGGTCTCCTCGATTTTCGTGCCCACTTTTAGCATTAAATGCTGCTGTATGGCCCTCGTTTTGCGTGCAGAAAAACCAGCAAACTGCTCCTCGATTTTTGTGCAAATCTCTCCTCGAAAATCGTGCCAAAATCTGCCTTTCACTGTGTGCTGAATCAACTGTACAAATCTGCTCCACTGCTGCCTTGGAATGTGTGCCAAGCTGCTGCCTCCTTCTCCTCCCTGCTCAGAAATCTCTCTTGCTCTCTTGCTCTCCTTCTCCCAATCTGCTCATGAAATAATTGAATCAAATGTGATCTTTTCCTCCTTTTCCTCCCTTAATATAACTCCAAGTGACTTTTGGGTGATCCAAGTGACTTTTGGGTGATCTCTAAATCCAATGGATAAAATAGATTTAAATCAATGGCTAAGATTAAATGCTCATTTAAATCTCACTTTTTATTTTTTAATTCACCCCACTTTAATAAGGACCCACTTAGTCATTTATTTCCAAAGTCACTTTTCCTTTCTAATTTTTCATTGACTTTATAAAAGTCATTTTAAAATTAGACTTAGTAACTTTATCACTTAAAGTCACTTTTAAATTAGATTTAACTTTATAAAATTATAAAGTCACTTTAGGAGAAAAATTAAATTCTTTTGGACACTTTTCCCTAGGCCAAAGATCAAAGCCTAAGGGAACCACCTGTCCTCCGGTACCAAATTTCAACACAGTATTCTTACACACATAAGTGCTTTATTCAAATATATTGTGTCGAATATTGATTTTTTGTTTTGCAACCCTAGAATCGGGGTTCTAAATAATGGTGTGCATTTATGTGTTTGAGTATATATTTCTGTGTTTTATGCTTATGCTTGAGTTTGTACTTCTATATATATACGTGTGTGTGTGTGTGTGTGCGCGCGCGCCTATGTATGTTTTTATGCTTCTGTTTGAGTTTGTACTTCTATATATATATTGTTGGGTAATTCGTGAATAAAAGGTTACTTTGGTTGATGCAGAGTATTTTGGTTAATGTTTTCTTGATTTATCGAATTATGCATGGGAACCCTAGATTCAGGGGGTCATAATAATGTAATTATTTATTAATTCCAATGTGCATCATAATTACGAGTTGTGTATTGGGTTTGCAATTAATTATAATGGTTAATTGTAATTTTAATTTTAATGGATTCGAGTTAGGGTTACTATCTAGGATTTAAGGGCTTTGGCTATGGGTTGGGGTTTGTCACTGAAAATCATGGACTAAATAAGCTTCCATAGGAATATTAGTAAAATTAAGTGATGGAATTCAAGTTTTGGACACATAATGTTGCCTGGTTGGAGGCTGGGGACATTTCAAATGGTAACAAAGTCCAATTACAACACTAGGTTTGAATTGGGCCGAAATTTACAGAATGTCTATCACATGCTTGATGAAAAGGTATATGCTGGAATGAACATAAATCTCATATTTTTTCAGAGCAGATGCCATCAAGGAATAATTAGCAGAATTTGAGGAAGTTATGGGTCAAAATTTGATGGTTTCGAGCTTGGTTGGGTCGAATTTGGGGGCCAGATTTAAGGATTACATGTTGTTAATCCACTGTTTGACAAAATCCCCAATGACATGAATGGTGTAAACTCACTTAGGAATCAGATTACAGGTACCAAGGAAGACTTGGTGGTAGTTGATTTGATTTAATTACAGAGTCATTAGATGAAATTGACTAATTCTAGCCTCAGAGGGCTACAAGTCAAGTGTCAACACTATCTCCTGAATAGGGGGTTTAATTTTGTTAATATATATATATATATATATATATTAAAATATGTTTAGATATAAAAATTATGGAAACCTCCCCATAATATTGCAGCAACTGATGTTATTTATTCTATTTGTTAATTTAATTAAACAAATTATTTGTTGTGTGATACGACAAAATCGAAACAAATACACTGCAGACTTCATAAAACAAATACTGCGGAAAGAATAAAAATGCTGGAAGAATAGATGCACACACATTCAAATAGACAATTATTTTTGGACTAAGTCCCCAGAAAAACCCAAATCGGGAAAATCGGTGCAACAACTGAGGGTTTTAAGATTATGCAGTAGTAAATCTGAATACAACACTGTGGATGCTCTAATCTAGCAATCCATATAGAGAAATGACTAACAATAAATCTAGTGAGAAAAATCTCACTCCCACAGGTGATCCGACAATGACCTTGGCTCAAGTTGAGCTGCTCTCTGTTGCCTCTCCGCAGTCACTCCGTCCCACAACTCGGAACTGCTTCCCTCTTGCTATTTGATCAGCTGTTGTCTGGAAGATGGACTCTCTTGGCCTCCAGACTCTCTCTCTAGATTCTGGATCTGAATCACTGCTTCTCCCTAGCAAAATACAAAATCCCCTCTGAAGCACTGCGCTGCCTCTCTGTGGCACTCACTGCCTCTCTGCAATGCACTCATCGGAACTAGAAAATCTCGCTCCGGCCTCACTATCCCTGACCCTCTCTCACTGCTTCGAGCTCACAAGCTCTCTCTCCGAAAACTCAGTGTTGCTACTCTGGAAATCGAACTGCTAGTGTGCTATCTCCAAGCCCCATCGAGTTTCTTCTTATAATCTTTCGTTGAGACATCAACGACCATGATTAAAACTTAACCGATGGCTAAGATTAACTAGAACTTGATCCGAGCCATTTTCTAGAAGATTCTCACCATGACTTAATTAATACCCTTTAATTAATCATATTTCCTAAGTTTAGACTTAGGAAACATTACTAAACGATTAATTATTTTAATTAAGTCATCTCTAGGTGGAATTTCCAGAAACGGTTTCTGGGTTTTGGAAATCTCATGTATTCTAGACTCTCTTAAAAATTTTAAGGCTAGAACACAACCGATGCTACAAAAACTAACACTCCCTCTTAGTGAGGAATGTGTTTTGGCGCTGCAACCCACTGAAGCAACACCATGTCTTTGCACCACCTCCTGTCACGCCGTTGATGTATGGCTGCTCTGCCCATCACAACTGCACAACTCTTATATGAGCTACATTTGTGCTACCGATGACCTTGCTGAACTGTTGTCAACTATTGCATCTGCACTGTAACTCCCTCTCATCTGCTGCTACTGCAACCGCAACATCTTCAGCTGAGAAATATCCAACACATTGAACCAACTGTGGTTAGTGTGATGCATTTCTCACCAGAGTCCTGACTGCTGCTAGATTCTGCGTTGTCACTGAAGCCTCTGCGTTGTTGTTGACTTCGCACTGTGCCAACTGCACTACTGCCAACTCTGCTCTGCGTTGCTCAGTCTCAGACTGCTACTAGCTACTGCATCTATCACTCTGGCATCTGACTGCACCAACTGCCACTAGTCCATCCTGCTACTACGTGCTATGGGCTCCCATAGCAAGGTATTGATTCATGAGGTGGACCTCCTCAAGAATCCATGAGGTGGACCTCCTCTTTGTCCTTCTTTCTGAGATGACATTGAGTGTTGTAGTGACCAAGTTCACCACATCTGAAGCATTTGACCTTGGAAAGGTCCTTCTTCCTTCGTTGCTCCTGCTGCCCCTTTGATGCGAGGGCCACATTCTCTTCTTCCTTCACTTGCTTCGTCCCACTGCTACTGCTGCTGCCACTAATGGTGTTGTTCACCAAATCTCGCCTCACCTCTTCCTACTACAGATCAACCCACATCCGATCCCACTCTGGCAACTTGTCTCTACCCAGAACACTCTGGACGAAGACTTGCCAGCCTTTGGAAACATTGTTCAGAGCTAACGCACCAATTCTATAGGTTGGGGCGCTGATCCTACTGCAGACAACTAGTCTCAGACATCCTGAAGCCTAGTGAGGAAAGGGTCTATGTGCTCCCCTTTCTGCATCCTGGTACATCTCAAGTCCTCCTCAAGATACATCTTTCGTTGCTCGGAAGATCCTTGGTATAGCATAGCAAGAGCTTCCTACATCTCCCTGGCAATATCTTTTCCAGCTATGTGAGACACCACATGATCTCGAACCCCATCGAGAATCAACCTCTTCTCTTTTCCCATCTCCTTCTTGTAGGCTTTCTTCTAATCTGGATCCTGGGGAATAGCTACCAGGTTATCAATGTAGGCCTTGAGATCATATTCATCTAGAAGATAGGAAATTCTTGCCTTCCAAATCACATAGTTGGAGGCTCCGTCCAACCGATCCCGATCTCTCAGCCCTGTTGATGCCATCTCTGCAAAAATTCGAACTCCTCCTCTTCTCCTCTGCACAACTGCTACTGGCTCTACGCACTCCCTGTTGGAGTGGGCAAATCTGCTCCCAACTACTGCTGCTCTGCAGTGAGAAATCAAACTATTGGACTATAAGTTCTCTAAGGAAAGAATTCCCTTAGTGTGTGCTCTTCCTTCCTCTTGATGCCATTTTGCACCAGCAAACTGCTGCAAAATAACTGCGTCCCAGCTGAATATCTGCTCTGCAAGGTAATTACTACTTCTATCTCTACCTCTGGTAGTATTTGATCTGGAAAATTTATTCTTTGTCGACTCTCTTAGAGAAATAAACTTTTCCTCAAAAACTGACCCTCCTGGTCAAGGGATTGCGATGCCTCTAAGGATTTCAAACTATTGCTTATGTAGAGCTACGAAATTCCTCTTCCCTTCTGCAACTGAGCTCCCCGGCTTTTATCTGCACTCCAATACCATGTCAAAACTCGGCTAACTCCGAATCCTATTGCAAAAGCTAATGTTATTTCTTCTATTTGTTAATTAATTAAACAAAATATTCTGTTGTGTGCTACGACAAATATTGAAACAAATACACTACAACCTTCAAAAAACAAATATTGTGGAGGAAATAAAAATGTTGGAAGAATAGATGCACACAAACACACAAATACACAGTTATTTTTGGACTATGTCCCTGGAAAAACCCAACTCGGGAAAACCAGTGCAGCAACCGAGGGTTTTAATATTATTGTTAAACACAATAATGGTAGGGACAAAATATGAAGGATAAGCATTCAATTGCGTCTATTATTCACATGATATACTTTTATAATACATTCTGATGACCCTTGGTTTCCATATACCAAGTGATCTCTTGGACTCCCTTTGACTATTTACATTCCACACCAACCCTTAGAGGATTAAGTGTCCAACATCCCCCTCTTAATCCAAAGGGGTATGTAGGAGTCCAAGAGGAGAGTTGTAATACAAAACGTGGAAAAACGCATGGCAACACTAGGCTGAATGTGCTCTCTGAAATGTTCGCATAAGGTGGTGGTTTAAGGATTGTAAAAATTCCTAATCCTCAAGGAACCCCTATTGCAGCAAATCTGAATCTACTTCACCTACTTGATTTTAATACATTATCAAGTTATTCTTCTGAATACTGAAGCAAATTACTTCTGCAACCTACACTACTTAAATTTGATTACGTGAAACAAGGAAGCAGAGAAAAGAACAAGATACATAGGACACTTATTTTTGGACACAATAGTCCCCAGAAAAACCCAATGCGGGAAAACCTGTGCAGCAGTTCTAAGGGTTTATTATTATGCAGGAGAAATATCTGAATACAAATCTAGGATGCTCATCTAGCAATCCTTTATAGAGAAAATACTGGTGGAAAATTTGAGTGAGTTTTACCTCACTTCACCCGGCAGAATTCTGGCTGATCCAGCACAAGACTAGCTAACGCCGACTATTTCTGCGATGGCTCTGCATCACCTTCTCTGCCCTTTGCGTCAACTCTCCTGGCTGTTCCGACAGTTTAGGCAGTTTCAGCTATTCCAACAATTCTGGATTCTGCGTGACAGGCAATTTTTCTGTGTCAGCTCTCCTGGCTACTGCGCTGCCTCTGTGTCATCTCTCCCAACAGTTTCGGCTGTTCCGACAGTTCTGGGTTCTGCGTGATAGGTAACTTTTCTGCGTCAGCTCTTCCGGCTTCTGCGCTACCTCTCTGCAAGCTCTCTCCGCCTCTCTGTCAGTATTCTCCAGAAATTCCTTCTCCCATATTCTCACTGCCCCTCTGCTGCAAGATATCCCAAATCGATTTTCCTCCTGAGAACTTCTCACCTCTGAAAATCGATATCCTCAATCTCTCTATGTGTTTCTAAATAAACCCCAAGCGTCCTTCTTATACTTTTCCTGTTGAGACTTCAACGGCCGAGATTAAGTCTCTAATCAATGGCTAAGATTAAAACATGACTTAATCCACCTTCTAGATCATTCTCACCCATATTTTGATTAATACCCATTAATATTTTAATTTTCCTAATTTTAGACTTAGGAACCCCATTAAAAATATTAATTATTTTAATAAAATACAATCCGAGTGGAATTTCACTAAACAGTTTCTAGGTTCTTTAGAACTCATGTGCTTTAGCCTCTCCACCAATTTTCATGGCTAGAGCACATCCGATGTTACCAAAAAGTAACAATTTTCATCTTTTGCGCTGCTACCGACTTCTACACTGCTGCCAACCTTGCTCTGTGCTGATCAGTCTCTGGTCTCCGGCTACTGCATCTGACCTCCAAACAATCCACTGCATCATCTGACACTAAATCCATCTCGCTACTGCTGAATCTTGGGCTCCCGTAGCAACAAATTGATCCAAGAGGTGGACTCCTCAAGGATCTTGCCCACATGTAGTCATCCCGACTATAGCTCAATATCACCCCATCTCCCTCCTGGAGATGCTGGGAACTCATGGCAAACTCATCTTCGTCAATATTTGTTGGAGAAGCCTTAAGATCATGTTTCTCATCCTTATCCTTTTTCTTCAAAGGACACTGGGATGCATAGTGGCCCATCTTGCCACAACTGAAACATTTCACCTTCAAAATGTCCTCCTTCCGTTTTTACTTCTGTTGTCCCTTTGATGCTAGAGCTGTGTTCTCCTCCTCCTCCTTCCTCTTCGTGCCACTCCCACTGCTGCCATTGAGGTTGACCTTGACTAGGTCCCTCCTTAATTCTTCTTGTTTAAGAGCTGGCCACATCTCCTCTAATTAAGGTAGTCTTTCACTGCCCAATATGCTTTGGACAAAGACTTGCCATTCATTCGAGACTCTATTCAAGGCTATCTTCACCATCGCGATTGACTGAGGAGTGGACCCGCATGAAGCTTGTCTCTGGTATCCTGAAGACGTTGAAGATAGGAGTTAATCCCTTCTCCCTTTTGCATCAAAGTCCGCTTCAACTTCTGTTCTAGGTACATCTTTTGTTGTTTAGAAGAGCCTTCATACAGTGAAGACAAGGCTTCCCACATCTCTTGGGTTGTATCCTTGCCCTGCAAGTGTGAGACCACATGATCTCGAACTCCATCGAGAATGAGCCTCTTCGCCTTCCCTTGCTCGGCCTTGTACTTCTTCCTTTGATCGTTGTCAGTAGGAACAACTACAACACTTTTGACGTAGGCTTCGAGATCATATTCCTCCAAAACAGCTAAAATTTTGGTCTTCCATATGACGTAGTTGGAAGCACCTTCCAACCTGTCCTAATCTTTAAGCCCATGCGATGCCATCTCACCCAACTACTGAACTGATTTCGCTAGTCACTGCTTAACACTGCTCAGTTGCTCAGCAAGTGAGAAATTCGAACTTTCTGGTGGAAAGTTCTCTGAGGAGAAAATTCCCCTTCTACGTTTCTTCGTTCTTTTCTAGCAGATTTCTACCTCGACAGAAACTGTGCCCTTCAAGCATTGCGCTGAGGCTCTGCGTCACTCCCTCTGCCTCTGCAAACTTTCACGAACTGGAAATCGTACCTCTGTCGTCTCACTCAGAGATATATTTCCTCAGATTTGCTTCCCAAAAAGGACTGCGCAATCCCTTCAAGGGGATTTGAATTGCTGCCAAGTGCAACTTTCGGCCTCACTGCTCAACACTTGATATGCTCTAACTGTTTCAAAATCAATGCTCTGATACCATGTGAAAATTCCTAATCCTCAAGGAACCCCTGCTGCGGCAAATTTGAATCTACTTCACCTACTTGATTTTAATACATTATCAAGTTATTCTTCTGAATATCGAAGCAAATTACTTATGCAGCCTACACTACTTAAATTTGATTACATGAAACAAGGAAACAAAACAAAGAACAAGATACATAGGACACACTTATTTTTGGACACAATAGTCCCTGGAAAAAGCCAATGCGGGAAAACCGGTGCAACAATTTTGAGGGTTTATTATCATGCAGGAGAAATATCTAAATACAAATCTAGGATGCTCATCTGGCAATCCTTTACAGAAGAAATATTGGCGGACAATTTGAGTGAGTTTTACCTCACTTCACCCAGCAGAATTCCGGCTGATCCGGCACAAGATTGGCTAACCCCGACTATTTTTGCGCTGGCTCTGCGCCAACCTTGTTTCACCTTCTCTGCCCTTTGTGTCAGCTCTCCTGGCTGTTCTGGCACTTCTGGATTCTGTGTGACAGGCAACTTTTCTGCGTCGGCTCTCCCGACTACTGCATTGCCTCTACATCAGCTCTCCCGGCAGTTCCCGACAATTTCAGTTGTTCTGACAGTTCTGGATTCTGCGTGATAGGCAACTTTTCTGTGTTAGCTCTCCCGACTTTTGCGTTGCCTCTTTGCAAGCGCTCTCTACCTCTCTGTCAGTATTCTCCAGAAAGTCCTTCTCCCAGATTCTCACTGCCCCTCTTCTGCAAGATCTCCCTAATCGATTTTCCTCCTGAGAACTTCTCATCTTAGAGAATCGATTTCCTCAATTTCTCTGTGTGTTTCTAAATGAACCCCGAGCCTCCTTATAATTTTCCTGTTGGGACTTCAATGACCAAGATTAATTCTCTAATCAACTGCTAAGATTAAAACATGACTTGATCCGTCTTCTAGATCATTCTCACCCATATTTTGATTAATATCCATTAATATTTTAATTTTCCTAAGTTTAGACTTAGGAACCCCATTAAAAATACTAATTATTTTAATAAAATAATATTCGAGTGGAATTTCACCAAACAGTTTCTGGGTTCTTTGGAACTCATGTGCCTTAGAACTCATGTTCCACCAATTTTCATGGCTAGAGCACATCCGATGCTACCAAAAACTAACAAGGATGGCCACCAACACTGGAACACTTAGAGCAGTTCCCGAAACTCTTCCAAATCTAGTAAGAAGCTGAAGTCTTCTGCTAGAGGAAGTGATCCTAATGTTTTGAAGAGGGAGACCTTCAACTTGGAAAGGGAGGTCTCACCCCGCATAAAAAGGGAGAACCTCAACCTGAAAAGGGAGGTCTCAACCTACGATGGTTTAAGGATGACCACCAACTTTGGAATCTTTAATGCAATTCCTGGAACTCTTCCAAAATTGGCAAGAAGTTGAAGTCTTCTGCTAGAGCAAGTGTCCCCAATTATTTGAAGGGAGGTCTCAACCCCGCATAGATGGTTTAAGGCCGACCACCAACCGAAGGCATGCTCAGGGGAACCTTTGTCTATGGCTACAACTCTGAATCTGGTATGGCAGGTTGTGGCTCAGGCTTGCTTGATTTGGCTTTGAAGCTTGTATATGACGATCACTTCCCCCCCTGCAAGATACAAGGTGAGAAGATGGTGAAAACTCAACTGCAAGACTTTTCAATATTCGAGAACAAATCCTGTTGTATGAGCGAAATATCTTCTTGGTTGTTGAAGCCCATTGCCAAGAAGCGATCCATCCAAGAAACTCTTCCAAATCTGGCAAGAAGCTGAAGTCTTTTGCTAGAGGAAGTGATCCTAATGTTTTGAAGAGGGAGACCTTCAACCTGGAAAGGAAGGTCTCACCCCACATAAAAAGTGAGAACCTCAACCTTAAAAGGGAGGTCTCAACCTGCGGTGGTTTTAGGATGACCATCAACTCTGGAATTTTTAATGCAATTCTGGGAACTCTTCCAAAACTCGCAAGAAGCCGAAGTCTTTTGTTAGAGCAAGTGTCCCCAATTATTTGAAGGGAGGTCTTAACCCCGCATAGATGGTTTAAGGCTGACCACCAACCGAAGGCATGCTTAGGGGCATCTTTATCTCTGCCTACAACTCTGAATCTGGCATGGTAGGTTGTGGCTCAGACTCGCTTGATTTGGCTTTGAAGCTTGTATATGACCATCACTTCCCCTCTCCCCCCCGTCAAATACAAGGTGACAAGATGGCGAAAACTCAACTGCAAGACTTTTCAATATTTGAGAACAAATCCTATTGTATGAGCGAAATATCTTCTTGGTTGTTGAAGCCCCATTGCCAAGAAGAGATCCATCCAAGATGAATCTTTGTTCTTGCAGGAGGCTTGTTTCTGAAGAATCTGTTTGAATGATGAGTGGTTTATGACAATGGTCACATGGATGAAGATCAAAACAATGATCTTTCATATGGCCAGCTCGGTCACAATGTTGGCATTTAACAACTTTTGGCTGTTGTGGAAGGAGTAGAATCTAAAAGAGTTGAAGATAAACCATCATGAAGAAATCCATCGCTTTGAAATTTGATTGGCTTGGTATAGTCCGGAATATGAAAGGACACATCCTTGTCATATCCAAGACATGTTCTTTGTTTATTGCTGACAAGAACTTCCCAAGGTCTGATGATGGGCTTGGGAAGTGGGACCTGAACTTCTGCATCTTTATGTATATTCTCCTAAAATGGGTACTACATCTGAATTAACCTCGGGTTTATTGATTTGATGTAGCTGCTTGGATTCTCTCTCAATCTTACAAAGATAATTGTTTTGAACAAAAACAAGTTCAGAATTATGCTTATGCATCTTGCACACAAATCTGAATGTCTGTCAAAGTAACTTTGCTCACTTTTAATGTATCATGAGCAGTAGACGATAGAAGATTCTTTAGGAACTCTAATACTTCATTAATTCTAGTCATTTTTATTGAACAAATCATGTGAATCTCACAAATAATTTCTCACCCACGAGTAGCATACGGCCTGTAAACAACGCATCTTTATAAACAATGGCAACGGAGCTCTATAAACAATCACACCATGTCTTACTTTCAACATATGACTTCATTTAATTTCCACTCATCGCAAGAATTAGTGCAAGACTTTAATCAAGATTTGAAAATTTTTGATACCAATGTGCTCTGATACCAGCACATTGTGTTCTTCAATTTCCAGCTCTACCTATGACTTTATTCCTTACACTAGTCCTCCAACTCCACCAATATGTAGTACTGCACTCGACCTTATGATGGGGACTTTGATTGCTATTCTCTCTCTAGTGGAGATTGCACCTTTTCCCGGTGGGGAAAACCGGTGCAGCTATCTGAGGGTTTTAACTATTAAGCAGTTTCAGAATACAATCTGGGTGCCAAAACCGGCTCACCCAAAAGAGAAAAATATCGACAGTAGTACATCTCCTTCAGAGACAGATGCTCCGGTTGAAACCCCGGATAAACACTCCAGCAGCTACTCAGCTCCAATCTGCTCCACGAAAACCCCAACATCAGCCTCTAGGGACTGCGTCAGCCCTTTCTGGCTCAGCGTCTGCCCAACGTCACTCTGGCTTGGCCTGTGTCAACCTCTGGAAGCACTGTGTCAGCCCTTAGAGCCTCTGTGTTACCCACACTGGCTCTCTGAGGCACTACGCAGCTCCTCGCTGCCTCTGCGTGAACCTTTGGCTGACTCTGCGTCCCTCTCTCCCGGCTACTGCGTTGATCCTCTCAGTACTATCTCTCCCTCTCTGCTTCTGTATTCACTGCCCCTCAGATGCAACTCTGATCACTCTCTTAACTTCCTCAGCAAACCCTGCCCCAGAAAGTCAAAATCTTGATCGACTCGGTGTGTTCTCCAAGTGACCCTCAAGCCCCCTTTTATACTTTTCTCGTTGACAATTCAATGGCTGAGATTAAGTTCCTAATCAACGGCTAAGATTAATTCTGGCTTGATCCATGACTTTTGGACCATTCTAACATAGTTTTATATTAATACGCATTAATATTTTATTTTCCCTAAGTTTAAACTTAGGGACTCCTTTAAAAATATTAATTATTTTAATATCTCTCAAACTCCTTAGAATCTACTCAAACCATTTCTAGGTATTGGAGATCTCATGTTCCTTAGCCTCTCCACCAAGTTTCGAGGCTAGAGCACGTCCGATGCTACCCCAAATCAACATCCGACACTGACCTTGGCTTAAGTTGAGTTGCTCTCTGTTGCCTCTGTGTAGTCACTGAATTAGCCTACGTAGTTTTGTGTCCCACAACTCAGAACAGCTTCCCTCTCCGAATTCTGGCCCTGAATCACTACTTCTTGTTTATTTGGGTAGCATCGAATGTGCTTTAAGCCTCAAATTTTGCAGAGAGGCTTGGGCACATGTATTCCAAAGAACCCAGAAAGAGTTTTGCGAAATTCCACCTAGAAGTGATTTTATTAAAATAATTAATATTTTTAATGGGATTCTTAAGTCTAAACTTAGGAAAATTTAAATATTAATGGGTATCAATCTAATCAGGGGTGAAACTTCTAGAAAAATCCACGGATCAAGCCTTTGATTATGTTTTTATCTAGGTCGTTGCTTGTCCAACAGGAAGATATAAGAAGGGGCTTGAGGGTCATTTGGAAAATACACCGAGAGATCAAGAGATTGAATTTCTGATGTGAGAAGTTCTCAGGCGGAAATTCTGATCGAGTAGATTTCTTGCAGTGAGGGGTACTGAGTATTCGAAAGGAAGTTTTCCTAGGCCGGAGAGTATGAGGCAGATAGAGGGAAGAATGACATCCAGAGAGAGTCAGAGAGAGGCCCACGCAGAGCTAATGCAGTTGCAATGGAGGCCTTAGAAGGAAATCGAATTCCTACTGAGGAAATCAAGTTTCAGTAGCCGGGAGCTGGGGTGTGAGACTGGGAGGCAGAGATTCGGATTTTCCAGTCAGCAAAGGGTCCAAAGAAGGAGCAGCGTGATACCCAGCAGAGGTGACGCAGGAACTATGTGGGAGTGACGCAATTTTGCGCAGAGGCCACGTAGAGGGGACATAGAGGCTCCAGTCCAGCGTAATCGGACTCAGATTCTTCTAGTGATAGGGTGAGAGCATCTCACTATTTGTTTTGTCCAGTTTCTCTCTGTATCGGATTGCTAGTTGAGCATCCAAGGAATTGTACTCAGAATTACTCCTGCATAATAATAAAACCCTCAGATCTGTTGCACCGGTTTTCCCGCATTGGTTTTTTCAGGGGACATTTGTCCAAAAATAACTGTGTCCTATGTGTTTCTATTTTCCTTGCTCAGTTTCTATGATTAAGAATCATTTTAATTGGTGTAGGATGCTTCAGTAATTTACTTCAATGTTTCATGAAGAAATCTAAAATAAGCTTGTAATGTTATTTACAATCTAGGAGAAGTAGATTCAACTAGTTGCAGTAGGATTCCTGAGATTGTTAGATCTAGGAATTTTCACACTTCTCCCCAGCGAAATACAGAATCCCCCCTGAAGTACTATGCTGCCTCTGCGCTGCCTCTCTGTGGCACTCATTGCCTCTCTGCAATGCACTCACCGGAACTGTAAAATATCCCTCCGACCTCACTATCCCTGCCCCTCTCTCACTATTTCGATCTCACTAGATCTCTCTCCAACAACTCAGCGCTGCTACTCTGGAAATTGATCTACCAGTGAAATCGAACTGCTGGTGTGTGATCTCCAAGCCCCATTGAGTTTCTTCTTAAAATTTCTCGTTGAGACATCAACGACCACGATTAAAACTTAATCAATGGCTAATATTAACTAGAACTCGATCCGAGCCTTTTTCTAAAAGATTCTCACCATGACTTAATTAATGCCCTTAATTAATCATATTTCCTATGTTTAGACTTAGGAAACATTAAAAAACGATTAATTATTTTAATTATGTCGTCTCTAGGTGGAATTTCCATAAACGATTTCCGAGTTTTGGAGATCTCATGTATTCTAGCCTCTCCATAAAATTTCAAGGCTAGAACACATTGATGCTACAAAAACTAACACTATCTCGGTCTCATTGTGTATTAACTCCCCCCACCTTCGTTGAATATATATATATATGCAAATGGTAATGCATACGTGTATGGTAATGTTCGACCAAATGCTTATACGAAGTGGTATTACAAGGATGAGATATAAAATGATTACCTTGGATCAGGTTGACCCGACTAAGAGCATGTTTATATAAATGTATGATGATATACTGTTTCATACGAATTATATAAATAATTTACTATAGAATTGTATCCACATATATGTATATTTTTTAATTAAGTCTCGATGTTTTATAGAAATGGGGTGTATAAAAAAATGTGTATATCTATACACATATACCTTAATATATGTATACAGATCTATACGTAATGCTTTACATACATATCTCATGTTTTATAGTAAGCATTTTATATGATTGTGGTATAAGAAATGGAAATGGGCAAGTGACTTATTTCCACACAATCTAGCAGGGGTCCTAGGAGGGGTACCTAAGGGACAACTACTAGACCAAATGACAATGCGACAAAGACCCACTATCACCTCTGTCAGTGTCCCCTGCTCTTTACGGATTTTCACCAATGGGAGGAGTCTCAATACAGAGGAAATCACCTGTGATAATGGGATCTGTTGACAACTCCATGTCAACTACCCCATAGCTATACATCTTTTTGCGCATGTATTTCCATCATGTCCGAGCATTCAGATGATCCACAGATTCATCATTATCAGCTCTATGTTCACTGGAGTTTTTTAAACCCATTATGCATTTTGTAATGTAAATGATCCTAGTAAGACAAATGTATGTAACAACCTATGTAAATTTATTTTTCTGATGATGATTTCTATCCTAGGAGGTTTTAGTCTTACCGATTCATGTGTGTTTCTAAACACGGATGATCGGCAAAGTTTTTCCCTCCAACCTCACCCTAAAGCTAGGGTGGATTTTGTTGTCAGGATTTTAAATGAGTCCTAGTGTTATTTATCGAGTCTCTGTAAAAGTGATTTGAGAATAATTCTAACTATTTGGTTAGATTATTTTATTACAAGTCACTTAGTCTACTAGATCATATTTTGTGTCGCAGAAATGGGTGATTATTGAGGGTCTAGAACGAATGGGTGTTGCCCCTTCATGGGTTAGAAATGTAATATTTCATGTAAAAAATATTTAATGCATGGTCCCTTATAGTTAGACACCATTGGCTAAATATTAGAGGGTTGGAAAAATTAATAATCCCCTCATGAGTCAATTAATTAAAATTTTGCTAAAATAAATTAAAATGCGAAAGCCAGAAATTTAATTAATTTAGGTCCTAGGAAAAATTAAATTCTCCAACATTTAAAATTAATGGGTTTTAAATTTTTAAATTTTTGGAGGTCCCCGACCAAGGGAATATTGTGAATTTGAAGATATTTTGAACCCTTGGTCAAAGTCAACTTTTTGCGGCATTTAACTCAAAATAATCATTTTTTAGTTAATTGAAAGGAAATTAAAAGTGAAATTCAAATTTCCTCAAAACGTAACTTTATTTCAACGGCGATGATTAAAAGATCATTTGATCTTCATCAACGGTTGAGATTGCTTTGACGGGGATCAAACCAACAAGCCATTGGAGAATTTTTCTATAAATGAGAGGCCTCTCTCCATTATTTGGATCCGATTTTTGAATCGTGTACTTGCTCTAAGAAAACTCTTGTAACTTTTTTCTAGTTAATAAAATGCAAAGACTTTGGGGTTTCAGATCGTGGTGCTCCTCTTTCAGATTTATGTGATAATATTGTTCTTAATACTTTGGTGTTTTTATTTGCATTTGCTGGTTAATAGTCTTTGGGGATTGATCTGTGTACAGGTACCTTGAACAAATTTTATGATCATTTTTTAAATCTCTATTTTATCTTGATAGTTTTATGATCATTTTTAAAATCGCTATTAATCTAACAATCAGATTTAAGTGTGCAGAAGTTGTCATTCAGAATTTAGGCATTTGGGGAAGTCCTCAGTTGGACCTGTTGACCACTACGTGTCAACGACCCATAGTAGTAGACCCCCTTTTTTCGCAAAAGGGATAGCGGTTGATCAATGTGTCCGTGCCGTCCGACTATCATCATCAACCTGATCATGTTATATTGTAAACCCAGTCTGCATGTGTAAATTGTAAATAATCTTAGCAGATCTGTGTCATGCATGTAATTGCCTAGGTAAACCTAATTTTCTAGTGATAATCTACATTCCGGAAGGTTTTTTGTCTCACCGATCCATGATCGGCAGAGTTTTCCTTCAGCCTTACCCCAAAGCGGGAATGGATTTTCTCATTAGAATCTTAGGGGAGTCCTAGTGTGTTAGATTGAGTCTATGTAAAAGTGATTTGAGAATAATCGTAACTATTTGGTTAGGTTATTTTATTATAAATTGCTTGATCTGCTAGATTATGTTTGTATCGCAGAACTGGGTAGTCTATGAGGGTCTATGTCAAATGGGTTTTCCCGCTTGAGATGTAAAAATGTAAAAAATCATGATGTAAAATGTCGTGAGGGTTAGAAAAATAATTTATCCCCTCATAGGTCCTAGGTCCTAGTTAAATTTAAATTTTCCAAAGGTAAAATTTGTGGATCCTTTAAAAAAAATTATATCTTAACTGGTCCAGGGACTAAGATTATTTGATTATTTTGTTAAATTTTATGTCTTAAGTCCCTGGGGTTAAGTAAAAGTCAAAGTTTTGAGGAAATAAATGCAAAATTTTAATTGTTTGAATTTATTAAATATATTTAATTGAAAAATTCAAAATTTCCTCAATATTTAAAATTTCGATGGATGAGATTAAAAGAAATTTTGATCTTCATCGACGGTCAAAATCACTTTGACAAGGATCACTTGAACTAGCCGTTGGGAAATTTTTCTTTAAATAGAAGGTCAGTTGTCAATTGAGATCATTCGATCTTAGAGTCGTGTGCTAAGGAAAGCTCTTTTGTAATTGTTTTTCATGTGCAATAAATAAAGACTTTGGGGTTAATCTCTGCTGGTGTTACTCTTCGTGGAAATGCTGTAAGATGTTTTATTTTCAGCCATTGATGATAGCTTATTGAAGAGTTATTTAAGCACAGGTATTTTGTTTGGTCACTGGGGTTTGAACGATACTCTAATTTCTGAATATAATGGCAGGTATCTCCATTAGATCTGAATTTTATTGTCGTTTTCTCTCTCTCTATGTTAATGGTTGAATTAAGTTGTGCAGGAAATCCTTGATTTTGAGATCACCAGGCGTTCAGGGAAGTTTTCAGTTGGACTAGCCAACTCCCGGATAGCATTTTTTGAAGAGCCCAGCTGGTTTTGATCCTGGGCTTATCATTAGAAATTCTGTTGTGGATGCATGAAGGGTTTTCTGAAGCACCTCATCTTAAATTCAAAATTTTAAAAATATGTGTGGCATAATGACAGATTTGACTACTTAGAGCCTTTAACTTGTGGATATTGTAATTATTTAGCTGGTTTTTAGTGTTTTTAGTTTCATCCTTGTATATATTCTTTCTGGGTGTTTTGTTTTTGTCATTGCAGGTTGCAGATCTGAAGGTGTAATTCAATCTTGAAGCCAGATCTAGGCCCTAGAGGGTAAGATCTGGACTCAGAACCACTTCTCTGCTGGTGTACGTTTCTGTTGTCCAAGGGTTTGAAAATCCAGAAAATTTTTAATGTTTCAATTAATAAATTTGAAGCAGAAGAAGTAGTCGTTTTACTGATGAGGTTTCTTGATCTGTTGCCTAGGTTTTGGGTTTATTGCATAATTCAAATTTTTTTAGGACCCTCTGGCCTCTCTCATTGCTGTTGAATCTCTCTGCAGTTGTCCCATTTTCTCACATTGCTTCTCTACTCACTACTCCTTCACTCAGTTGTTTTCTCTCTACCCACAACTTTCCTCTCCTTTTGCCCTCGACATCTTTCAAACTCCTCTACGCAGCCTCATCCTCAAAAAATTAGAAAGTTTCCAGCTCCCCTCACTCCGCAGCTTGATCCCTTCCGTGTGCTATCCCGTGGTAGCCGTCACACTAACCCTCAGCTCCATCCTATCTACGCTGCCACATCCCTATCACATCCGTTGCAAACCCTCTTTCGTAGCCATTCGAAATTGCAGCTCATCATCCATCTTCCCAATCGAATCCCCATGCAACTCTTTTTCCCCCTCCGTCTGCCCTCGCTATCTCCAAACGCTACCCACGCAACTCCATACCTTGGTCCTCCATTCCGCAGTCGATTCTTCTCCCTGCGTATCGGTCTCCTCTCCTTGCTCCGCCTCCTTCCACCTGCAGTTAAATCGTAACCCGTTGCCCCATTTCACCTTTTTGTTGCTCCTTTACGTGCATCCCGAAGTCTCCCAGGCATCTGCCTTCCTTTGCTCAGATACTCTCGCTCCATGCATTCCTGTCCAAGCCGTTAAGCCTGCACATGTTGACCACTGTAGTGGCACCTGATGATTATATGAAGACTCCATGCCCAAGGATGATCCAGAGGACACTTGTACCATCAGATGTCGTCAGTCAACAAAGTTTTTAAACTCTACTTCTATCTTTTCGTCATCTTTCTTGTACCCAGATTCCACACCCTACGGGGAATTGTAATAAGTGATACTAGTAATGATGAGTTTTGAGTCTGTAAAAGGCCTAGGATGTTGGGACTTGATCAGCAAACGAGTACACCTTGGAGTGTTTTTTTTATCTAGTTAATTATCCCTTCTTTTTTAGAGGCGAATAATTTTCTAGGTTTTTTCACTCACGTTTTACCCCAAAGCCAGGGTGACGGTTCGAAGATTGAACCCCTGACACTCCTTAGTGTCTAGAGTCGATGTATATTACCATATTAGATCACACAAAAAATTTTGTGGAATTTGGTTAGGTCTAGGTAGTCATTTTTTAATTTTTTAGATTTCTCGCAAGTCAAAAATTGCAAATAAAATTGTATTTAAATTGTAATAAGTGTAGTCTAGAGAAGTTGTATGGGGTATGAGTAATCAAAATTATACCTCTCACCCTCAAATTTCTACTATAACACACTTTGAAGGGTTAATAATGTGTTTTGGACCCTCAAAACCCACTTTTTCTAAGTTTAGTGGGAAATCCGGCAATTAATTAAGCCAGAAATTAAATAAATGAAGAAAAATAAATATCCACACATGCTAAATGTTGTGGAAATGAGGTGGAAAATTATGGGGGAGTTAAAGTGAAGTCCCAAGGTGATGTGGACTCCTAAAATCAAGGAAAGGACATGTGCTCAAATAAAATCGAATTTTTGGCATTAAATGAAAACACTGCTTGGAAATTCGAATTTGTGGATTTAATGCACATTTGGGAGGATTTGGGAGAATATTTGGTGGAGATTTTTGTGGGAAATTATTCCCACATGGGTTACCACCCATATATACTTGTCATTCCACCATAAAATTCGAATTTGGCACATAAGGGAAGAAGAAAATGATGTCCACTTGCTAGAATTCGATTTTTACACTTGGCATTGGAGCTCCATTCAGCAAATTCGAATTTCTCTTTGAGATTTTCACCTCATGCCCTTTGTCATTTTTCATTGGGATTTTCTCCCAACTCTCTATATAATAGAGCCATGGGATCTCACATTGAATCATATTGTTACTAGCGGAAGCACTGCTACCTTGTACACTTTCAGAAATATCAATAAAGACTTCGGGGTTTCATTCATGAGGTGTTCCTCCTTTTCGAGTGTGATGAATTGTTGAGCATTGGTATAATTCCTTTTACTCATGCTTTGATCTAAATTGCTTCCATATGCTCTTGTAGATTTGTTAATGTAGAGCTATCTTGCATTGACTTTTGATTTAAAAGTATGCTTTAGATATAGAATGCTCTAATTGGTTTTAAATAAATCTCTAGAGTTTCTTATCATTGTTTATTGCTAAATCTATATGGAATTAATTCTTGATTGTAAGTTTTGTAGAGGGAATACCTTGTTGGAATTACAGAATCAAGCGTGAGGGGAAGTCTTTGGAGAGACCAACTCACTCTTGATACATTCTTAAATGAGCTCTCATTTGTTCTTTAAACCTTCATAGTCTTATCTTACAAAGTGGTTTTGCAGGGATTTCGGCACATAGCTTATACACAAGCCGAGAACTTTTAAATTTAAATCTCTTTTAAAAAAACCATTGTACTTTATTTCTTTCATTTGCTATCTAAGAGCTTGAAGATGGCTAAGCAAAGACAAGAGTTTACTCTCACTCTTTAGCTTAACCTTTTGTAAATTATAATTGTACATATACATTTTATCTTGCTGATTTTTCCATTAATACTTAACTTATTTTGCAGCCATTGTTTGGATTGTTTGCTAACTCTTGTGTGGCAGATTTTGAATAGCAACTTCCTGCAAAATCTAACAAGTATTTGCATGACCTTTGGCAAGTGTTGGGGGTTCAATTTCTAAGGATGTCGTGAGCCCTTTTGAGACTTATTTTGGCCAAATCGAGTTTAGTAGAGGGCTGCCCGTTTTTCTCTTTAAGCCATGGGCATTTGGAGGAAACTCACACCTTGTTTCCCTTGCATAAGTTTTGTGAGATCTTGTCACTACTTTCTCAAGAAAGGAGATTTAGTGTCCAAGTTTCAAACAATTATTGTGAGGACTCTCCTTGAAGTATAGTTGAGAACTTTGAAAGGCCCTCTTCTCATTGTAATATTAATAAAAGATCTAACTTGTTTGTGGGAGCTTGGGATTTCTCCCATGGTATCCTATCTCCCCATTTAGAGGGAGGCTTCTCTTGGGTGGATTTCCATTTGCATGATTTAGGCTTTCATACTTCATTCACTTACATGCATGCTTTAATTGGGAATTAACACAACCTCACTATCACATTTCATTAAGTTAAAGTTTGTTACAATTTCATTTGAGCTTTGCATTTTCTTTCTCATTGTTGCTTGGAGCTAAAAGCTTACACTTTACTTTGGGCAATTCATCATTTACATGCAAGCATTTTATATTCTTAACAAACTTTGATTCATTTCCATTTACCTTGGTAAATTGTTTCATGAGCACTTGAATACATGCTTCAATTTTATGCTACATTGTTATCTTTAATATTGGAGCAATTTATTGTCATTGTCTATTTGAAACAAATTTTACTTTCAAGCAAATTACTTGTATCATTTTAATTCATTGATGAAACACATGCAACACTTGTAAGTTAATTTTATTCCTCCAATTGAAGTTGTAATTGCAATTTATGTTGAACACTATTTCATTTTCAAGCATTGCAAATCAATCTCTTTGAAGCATTTGTATGTATCATTATTTTAATTTGGGAAATTAACACAATTTGCATTTCATCTAGGCATTTTAGTGTAGGAAGGCCCCAAGCCTCGTTAAAATTTTACCTCCAATATAAGTTGGTTGAAGTTGATATTTTAGGGATCCTATACTCCTCTATTGACTCCTCACTGTGAGATCCATATCATTGGGCGAGGGTGAGGTCTGAGGATTGAAGAGTTAAATTGTAATCTTGTTGTAGAGCTAATTAATAAAATTAACCAAGATCACTTCCCATCACATTTACTTGTCTCTTGATGGTTTGAGTTTTCATATGCAAAGTCTATTCCAAAAGCAAGTATTGTAATCATTTCAAACAAGTGTTTTCTTTTCATGTTTCAAGTCTAATTGCATATTGCTACTCCTCTATTGACTCTTCACTGTGAGATCCATATCATTGGGCGAGGGTGAGGTCTGAGGATTGAAGAGTTAAATTGTAATCTTGTTGTAGAACTAATTAATAAAATTAACCAAGAGCACTTCCCATCACATTTACTTTACTTGTCTCTTGATGGTTTGAGTTTTCATATGCAAAGTCTATTCCAAAAGCAAGTATTGTAATCATTTCAAACAAGTGTTTTCTTTTCATGTTTCAAGTCTAATTGCATATTGATTTCTTGGTTCAGCACTTCCTTTCTTTTACATTTCCAAGTTAATTACTAATTTTTGGGTTTTGGCAAGATATGTTTCACATGTTTTGATTTATAAAGTTGATTATCTCAAAAGTATTTTGTATCTTACATATCTTGTGCTAACAATTCTTATTTACATTTCAGGGTTGCTTTGTTTTCTCTTTTGAGAGCATTGCATTTTACTTTGAGCAAATATATCTTTAAATTGTTGAGCAAATTCCTTATAACGCACTGCTTTTATGGTTTCTAATCATATTAGATTGACATTGTTATTTCAAGTTGCTCACTTCATATTTGCCCATAAATCCTTAAAAGTAATCCATTTTCACTATAACACTCTCCTAGAAACTCACATCTTTTAGCTTCACTTTTCATTAAGGACAATCCCCCTTAGATAACCAAGGAGATATCTCAAACAGAGAGAGTCGGGATTAGTGTGACAGCCCCTTCTCTAAGTTCCCTGCCACCAACCACACCTTGTGGGGTTGAAGGCTTTTTCTCACTGACTTGTAGGTAGGTGTAGGCGGTAGGGTCAACAACACATAAATCACACTTTCGATTCCAACTTTTTTTTTATGTGTGTTAGTTTAGTTTTGTATTTATTAGGTTAGCGTATGTGCAAATTTTTTTTTAGGTTTCATTTGATTTCTTAGATTTAGTTTATTTTCTGATTTTATTTTTTGTAGCTTATGTATGTATGTTTAAATTTTATTAAATTAACCTTATAATCGTAAGTCATTAGATTTCATTTTTTCAATCTTTGATTTTCATTTGTGTGTTCATTTTTTTTTAGGTAGGTAGCGTTAATTTTTGTTTTCATGAAAAGTGTTATGTTTTGATTTAATTAAAACCATAAAATTCTATAAAAATTTCTTAAAAAGAAAAATAGAAAGTTTAAGCTTAGCACATTTAAAAGAAGTTCTGTTGTCAAATTTAAAAAAATTTCTTGTGCTAAGGTTAAAATTTGAAAGAAAAATTTTATGGTATCAACATTTCATTTTACTATAGTTAAATGTGCTTAAATTTTTATTTGGAGTTTAACTATTGAAAAGTGATAAATTTCCTAGATTTGGAATTTCAAGCATAATCATTTTAAATTCTAGCTGGTTAGCATTTAAATTTTATGGTTATTTAAAGCATTTGCATCTCTTGAAATTTAATTGCTAAGACATTGTGCTTCTATAGAAAAATCTTTTGTTATTGCTTGAATTATATAATGCTCGTTACATATAAGATATTTTACAAATTTTTCAAGCAATCATTAATCATTTCATAAGCAGTAGCAGCAGCAGCTAATTGATTACCTTGGATCATTAACTCCATAAGGCACTGGTGTTAATCATTTAAAATTTAATCAAATTCTAAGTTTCGCTAAGTGTTAATCAAGTATTCGATTGCTTTGCTGTGTCTCCCAAAACAACTGGTTCCCAGTTGGTTCTCTTTTATCCCATAGGGTCTACCCCCCTTAGCTTGCTATAGGGAGACGGCTTAAATAGAGAGATCGGGGATCAAGGTGACAGCCCCCGGTTTGAGCGTTGTCGAGTGCCTAAACACTGTGCGACAACAAGACCAACTAACTCCTAGTTTACAGAATCTAAAAGAGCCCACTATCTTTTTAATTTCTGAAGTCATTTTATAGAATATTTTACTTGTAGGGTTTTTCTTGGGTTTGTGCCTCTTTAAAATCTCAAATTTATTTCTACATATTGTGCAAAAATTTGTTTAAATATGGTTAATAGAGGGCTGTTAGATTTGTAGAATATTATTGTAGATTTGTAAATATCAATTTTTTTTAATTCATTGGACTTTTGGGTATTTCATATTTTTGTATATACATGCTTTGGGGTTTTTCTATCTTTTGTTTGTGCAGGAACAGGTCTGAAAATTGTAGGTGAATTTTGTGGATTCCAGAGAGAGATCTAAGTCTCGGAGGGCATTTCTATTTTGTTTGCAAGTTGAAGATAAATTTCAAGAAGATTGTGGGCAAATATTTTTAAGGCCTTGAGGCCCTACGCTAGCCATCTCCAACGTCCTTCTCGGCCTCCCTTTCAACCTTACGGCCTCCCCTCTTTCACCAAAATTCTTTCACTAATTTTTCCTAAATTTTTTCCTAAAAATTTCCCTAAAAGAATTTAACAATTTTTTAACAAAGTTTTTCACAAAAAAATTTTGAGTCGAGGATTTTCAGTGATTTGGGCATCATATGTTCAGGTGTCTTCAAGCCCCTAGGGGCTAACTGGTGCACAACCTCTAACCTTTCCTCATTTCATTTTGAAAGCAAGGTTAATATTGGCATAGATTTGCAATTAGCCAGAGTTTAGAAACATATTTAATTTACATTTTTACTGCGTCGATCTGGAATAATTCTCACCCGGCCATCTAATACAGACATTCTCTTAATATTTCTTTTTGAATCGTCTACAGATGCTAGACATTTATATTGAATATACCAATCATTGGGTAAAGTTTCTTTATCATAATAAACACCTTCAACCTGAGCGTTGCTCACCCCTACAGTAACACAATCTTTCAGAACTAGCTGTCTTAACTTAGGATGCTTTGCTTAGTCTATGACTGGTGGATGGGACCATCTGAAGAGGATAGATTTCCAAGTATTGTACCTATACGGGCATGTTCATAATTGTTATGTCTGGTATTGAAAATTTCTGCCATGCATGGAGTATTAAGACCATGACGGAATAACGGGGCTAATCCAATTCTTATAGAGGTTATCTTCGGTACCTTTTGCAAACAAATTTCTGAAAATTGTTTCATTGTTGTTCATTAGTTTATTTATGAGTTTTTAGATCAAATACATCAACATATCAGAAAGAATTAAACTCATAATTTTTCTGAATGTAGCAGCAGAGTTAATTTACATTTTCACTGTTGTATAATTGCAGAAATAGAAGTTAGCTACAATAACTTTTGCAAACGAATTTTTGAAAGTTGTTTTACTGTTGTTCAGTAGTTTATTTTTGAGTTTTTTAAATCAAATACATCAATAGATCATAAAGAATTAAACTCAGAAATTTTCTGAATTGTTGTTATCCGTTTGTCATTTAAAATTTTCCGTCGTTATACATACAAATTTATGAATATTGCATGGTTACAGGACTACTGTTTTAGAATATATTGTTGGTTTTAACATTTGATGTAAGAGCAGATTACTAGACTGACATTTTATTAATGTGATCTGAGTTTAAAACATTTAGTTTAATTTCTGAAGTTCATTTGTTTTTTACATGCTTATGCAAGTAGGACTAATCTAGTTTTGCTTATGCATCTAATGATCTTGATTGAGTATTTCATACAAATGAATTTTTAAATTTAAAGATGTTTTATTCCAACATTTTACATTTTAGTCCATTGTGCATTTAAGTAACTATTTGTGTTGCAGTGCTAGTATAAGTCCCTGCTTTCACATTTAGATCACCACCTTTCTGAGCCTTAAGTTAAGTAACATTTAAGACATATTTCAGAAATAATTTTAGGCCCTCATTTACCTAAAATTAACCAAGTACCTGCATTTCACATAGTTTTAAATTTCACATTTGCATATGAGACAGTCGAGTCTTTTCAGCAGCAGTTTCTCATCCTTTACTTGAACCTTATTTTCTTTGTAAGATAGTTGACTCCACAAGGCACTGGTATCACTTTCTTCAAATCATTTTGGATCCTTAAAATCTTGCGCAATCTAAAACAAGTATTGGTTGCTTAGCTGTGTCTCCCAGGTTGGTTGGTTCCCCTTTAGTCTGCTATTGGGAGACAACTCAAATAGAGTGGTTGGGGATCAGTGTGACAGCCCCCGATCTGAGCCGTTGTCATGGTGCCTAGACATTCTATGCGACAACAGGATCAATGATAACGTATAAAGTGATTCCCAAGGCCCATTCAAGGAGAGGCTCAATTAAAGCTTTGAGAAGGAAAAAGCTCTCCAAGAAGGACCTAAGAGGAAGACCTAGACCTAGGGTTAAAGATATTTGATAATAGTAATGAGTATGCCTAAGATCAAGGCTTCCTAGGAGAGGCAAGACCTATCTCGGGGCTTTGCAAGGTGATTCTTTTTCAAAATAAGGTTTTCACTTCAATAGAGAGACCTAGAAAGAAATCCAAGCGAGACCTAGGGTTTTTGAATAATTTCGGGAGGAAGTCCTCCAATATGATCACTAGGTCAAGCAAGGGTAGAGAAAGGGTCAAGAATGATTGCTATTAAGGCGTGTTAGTTTTTAATGAGTTTGTTAGTAGTGGACAAGTGTTCTAGTCTATAATTGTGTCAAAGAGGCTAAGGAACATGAGATATTCAAAACCCAAAAGAAGTTTCATTAGATAAGCTTGGGAAACACCTTAATTAAATTAATTAGTCGTCAATGGAGATTAAATTGTGGACATTTAGACTCCAATGAAAGATAATAAGAGTAGGTTGAAGGGGATTGGAAAAGACACGAAAAACATTTGAGTAGTTCGTCTACCTAGTTGCAACATTCAGAAGGGCACAGTTGAAGCTAGGAAAGCATCAAGGAGAGGGAGTAGAAGATATTTGGGAGCAGAGATTTCAGAGGAATATTTCCTCAGTATTTCTAGTGTCCAAGAGATAGGGAAGAGGAGTTCGAGTTATCTATAGAGGAGGTCGTAGAGAGCAAAGTGAGTTAGCCACATTCCCAGTTAAGTAGAAGGAATTTCCAAGAAAGTGCGAGTTGCTCAAAGAGGGCCACGTCGATTGTAGAGGGAGACATTCTGTCTCTAGTATATTTCGCCAGTTGAGATTAGTATATTGTGGGAGGTATGCCAGTTTGGCAACCAATTGTAAAATTTCTCAAATTGTTGCATAATAATAAAACCCTCATTTGCTACTCTGGTTTTCCCTTCAAGGTTTTTCTAGAGAAAATTGTCCAAAAATAACGGTGTTATTTTTGTGTGTGTGCAGCTATTTCTCAGCTCCCTATTTTTATATTCTGCAGCGTTTGTAATTGTGAAGAATGCAATAGTGATTTAATCATTATTTTCCGAATAATAATTCAGAAGAAAAATAATCTGCAGTAGATAGAAGATTAAATTTCAGTGTATTGCATTCAAGGATTTTTCACATCAACGTTGATTGAAAGAAAACTTTTTTCACACTCGATCAATCAATTTCTTGCTCAATCGAGTCAACTCTTTATCACTAATTCATTAAAGCAATTCATTATTAGAGATAGATCATCCCCCATCTTTTAAGGAACTTGTTTCATAGTAGCATATGTATATGTAGATATGTATATATATATGTAGACACATATATAGTATTTTTTTTAAAGTAAAAACCCTACTACAATTTGAGATGATCGATGATTGTAGGGGGGAGGAGAAGGGGTAAAAAACTAATCAAGGATTTACCTTGTCCATATATGTGGGATATATAGTTTATGACTTCTTTAAAATGGGAAATAAGGAAGGGTGATATTGATAAGGAAGGGAATTCGGTAGTAGTTGTCATTTGTGTTACAAAGCTCACCCTGTAACACATTAGGATGACTTGGATAATGAGTTGAGTTGAATATTGGAAAATGGTTGTGGTTTTATAGTACACATACACAAATTTTCCAACATATGATGATCAAAACTAGAAGATCAACCAATGTTTCAAATATGTTGTGGAGCTACCTTTACAATGTTGAGAAATCTAGGGGCAGCGAGTGTAGGTGATTTTTCTTACTTTGATAACTGTTTGTGGTGTATTTTTACTTCATTAGATTAACTTCTTCTTTTGTTGTTTACTATTAATGTTTTCTTCATCAAACAACTACGAAACCATAAAGAAAAATAAGACAAAGTACACAAGATGTAGGGGATCAGCCAGGGCCAAAACCTCTCCAATCTAAGAGGAAAACCCACAAGAATTCTTCTTCTTATAGAATCTTCAATTGACGAATTTCAAGACCTAGACCCTTGACCAAGGCTCCTCCAAGACCAAGTCAATCTTGCCCTTGACATTTCTTTTAAATATGTAACATGCCCTAATTGGGTCTTTCATACATGACAATGACTCAATGACTTGTAGACCCAATCACAATCCCTAGTGTAATATTCCCAATTTTTGTGAGTGCAAAATTCATTAAGGAGTTTTGCCAATTTTTTGTGATATTAAATAAAAGGGAGAAAATATTACTTTGTGGGAGAAAAGTGGAAATTATTATTTTAGTGAAGAATGGCAGCAAAGTAATATTTTATTAGTGAAAGGTGGGGACCACCAAGAGAAGACTATCAATTATAAATAGAGCTTGGAGGCATCCATTTGGTATCTTTGATCATTTGACAATACAACATTAGTTCGCTTGAGTTTCTTAGCTAAGACAACCATGTTGTTCAGCACAAGGAATTTCAGAGTGGGAATTCCACCCTCAATTCGGAGGAATTTAAGACTCCCTAATGAGGCAATTTGGGGAGCTAAATTTAGAGTTTCCATTAGGCATATTTGCAAGTTATGTCAGCTGGGCTAAGTTGACAGAATTCTTGGGGCCGAAATTCTACATTTCTAGAAGTGCACAGGGGTTGGAGGAATAGAGGTTGGGGAGAGATAAAGGTCGGAGATTGGAGGTATTGCTCAGGGGAGAATTTAGCCAAAGTTGGTAGAAATTTCTAGTGGTGGATTTGGGCTTAATTGAGCAATATTAGTTTTGTGGGGCGTTCTCTGGCCAAATTGGGCAATTTGCACTTATTGGAGGTCACCGGGGATTGGTGGATTTGGCCAAAACCCTTTTTGGGTTTTTGTGGGTTTATTGAGAGGAGTCTATGGATAATTTTACAGAATTTTTCGAGCGATATTCAGACCTGAAATCCTAATTCTTATAGCAGGGCGAATTGCTAGTTCGTTGGGGAATTTGCACTATTTTGTGGGTTTGACTTTGGCTTGGAGATAGGCCAAACCCTTTCTGGGTTTTTTTGGGTTTTGGGCAAGGAGCACTCACCTAATTTTATAGAATTTTCTAGGCACTCTAGAGTAGGAAAATCAGGGGGCGAAATCAAGCAGCAATGTAGTTTTGGAGCATCAACGCAGTTTTCTAGAAGAGCTTGCTATTATAGTTGTTGAGCTTTTTCGTATTCATCACCTGGTGCTTGTAGCTTGCCTTGTGTAAACCCAGGTGCATTTTCTCGAACTCATTAGTACCACAACACTATTATTAATAAAATCTTGGCCAGTTTGTGGATTTGGAGATATTTCTAGTTTATGTGTATGCATTTTTGAAAAATTCTCTGTTATTATCTTTGCTTGAATTTGTTATCATTGAAAAATTCCCATTAGGAATATTACAGTGGTATCAGAGCATGATCTTGGCCAGTTGTGGAGTATCCAACAAGATCATGGAAGATTTGGGCATGTATGCACTGTGATGGGTGAACTATAGACAAACCCATGGCTCAAGGGAGAGTGAATATCATTCAGGGAAAAATGACTCTGTCAAAAAATGGGTACAAGAATTGGACACACATTTCAGGCTAAACCCCATGAGGGAGGCAGAACTATTAGACATGCCACTTTGCACTTGGATGGAGATGTTAAAGAATTGTGGTATCGAGGGCTGATTCCTTTGGGTCATGTACGTATCACATCCTACAAAGAGTTCACAGAGAAGCTCATGGAGAGATTTGACCAAAAGGACACCAGACCCCCTCAAAGGGAGTGGATAGGATGAAGAAAGCTAGAGGATGAGACCACAGGGCATTTCTACTGGTGGAGACCGGGATTTAGATGTCAGAAGCTCGAGGAGGAGGTTGAGCAACAGGAAACACAAGATGGTGAAGGCACATCGATATGTTGATTTGGGGTCGCATTGAATGTGCTCTAGCCACGAAATTGGTGAAGAGGCTAAAGCACATGAGATCTCCAATACTTAGAAATGGTTTGGACAGAATCTAACCAATTTGGGAGATATTAAAATAATTAATATTTTTAATGGAGTCTTAAAATATTAATGTGAATTAATATAAAACTGAGTTGAATGGTCCAAAAGTCATGGATCAAGCTAGATCTAATCTTAGCTGGTTATTAGGGACTTTATCTCGGCTGTTGAATTGTCAACGAGAAAAGTATAAGAGGAGGCCTGAGGAGAGCCAGCGTGGGTGATGCAGAGGCTCCAGAGGCTTACGCAGGGCTAGTTGGGCTGATTTTGGGCTGACACTGGGCCAGAGAGGCTGATGCAGTCCCTAGAGGCAGATGCTGGGAGATTTCGTGGTGCAGATTGGAGCTGAGAGCTGTGGGATTGTTCATCCGGGGTTTTTAGCCAGAATATCTGTCTCCGACTGAGAGATACTACTACCGAGAGCATTCTTTGTTAGGTGAGCCATTTCTAGCACCCGGATTGTATTCTGAAACTGATTAATAATAAAACCCTCAGATCGCTGCACCGATTTTCCTGCATTGGGTTTTTCCGGGGACATTAGTCCAAAAATAACGGTGTCACTTGTGTGTTTGTTTTTCCTTCAGTTGATGATTTGTATGTGTTGAGACTATACTTGTATTTATTTGTAATATTTACATGGTAAATAACTTGTTAATTAACAGAACAAGTAGGAAGAAATAACTCAGAAAGTACAGGAAGGATTTCTAACATGGTATCAGAGCGTGGTTGCAGATCACAGGGGAACTGTGGGCATTAGCCGAGCAGAGCAGTAGCATCAGAAACAACTGTCCTCAGTGACAAAAGTTGTTCCTAGTGGAAAAGCAGCAAGGAAGGGGTGACGTAGTGGCTGCATCATCAAGTTTGAGCCAAGAGAAGGATCAACGCAGTGCCAGAAGGGAGCAAACCTAACCTATGTAGTGCCCGGTCATCTTTCCCAGTCAGGAAGGATTGATGCCCGTGTCTAGGAGGTGCAGATTTTGCTGGTACCAGGATTGTGCAGAGTCTAGAGGCTCTAACCTTCAGTTTGTTGAGGCGTAGGAGGCTGTGGAGAAGTTGCGAAGTGAAACTGGTGTGGTATTGTGGTTAGAACAGTACCTAACAGGACAAGACCAAGGAGGAAGGAGTCGTTACTGAGGATTTCTAGCCAAGAAATCCAGATCAGTGGTGCAACTAGAATAACGATCGGAGTGGGGGCATCTTGACATTGGAAGAGGGGTTTCCAGGAGGGAAATCGAAGCTCAGAGGGAGTCACACAGAGAACTTCTAGGAGGGAAGTAGAGAGACTCAAAAGAGTCGAAAGAGGAGTAGTAAGATGGCAGTGAACAGAGTAAAAGATCAGGATAGACTGGATAGAGCCTCAAACTTCGTAGTTTGGAAGGCCAAGATCTTGTCTGTTCTAGACAGGAATCGTCTCAAGGACTTCACCTTGAAAACGATAGCGATCCCAGTTGACCCGGTTGAGAACGATAAATACGAGGAGGCAATGGCGAGCGCCAAGAGCATCATCCTTGACGAGGTAAGGACCATGTAGTACCACATATTGCCGAAAAGGACATGGCAAATGCGATGTGGAGGGCCCTAACGAAATTGTATCAGCATACTTTCGTGCAGAGGAAGATGCTACTAAAAAATCAACTGCGGTCATATCAGATGCATAAAGGAGAACAAATCGACATCTTCCTTGGTCAATTGATGGAGATCTGGGATCAACTGACTTCCATAGGTACCATGCCGAATCAGGAATTATTGGTGAGGACCGGATTGAATGCAGTCTCAGAGGACTAGGAGGTATTTGTCAAGAGCATACTGGGCAGATCGACCCTTCTAGATTGGGAGGAACTGTGGGCAGCTCTTCGTCAGGAAGAGATCAGAAGGCTAAGTAAGGCAGGAAGCAGCGGCAAGGGGGTCAGAATCAAGGAGGAGGAAGAGGAGGATGTTGCCCTAGCATCTGAGGGAAAGTAGGAGAAACAAAAGAAGAAGGACCTCTCCAAGGTCAAATGCTTTTGTGGGGAACTGGGTCATTATGCGAGCCAGTGTCCGAGGAAGACGAGCAAGGGAGAGGCTTCTGAGACCAAGGTTGCGCCAGCAAGGGTGGAAAAAGAAGTGGAGACAGATGATGACTATGCCATGAGTGCTCATGCACCTCGTGAGAGGAAGCGGGAAGACATAGAGTTGTAGTCAGACGGACTACAGGCGATGATGGGCAGGATCATCGAGGTACCCAACCTCTTGGATTATACCTTGCGACGAGCCCCGAAGAGGAGTAGCAGAACTGACGAAGATGTCAGAGTTGGGAGATCAGTTACTTGCTTCTCAGTAACTGAGTTGCAGTGCAACAGTTAGCAGTGGCAGTGCTATGGGCAACACGATGCGGCATGATGAAAGGGATTACAATGTAGATGCAGTAGTGGCAGTGGCAGGGCCATGGGCAGCAGAACGGATTGCAGAGGGAGCTGTTGTACAGATGTAGCAGTGGCATTGGCAGGGCCATGGGTAGCAGTACATGATACAACAGTGAAAAGGATGTTGGGCAGCAGGCCTAGCATCAGTATAAGGACCGATGCCAAATGATCAGGGTGATGCTCAGTAAGGAATATTACTAGAGCACAGTCCTCGCTACGAGGGAGTGTTGATTTGGGGTAGCATCGAATGTGCTCTAGCCACGAAAATTGGTGAAGAGGCTAAAGCACATGAGATCTCCAATACCCATAAATGGTTTGGACAAAATCTCAGCAGTTTGGGAGATATTAAAATAATTAATATTTTTAATGGTGTACCTAAGTCTAAACATTGGGAAAATAAAATATTAATGTGAGTTAATATAAAACTGAGTTAGAATGGTCCAAAAGTGTCACACGGAATTGGTCAAGGGTGCGGACACCGCTGACTTTCCTAGAAGTCTAAGACATTCTAATGACAAACAAGACAAAATGGAGTGATCTTTCTCTAAATACACCTTTTACAATATGAAAACTACAAATGTTTAGGCTTACCTTATTCCAAAACGCTGTTGTTGAAGTTCGTTCTTGACGATCCGGATGAGCTCCTCCTTCAAGTCAATTCCTGCAACCACAAACAATCAAACAATTACCAAGCACTTGCATTTCATATAATAAAACATATATTCAACATGCAGACCAAGGAACACATGAAATAACTCATTAACACAAGCTATTGAGAAAAATAAACCAGTTTGTATTAATAACGAAACAAAGAAACTCTTACAACCTGGCCTTGGTGTTGTGCAAGTTCCTCCCAGGGTCCATCAAGAGTCTTCCTCTACTTTGACAAAGCTCACCCACTTCCAAATAGAACAAGCAAAGATGGCAATCTCTCCTCACAAGCTTCTAAATGGGAGTCCTAATTCCTGCAGCATTTACCCTTAGAAATGTATAGCTTTCAACCTCCCCTCCCTTTGGCTCAATGCCTTTATTTATAGTGCTGTAAAGAGGTTATTCAGGTCCACTATCAATGGGATAATCCCCCTCTTTGGGTGGGATAGCTCCCTTATTGATGGGATAAGTTCCCCCTTAATAGAGATACATGAACCAACTGGAGGCGCATCTATTTCATCAAACCGACCTCTAGAAAGTTCTAGAAGTAACCACAAGTAACTTTTTTAAGATGAAACTTGCGCATTTTGCCTTTTACAGAAGGACGCACCTGTCCTTTGACATACAGAGCGTCCAAAGACGCAGATTTTGGGAACATTGTGAGCGTCCCCGCAGCTAAGGCTTGAGAGAACCTGCGTCCCCAGAGATAAACACATTTTTTACAAGACTTTCTCTCTTCTTTGAGTTTGAGATGGATAATAGAGGCATAAGACTTGCCTAAGAGGGTAGCATGACTGTTGATTTGAGCCATACTAACTGTAAGTAGTCATGGTGACAATTTTTAGTGTAACAGATTGCCCCCTAAAGTGCGAAGCCTGGAATAGATTAGGGTTTTGTAATTCTAGGAAGGGTGAAGCGCTTTATCATTTCAAGGATTGTCTTGTGGATGGCCTGGTTGGAACCTGCAATTTTCAACACAAAATACATGTATAAGATTATATCATCACTGAGGTAGGCATTCCCATACTCAGATTCAAAACTTTAACTAATGGACTAACTATTCTGAGACAGGAATGATCTTGCAGTACATCATTTTATAGACTTTTGTAGACACAGTATGGACGCAGCCATCTGTTTATGATTAGTCTACATAGATAATGAATACAAAACTCCTCGCAGCCTGGATGGTAGAAACTAGATCCAGGGTCTTCACTTCTACTTCCCGAATTGGTACGATTCTAAGCATGTGATTAAATGATTCGATGTCGAACATGTTAGAAACCACTTGATTACCAGTCAATGATGTGAACTGTTAACAAGCGTGAGAGAAACCACCAGTAATGTCAATGGTCCTCAAAGTACCAAGCACAACCCGTGAAATGTGAATAGATGTTTTGATGTCGAACACTTCACGGAATCCTTTGATCGAAAGTCAATGATGTAAACTGACGTCAAAGGCGAGAAACCTGCCATTGATGCATGCAGACTTCAAGGTACTGTCGATTCCTAAGTCATCTTTCTAGATAATGTGTCGATGTCGATAGAAAGCGACCCGTTGCAGGCAAGCCCGCAACACGAAATCATTGTTCAAGTTGAAGAAATGTTGCTGTAAGGACTGACTCAGGGATGGTCAAATGGATGATAAGTATTTTGCAGATGAAAGTTTTGTTTGCAGACCTCTTGAACACATAATGACACGACAGATGGCTTGGTGACGAATAACTCAAAGTTAATCCCCGGAACCCGGTTAAAGACTTTCAAAGTGGTTTGATCAACTGTGAGGTAAAATATTTCCCAACCCAGGTGAATGAGACAGTGTCGTGTTCAAGAGCGGTGATAAAGTTTCTTTTGAGACAAAAGGTAACAAACAGGTTCATTCTTCTCTCTTTTCCCCCACCATTTCTGGCAAGTACCTCTTTATTTTTAACAAGCTTGAGGAGGATAACATATGCTTGATTATAAGCTCATCCTTCGGACGAGTCCAACCTAGTTTAAATTCGAACCCTAGGAAGGAGTGGTTCGTTCCTGTTTGTAATTGAACAGGTCCTCTACTGTAAAAGTTTAACGAGCCCAGTATAGGAGAAACTCGGCGTTTTTCAATTTTAGGGAGTCTGAAAAAACTAAAGGAGACTCCACGTTGAACTTTTTCGTACATTTGTGTCCCTCAAGCCCGAAAAAGTATAAAATAATACCTGGGGGAACCGCTTGATCTTGCGATCAAGGAGTACTTTCATAATAGTGTCGTTGACCTGAAAAGTAAAAAGCGATCAAAGGACACGTCGTTTTATTTCCTTATCGAGTTTGAAACGACAAAACCCGGCAATCTTTTCCTGATTTTGCGGTCAGAAAAGAGCTAAAAGGGGACCGTCTTTTAATTCCGTTTTCACGAGTGTAAAAGAAACGCTCGGCAATCTTTTCATATTTTAGGAGTCAGAAAAGGGCTTAAAAGATGACTCTGAGGTTTCACTTTTTCGTAAGTTTTAACGAGTTCGAAAAAGGGATAAAAATGTACTCATGGTTTTCACTTTTTCGTAAGTTTTAATGAGTTCGAAAAAATGATAAAAATATACTCATATGGTCGACTTTCAATTTAATTTACGAGCAAGAAAAGACGGAAAGAACTCGGCATTTTCATTTGTTTTACGAGAATGAAAAATAGCAAAATAATCTCGAGATTTTCATGAGTTTAACGAGTCTTGAAAATAACTGAAATTGACTCGAGATAGGTTTCATTTTTACAAAAGCTTGAAACAGAGAAAAACTATGCTTCAAAGTAGTTTCATTTTTTCACAAGCTTGAAACAGAAATAAAACTGTGCTTGATGCCCCCTAAGCGTAACTGCTAGAGCGCATGCCCCCCAGCTTCATTTCATTCAACCAGTTGGATGAAATGAAGGTTCATGAACGAGATCATTTGAAAGACTCGACCTAACATTGTAAGAAAATTATGCAAAACACTGAAATAACTAACCTAAATATACAACTTAACATTTATGAGATCTAGTCAAACTCTTGATTCAAGTAGAGGAGGATTTGTTTCATTTTTTAACGAGCTTGACACAGGAAAAGAACTATGCTCGGATTCGGTTTCATGTTTACGCAAGCTTGAAACGAAAAACTATGCTTGTTATAAGTTCACATGCCCCCGGCATAATGACGCAAAACGAGGTACATGCCCCCCAAGCTTCATTGCATTGAATGAGGTGGATGGAATGAAGCTTTACTTTCGAAATCTTGGAAAGACTTGAAAAGGGAGTTGTTTCATTTTTTAACGAGCTTGACACAAGACAAAGAACCATGCTCATAACTACTCTCTACGATCTACCTAACAAAACTCTATTCTAAAAACCTTGATTCATTTTTTAACGAGCTTGACACAAGACAAGGAACTATGCTCTAAAATCCTTGATTCATTTTTTAATGAGCTTGACACAAGACAAGGAACTATGCTCTAAAATCCTTGATTCATTTTTTAATGAGCTTGACACAAGACAAGGAACTATGCTCATTACTACTCGCTACAATCTACCTACTTAACCTACCCTTGTTTCATTTTTTAACGAGCTTGACACAAGACAACGAACTATGCTCAAAAAGTTCGCATGCCCCCAGCATAATGATGCAAAGCGAGGTACATGCCCCCCAGGCTTCATTGCATTCAACCGGCTGGATGAAATGAAGGTTTACTTTCAATATTTAACTTGAAAAGGGAGTTGTTTCATTTTTAAGGAGGTTGACACAAGAAAAGAACTATCCTCAAAACCCTTGTTTCATTTTTTAAACGAGCTTGACACAAGATAAGGAACTATGCTCATAACTACTCTACAATCTACCTATTTAACCTACCCTTGTTTCATTTTTTAACGAGCTTGACACAAGACAAGGAACTATGCTCATCAAGTTCGCATGCCCCCAGCATAATGACGCAAATCAAGGTACATGCCCCCCAAGCTTCATTTCATTCAACCAGCTGGATGGAATGGAGCTTTACTTTCAAGATCGTGTAAAGATTCGACTTGAAAAGGGAGTTGTTTCATTTTTTAATGAGGTTGACACAAGAAAAGAACTGTCCTCATAACTGATTCATTTTTTAACGAGGTTGACTCAGTAACAGGAACTATCCTCAAAACCCTACTTTCTACAATCTATCTACAAATCTTAAAATCTACCTGATTCATTTTTTAATGAGGTTGACTCAGTAACAGGAACTATCCTCTTCAACTCCTTGTTTCATTTTTTAATGAGCTTGACACAAGACAAGGAACTATGCTCATGACTTCCAGTTTCATTTTTTAACGAGGTTGAGACTAGAAGAAACTATCCTCACACACACTGATTCATTTTTTAAAGAGGTTGACACAGTAAAAGGAACTTTCCTCACTCTAGCCTGTTTCAGTTTTTAACGAGGTTGATACAGGAAAAAACTATCCTCGTCCCTGATTCATTTTTTAACGAGGTTGAGACGGGAACAAACTATCCTCGTAACCCTCTGATCATGGCTTCCAACTGGAAGGAAGACATGTCAGTGGACACACCTTGATCATGGCTTCCAAAAGGTCTTCATCAGAAGGAAGAATACTTCTCTGGAAGGAACACATGTCAAGGGACTCAAAAGGGATAAGAACATCGTGTTCAAATAATCCCATAGAGTTTTCCATGTCAATTACCGGATCTAAATCAACAGTGAGAGGCTCACTTACAGTGGGACCGGTTGCCACATAATTAACCCGTGGCGGAGTAGATACCACTTTAGAATCAGGAACATTTAGGGGGGTCATATTATTGGTAGTTGAAACAAGACTAGGGAACGAAAGCTGGTCTACAGTCACAATACTGCCATTGTGAGGGAAAGACATCACGCGAAAGAGTGTCGATACGACAGCTTTCATTGCATAAACATAGTCTCGCCCAAGGAGTAAATTGAAATCCAAGGGACCTCGAACTACCATGAGATCAATACAGACAGTTTTACCTTCCAAGGTAATAGAAAACTTAGGAAGGATCCCTAAAGGTTCACTAATGGTTCTGTTAAAAGCTTTCAGATTCTGCGTAATAGGTGCAAGCTGAGGGGAACCCAAAGCTTTCCAAACAGTTGAGGATAAAATACTAACAGAAGCACCTTCATCTACCTGAGTACGATGTATGTCCCTACCACCCGCCTTGACAATGATTTGGAAGGGGATGGAGGAAGGAAGATGAGGTTCTGTCAGTCTATTCCAATCAAAGGAAAAGACCTCAGTGCTTGGAGGGGGTTCTGTAGAAACAGGTGAAATGCCCCCCGGCATAGAAGAATCTGATGTAACAAGAAGAACATCAGCGGTATGAAATTTACTCTCGAAAGGGAGAGTGTGATCTACCGAATGTGAAATTGAATCGACCACTTGATCAACTAATTGATCATCAACCTGAGTGACATGAGTTTCACTCTCCAATGGAAGAGTGTGATCGACCGTTCTTGAATTTAGATCAATCACTCCGTCAGTTGACGGTAGGTTGGGAGAAAGTTTACGGTAACCAGTTGGAAATTCTTGCTGTGGAACAGTAAGTTTTTCCAATAATGTTGAGGCTTCATCCATGTGAGGGCAAATGTGAGTTTGATGACTCCCTTTGCATAACTTACAAGGAAACCTAACTTTACCCTTTTTCCCAGGAACCTGACTATCACTGGTTGATGGATCAATGGAAAGTTGATGAGGTTTTTCTGACCAAACTTCCAAGACCTTTGGAATACCAGGACAATTGACAAGGAAGTGGTCACCCTTACAAAGCCTGCAAGGGTATTTGGGTTTACGCTGCATGTCGGAGTTTTCCTCAACACAACTAACACTTACAGCCATGGTTGGTTGGTTGACTTCTTTCTTATCTTTCTTCTTCTTCTTCTTCTTAGCCTCCTGGTTACTAGCATCAAGGCTTTTACCAGGCGAAGAGGAAGAAATGGAGGAAGAAAAATTAGGCGAAGAAGGTAAAGGGTCAACAGAAGGTTGGTGATGTTGAGATGGTGAACTCTGTTGAAGTGAAGCATCCGGTTGAGATGGAACAATTGGAGTACTTTGGGCCAACGAAGTTGAAAATAACCATATCGGTAATCCTATTGTAAATCCAGGTAATGACAAAGTAGCCATATAAGGAGGACCAACATTTCCAAAGTAAGGAAAAGTACTAGGATTCTCATTGGGAGGGGTTCCTAGGTTGATAAATTCCGGAACATTTGCCATTATATTCAACTTCAGTGAATTTTATTAACAATTTAAAACTAAAATTAACAATTCACAATGCACACCTAACAATTAAAATTCACAATTCACACCTATGGTCTCTAAAAGTAAAAACAATCAAATTAACACGCGTTATCAAACCTAGGAGTCAAACCATACACAAACAGTAGCCTTCCGGACCAAAAACACTAGTTGGTGATGAAGCCCAACATCGCAGAATTCAGTACAGAAGTGGCGGGTGGAACAGTTACCCCGGCAACCTGCTTAATGAATAGACCGGACCAAGTTCCTCCACTTTAACCATCTCGAGTGAAGTGAACCCCCCAGAAAATCCAAGTGAGTATAACCGACGTCTGCTCCAGGTACAGTGGGATCTTCCCTCCACCGTCACCTTGGATAGAATCCTAAAGATTATGGTCACTAAGGTTACCAACGGCCACAAGTACACTTGGGGGAACAGTCTAAACTCCGACAGCACGCAAGGGCAGAGTAGCAAGCTCAATCCCCTTACCGGCTCCTTGACAGTAATCCAAGGTTTACCGATAAGTGACCCCTGGCTCCTCGACAATGGTTAATCCGAGGTTTACCGTTTGTAATACGTACTGTCTGGCGTCTTTCCCAACGAGGGAGGATGGATCCCCTCACTGGTTCGGACACGAGCTCGTGCTTCTCCTTTAAGAGGAGCTTTCCCAGAGTGTAAATGTAACAATTGGATTTGATTCTATCACAAGATCAGCTACTTGTTTGGTTTTACTGTCTTGGAGAGTTAAGTACTCACCTACTCCAAGACACTAGCCTAAGCTATGTTGGTGCTTCAGAGCCCTAAAAATGTAAAAATTACTAGATGAATTTTAATTAAGCGCTGTGTTATTAAGGCTGTTATTACTCAAATGGGTAAATGGATATGAAACCAATGGTGTTATGACCCGACTCAACTGGATGCAATCGAATATGATAATGCAATCTTTTCAATTCAATGAATCCTAACTAAAGTAAGGAGAGAGTTTCCATTCACTTCCAACAATGCAAAACTGATCACTAAGAGAAAATATAACAAATTCTCTAATGCACTAATTTCATCAAGAAAAACTAATGCAAATCAATTCCAAACCAATTTTTTTTTTTTTTTTTTTATGCAAATTCAAATCAAAGAAAATTGATCTAAATCTACAATTGATTTTTCAGAATGTAAACTATGCAATTGTAATCTATGCACAATTCACTTGAAAAGTATGCAAATGTAATCTATGCACATTTTTCATTCATATTCCGAAAAGGAGAATTCTAATTATGCAAATGTGATCTATGCAAGAGAATTCTCAAACACAAGATGATTCTAATGTGATCTAAGAACCAATCAAGTGCAAGTCGAGAAAATTGGGTGAGAGTTCCAAAGATCAAAATATAAAAACACTCAAAGGCGATTAACACTCATACGAAATTTTTTTGCAAAAACAGAAGCAAAAAGATGCAAAATTGTGAAAGGACTGAGACAAACCTCCAAGGAATGACCAAAGGAAATCAAATTAAGAATTTCTCAAAAAAGAGACTCAAAACACCCAATTGATGAAAGCTTAAAACGGGAATGCTAATGAAACAAGTTCAGGTGAAGATTCTTGGCAAGGGACTAATGAATCTGGGCAGAAAAAACTAAGAAAAAACAAAATCTAAGAGCAAAAAGTGTAAAAAATGGAATTTTCTTAAATTTTGGCAGGGGACGCAGGCAACCCGTTAGCACAGGTGCGGGCCCGCTCTGTGCACGCTGCAAAAGTGCGTCCAGGGACGCACTGTGCAGCACTCAGAGGGTGCGTCCTACTGAAAAACTCAAGAAAAACCAAAATAAAACTAATCCTAAGCTAACCCACCCAGAGACAGTATCACAGAGCCAAAACCAGAAAAATAAACCAATTTTCTCAAAGCAAAGTTCACACAAAGGAAAAGACTTTTCACATTAATGGAATCCCCAGTGGAGTCGCCAATTTGTTACACGGAATTGGTCAAGGGTGCGGACACAGCTGACCTTCCTAGAAGTCTAAGACATTCTAATGACAAACAAGACAAAATGGAGTGATCTTTCTCTAAATACACCTTTTACAATATGAAAACTACAAATGTTTAGGCTTACCTTATTCCAAAACGCTGTTGTTGAAGTTCGTTCTTGACGATCCGGATGAGCTCCTCCTTCAAGTCAATTCCTGCAACCACAAACAATCAAACAATTACCAAGCACTTGCATTTCATATAATAAAACATATATTCAACATGCAGACCAAGGAACACATGAAATAACTCATTAACACAAGCTATTGAGAAAAATAAACCAGTTTGTATTAATAACGAAACAAAGAAACTCTTACAACCTGGCCTTGGTGTTGTGCAAGTTCCTCCCAGGGTCCATCAAGAGTCTTCCTCTACTTTGACAAAGCTCACCCACTTCCAAATAGAACAAGCAAAGATGGCAATCTCTCCTCACAAGCTTCTAAATGGGAGTCCTAATTCCTGCAGCATTTACCCTTAGAAATGTATAGCTTTCAACCTCCCCTCCCTTTGGCTCAATGCCTTTATTTATAGTGCTGTAAAGAGGTTATTCAGGTCCACTATCAATGGGATAATCCCCCTCTTTGGGTGGGATAGCTCCCTTATTGATGGGATAAGTTCCCCCTTAATAGAGATACATGAACCAACTGGAGGCGCATCTATTTCATCAAACCGACCTCTAGAAAGTTCTAGAAGTAACCACAAGTAACTTTTTTAAGATGAAACTTGCGCATTTTGCCTTTTACAGAAGGACGCACCTGTCCTTTGACATACAGAGCGTCCAAAGACGCAGATTTTGGGAACATTGTGAGCGTCCCCGCAGCTAAGGCTTGAGAGAACCTGCGTCCCCAGAGATAAACACATTTTTTACAAGACTTTCTCTCTTCTTTGAGTTTGAGATGGATAACAGAGGCATAAGATTTGCCTAAGAGGGTAGCATGACTGTTGATTTGAGCCATACTAACTGTAAGTAGTCATGGTGACAATTTTTAGTGTAACAAAAAGTCATGGATCAAGCCAGATCTAATCTTAGTGATTGATTAGGGACTTAATCTCGGCCATTGAATTGTCAACGAGAAAAGTATAAGAGGAGGCTTGAGGGTCACTTGGAGAACACACCGAGTTGATCAAGAATTCAATTTCTAGGGCAGGGCTTGCTGAGGAAATCGAAGGAGTGATCAGAGTTGTAACTGAGGGGTAGTGAACACAGAAGCATAGAGATAGAGAGGGTATCAGGGGCATCAACGCAGAAGGCGGGAGAGAGGGTATCAGGGGCATCAACGCAGAAGGCGGGAGAGAGGGATGCAAAACTAGCTAGAGGCCACACAGAGGCAACCAGAAGCCATGCAGAGGCAACCAGGGGCTGCGCAGTACCTGAGGAGAGCCAGTGTGGGTGATGCAGAGGTTCCAGAGGTTGACGCAGGGCTGATGTTGGGCCAGAGAGGCTGAAGCAGTCCTTAGAGGTAGACGCTGGGAGATTTCATGGGGCAGATTGGAGCTGAGAATTGTGGGATTGTTCATCCGGGGTTTTTAGCTGGAATATTTGTCTCCAATTGAGAGGTACTACTGCCGAGAGCACTCTCTGTTGGGTGAGTCATTTCTGGCACCCATATTGTATTCTAAAACTGCTTAATAATAAAACCCTCAGACAGCTGCACCGGTTTTCTCGCATTGGATTTTTCTAGGGTATTAGTCCAAAAATAACGGTGTCGCTTGTGTGCTTGTTTTTCCTTCAGTTGATGATCTGTATGTGTTGAGACAGTACTTGTATTTATTTTCAGTATTTACATGGTAAATAACTTGTTAATTAACAAAACAAGTAGGACGAAATAAATCAGAAAGTATAGGAAGGATTTCTAACAGTTAGACTTAGAAATTCCAACACAATATACCCGGTGTGGTGGATAAGTCACCATTGTTGGAGGCCTCTTTGGTAGCTCCAACTGACACCTCTGTTGAGGGAGTAGAGAATACACTCGGAGGGACATCTATTGATGTGCTCCCAACAATTGATGAGGTACCTAGTCTTATGAATTAGTTTCTAGACGATGGCTGCCCACAACAGGCTGATGAGGTGCCTGGAGGCACACTTGTCATTAAGGAGGTACCAGAAGAGACGGAGGGGTCCAAAGCGGTGACCGATTTTACAGAGGATAGATGCCCTCCACAGTTTCATTAGTTTCGGGTTAGCCTTCTAGCATTGAGAAAGAAGGCCACGATAGTGCGAGAGGCTATTCTACAACAAAACGAGGAGTTGGAGGGCATGAGAGAGATTTGTGTTGAGTCAACGGCCAAACTGACTCGCGTTGGAGAATGGTTGGGTTCCCTAATGGTTCAGTTGGAGTGCACATTGGAGCAATGGGGCAACCATACTCAGACATTACAGGCCAATAGCACTAGCAGGTTACCACTACACATTGGAGAGGGAGAGGCAGAGTCACCTCGACATATTTTATGTATTGACAAGGCTGGTGAGATGAGGTGACATGAGTTGCGCAGGGTGCATCCTTGGCAAGATGGAGGGTTAGTTCCATGTACGGGAGCTTATGCTCTTAATCCTTCCCTTGGGGTTGGATGGCGAGAGATATTGAGTTGGTATCTGGTGGAGCTGGCTAGGAGGTTAGATGCATCCATGGCCACTACTCAGCGGAGGCTATGGATTACCGGAGGAGCTCGAGGGCCAGATTTTTGTTGGGATCCAGGTGGGATTCTCCATCACATCATAGAGTTGGTTGGTCATGGTAGCAACTACGTGATGGACTCGATGGTTGGGTGCACACACCTTTTCATAGCCCCTTGAGAGTTCCTGACAACACTAGTGACAAGATAGATTGGCAGAGAAGCAGGTAGATTTCATGAGTTGTCATGGCATGTTGGGTTGACATGGGATCGTAGGATGGTTAGACTACTATGGAAGGAGTTGGTAGGAGGAGGTGGCATCGTCAGGCCACCGGACAGGGCATCATATGGAGATAGTGCTTTCTCATGTGAGGAGTTGAGCCACATAGGTGTACCCGAGAAGATGAGGAGGTGTAGATCACATCGTGGTGGGTGTACTAGCAGAGTGGTGGATGCATGGGCACATATGGGATGGCCTATGGTACAAGGTGGCATGGCATGAAGCGTTGATATCTAGTGGTGCATGAAGTTGTGGCACGGAGTTCAGGGCTATGTAGTGGAGTGTTGGGGTGTGTATTTGTGTGCAGCAGAGCACGATGATTCACAACAGTTTATTGAGGTGTTTTCGCCAGAGAGATCTCCTGATGAGGGCGTAAGGAAATCCATTAGGTTTGGCACACTCAAATTTGGAGAGCGAGTTGATCATAGGATTGACCGTGAGCTTCCCCTTATCACTCACCAGCATTGCAAAATGATTTTGGGGACTATGATACCATTCCTTGATGCTCTCATTGCGAGCAACATAACCCAATAGGTTCATCTGGGATAGTTGGATGGGGCACGGTGCATCATGAGAGAGGATTTCCAGTTGTGGAATATGGGCAAGGTGCGGGTTGGTGGATGCAAGCTTGGGGGTAGTCCAATTTTCTGTAGAGGTAACACTTGCATTGCACTTGAGCCCACACTCAGGGAGACGCATGAGCCCCTTTGGGTGAGACAATTCGAGGTGTCTTTGGAGCATCCACAACAGTTTGTGGACCTTACATGCAGGTGGATGTTTAGACTCTAGGCGGTGTTGGGGAGTGCTTTCAAGAGGAAAGATGATAGATCCCACTGCGTGGAATGGCCAACGCATGGAAGGTTTGTCAGCACCAGATTGGTTCATGATGTAAGGAGGCCATATATCAATTGCACGTAGAGGCTTGAGATGTGGTACGGGTTGGCGCCAACAGCTGTTAGGACCTTGGGTGTGACGCATGGGAGATTGTGGAAACCTCCATTGTATGGCAAAGTAGATTTATCCTGTTGTTGTTGAGGATTGAGATTTACAGTGCATGGGTAGACATTGACATCATGGAGATGCGTGGGCAAGATAAGCTTGGCCTTCATAGATATCCCACCATCAGGTTTCGAGGGGAGGATACAGTATGAGCATGATGGGAAGTTTGTCATAGTCAGAGTGGCGCAGCGTTAGCGTCGTGGAACCCTTTTGAGACTAGCATGGGATCTGGGTACAACAGGATTTGGCAATTCATTTACCCTCAGGGGTAAGCTGCTTTCTACAGGGGGAGATCATTCAGATATTCCATTGGAATTTGGTGATTCGCTGTTGACATGGGGATCGTCACTGGTATGGCAGGATGTTCAACAACGAGGAGTGGTTCAGTGGCACATTTAGGACCCTAGCATTTTTGGTAGGGAGGACTGTAATGTTCCCAATTTTTGTGAGTGCAAAATTCACTAAGGAGATTTGCCAATTTTTTGTGATATTAAATAAAAAGGAGAAAATATTATTTTGTGGGAGAAAAGTGGAAATTATTATTTTAATGAAAAATGGTGCATAGTAATATTTTAGTAGTGGAAGGTGGGGACCACCAAGGGAGAGGACTAGCAATTCTAAATAGAGTTTGGAGGCCTCCATTTGGTATTTTTGATCATTTGACAATTCAAAATTAGTTCTCTTGAGCTGCTTAGCCAAGACAATGATGTTGTTCAGCACAAGGAATTTCCGAGTGGGAATTCCACCCTCATTTCGAAGAGCTTCGAGTGTCTCCCAAGTGAGGAAATTTGGGGAGCTCAATTTAAAGTTTCCATTGGGCATATTTGCAAGTTATTTCAGCTGGGCTGAGTTGAGAGAATTCTTGAGGCCGAAATTCTACATTTCTGGAAGTGCATAGGGGTTGGAGGAATGGAGGAATAAAGATAGAAGACTGGAGGTATTCCTCAAAGGAGAATTTAGCCAAAGTTGAGGAGATTTGCAGTGGTGGATTTGGGCTTAATTCAGCAGTATTAGTTTTGTGGGGCGTTTTCTGGCCAAATTGGGCAATTTGCACTTAATGGGGGTCACCGAGGATTGGTGGATTCTGTTATCACAAAATCAACCCCTGATAGGCTGCTGACCAGGAAGACCTTGTGTAACTCTTTCAAACCAACTTTTGGCTGAGGCTTAGCCTCCTCAACCTGAGAGGGCTCTCTCACTAGGTTAAAGATTTTTGGTAAAGATTAGATGGCTAACTCTATGAAACAAGTGAAGCAATGTGAATGATTGAACACAATCAATAAACATCGATTGGGCTTATGGAGTCAAGAAATGCTTCAGTATGACAATAATATTAACTTTGCATGGAAGTCAGGGCATCTGGTATTCAACATATCAGTAACACATCAGAAATATGTAGGAAGACACAGTCTACAAACACATGAAGGAAGTTAGAGCATTGCCAATGAGTTCTAAGTAATCACGCATTCATACTACTGCAAGCAAATAAAAAGAGGACAACCATAGGACAATTAAAGCATTGAACTCTTTCTGAATCCTGAGAAGCAAAGCCAAATCACTGTATTATATTAAAACATATTCTTACACAATAGCACAGTATGAGTGTTCTTTGAAAAATTTCTAACTTTTAGTGCATTACATCTTCTACCATATATAGAGTTCATTACATGACTTAGATTCCTTCCTCTAGCATGAGGGGAATTCAAATTCTAATTGACATGACACCTATTGACACTTTAAACAAACTATTAATTACAACTAACTGTTAACTGGCAGTTCTAGAGACCTAACACAACTAGGAGTGTAACTCCTTATTATGATTAAAACAACCTTATCTAGGAATTAAACATTCATTTTGACACCTATAACTCCATGAATTCAAATTTGATGATGCCCATAACCCTCCAGCTGGCCTTTAATAACTTCTGCTTCATCTACCCTGAAAACTAGGAGACTGTTCCCTGCTTTGTTCTGGCTGAAAAATAGGTCTAGGGACAAAGCTCGTATCTCCTCATAAAAAATGTATTTTGAAAAAATAAAGGAGGCTTTTGTAAACCACTCGGTGTTGAACAAAAACCTCTCTTGGTTTTTTGCAATACCTTTTCTACTGCTCAGAAACTGTCTTTGAATATCAGGTGTAAACTGGAAAATTCTGATTTGTGAAAAACTGCTCCTACAACAGTTTCGTAGCGCAAGTTGATTCATCAATTTCTCCCAGATCATAATGAATTTGAAGAAACTGAAAGAGGTTTTTGTAGTTCATTATGTTAGGAATAAAAACCTCTTTCAATTTTCAAAAATATGCTTTCAGTTTCTCTAGAGACCTCCAGTAAGTTGACTACTTAAAACAGTTTTTCTGCTGAAAAAGGCCGCTTCAGTGATTTTGTAGCGCAAGGTTTGGTATGTGTATATGTCTTCATTTCTTGAATTTACCTTTTGATTAGGGCTCAAACCTTCTCAAGTGATCTTATTACATCCTTTCAAAATAATCCCCTTTTTCTTTCAAGATAGATCCTCAAAAAACAAAACTGTCACCTTCAGCAGTTTCGTAGCGCGCTACGAAACGGCTGTGTGAGTCAAAAACACAGTTTTTTTTTGTTGTCTTTCTTGGGATTTTTCAACGGCTTCACCATATGCTAATAGGCCATACAAAACTGAAATCATCCATCCAAAAACAAAAAGGTAAGTTCTACATCAAAATTGTATTAAGACTCCTCACTTATTGTGTGGTTTATTTTAGCTGAGGATGCCCTTTAGGTTTACTCAACTGAATCTCCAAGTCTTCAATTTGCCTCTTCATCACTTTGATGTTGGGTCTAAACCTGTTATTAATCCATCTGATGTATCTTGCCTCCTTAATAGCAGGGATGGTCCAAGTGAAATATTGAGCTTTTCTGCTCACTGCTTGAGGTTTTGAATTTTTCTCATGTTCCCACTCAACCTTCATTTCGTTGAAGTTGACCTTTTCAGTTGCATGTCTTCTTGCCCTTTTCTCAAGTTTGGCGATTTCATGCTTGGCAAGCTTCAACTTCTCTTTAACCTCCTCAAAGCTTTGTCTTTCTTCTTGAGTGCTAATTGCCTTGTTTCTGTCATTCTTGTGCATTGGTGATGGTTGTACTGGTGATGATATTTCCTTAGCCCTAGGGCTAAGTCCTGTTTCAGCTCTTGTGATATCTTCCTTTCTTCTGACATTTTCTCCTTTGAAATTGCTTTAGATAAAACAACCTGGAAGAAAATGGCTTGCTTAATTGAGGAGCTGCCTCACTTGAATTTGATGAAGATTTCTGATCTCTGCTCACCATGGGCTTGTTTACTCAAACTAATAATTGTATCAAATGTCTATTGCATGAACACGACCAAGATCAAAATGAATATGTCCAGGATCAATTAACCCTTCCCTTTTTTTGAATTTGAAATGACTGCGGACAAATGACCCCTAATGAATCTAATGATGGATATGAATGGTTGCATGTAAGTGGTAAGGTTCATGGACTGACACCTGATGATGAAAATCTAACAAATTCTAGTGGATTTGACAGTTAGACAAGATTTAACAGGAAACCCTGATTTTGTAGCGTGCTATGAAAACTCCTAGACACGAATCCCTGATTTCGTAGTGCATCCAGTGTATTTTCAGAGCTTTGCACTACGAAAACTCCTAGACAGTTTCGTAGCGCCTTCAAAATTTTAAAATGACCAGATACATGAAAATTTTGAAATGATATGGGATTTATAAGGGGTAAAACAAGGTTGTTGACTTTTATTTAATAATGGAAACAAGACTCCAAATCTATGATTTAGACTCTAAAACAAAAAACAATAAAAATGACTTGACCAAGACTAACACAAAAACTTTGGAAGCATGCGGGTTGTCCAAAATTTTAGAAAACTTTTTTCAGTGATAACATATTCAACCAAAACCCCTTCTAGGTTTTTGTGGGTTTATTAAGACGATTCTATAGACAATTTTACAGAATTTTTCGGAGGATATTAGGACCTGAAATCCTAATTCTTATAGCAAGGTGAATTGCTAGTTAGCTGGGGAATTTACACCATTTTGTGGGTTCGACTTTTGGCTTGGAGATAGGCCAAACCCTTTCTGGGTTTTTTTGGGTTTTGGGCAATGAGCACTCCTAATTTTCTAGAATTTTCTGGGTAATCTAGAGTGAGAAAATTAGGGGGCAAAGTCAAGCAACAGTGGAGTTTTGGAGTAGCAACACAGTTTTCTAAAGGAGCTTGCTATTGTAGTTGTTGAGCTTTCTTGTATTCATCACCTGGTGCTTGTAGCTTGCCTTGTGCAAGCCAGGTGCATTTTCTCCAACTCATTTGTACCACAACACTATTATTAATAAAATCTTGGTTAGTTTGTGGATTTGGAGATATTTCTAGTTTATGTGTATGCATTTTTGAAAAATTCTATGCTATTATCTTTGCATGACTTTGTTATCATTGTAAAATATCCATTAGGAATATTACAATGGTATCAAAGCATGATCTTGGAGAGTTGTGGAGTATTCAGCAAGATCATGGAAGATTTGGGCATGTATGTACTATGATGGGTGAACTATAGACAAACCCATGGCTCAAGGGAGAGTGAGTATCATTGAGGGAAAAATGACTCTCACCCACTTTGATGGTTTAGCTAGGAGTTCTGTTAAAAAATGGGTAAAAGAATTGGACACATATTTTTGGCTAAACCCCATGAGGGAGGGAGACACTATTAGACATGCCACTTTGCACTTGGATGGAGATGCTATGGAATGGTGGTACTGAGGGTTGATCCCTTTGGGTCATGTTCATATCACATCCTACAAAGAATTCACAGAGAGGCTAGTGGAGTGATTTGACCGAAAGGACACCAGACCCCCTCAAAGGGAGTGGAGAGGACGAGGAAAGCTAGAGGATGAGGCCAGGGGGCATTTCTACTGGTGGACACCGAGCTTTAGATGTCAGAACCTCGAGGAGGAAGTTGAGCAGGAGGACACGCAGGATGGTGAGGGGCACATCGATATACCCGGTGTGGCGCATAAGTCACCATTGTTGGAGGCCTCTTTGGTAGCTCTAGCTGACACCTCGGTTGAGGGAGTAGAGCATACACTCGGAGGGCCATCTATTGATGAGATGCCAACAGTTGATGAGGTACCCAGTGCTATGAACCAATTTCTAGATGATGGCCGCCCACAGCAGGTTGATGAGGTGCCTGGAGGCACACTTGTCATTGAGGAGGTACCAGAAGAGACGAAGGGGTTTAGAGGGGTGACCGATTTTACATAGGATAGCTGCCCTACACAGTTTCATCAGTTCCGGGCTAGCCTTCTAGTGTTGAGAAAGAAAGCCACGACAGTGTGAGAGGCCATTCTACAACAGAATGAGGAGTTGGAGCGAATGAGAGAGATTTGTGTTGAGTCAATGGCCAAACTGACTCGCGTTGGGGAACAGTTGGGTTCCCTAATGGTTCAGTTGGAGTGCACATTAGAACAATGGGGCAACCCTACTTAGACATTATAGGCCAATAGGACTAGTGGGTTACCACTACACGTTGGAGAGGGCGAGGCAGAGTCACCTCGACATAGTTTATGTGTCGACCAGGATGGTGAGATGAGGCGACATGAGTTGCGCAGGGTGCATCCTTGGCAGGATGGTTGGTTAGTTCCATGTACGGGAATTTATGCTCGCAATCCTTCCCTTGGGGTTGGATGGCGAGAGATATTGAGTTGGTATTTGGTGGAGCTGGCTAGGAAGTTAGATGCATCCATGGCCACAACTTAGCGAAGGCTCTGGATTACCAGAAGTGCTCGAGGGCCAGACTGTTGTTGGGATCCAGGTGGGATTCTCCATCACATCGTAGAGTCGGTAGGTCATGGTAGTAGCTATGTAATGGCCTCCATGGTTGGGTGCACACACCTTTTCATAGCCCCTTGAGAGTTCCTGACAACACTAGGGACAAGATGGATTGGCAGAGGAGCAGGCAGATTTCATGAGTTGTCATGGCATCTTGGGTTGACCTGGGATCATAGGATGGTTATATTACTCTGGCAGGAGTTGGTGGCATCGTCAGGGCATTGGACAGGGCATCATATGGAGACAGTGCTTTCTCATTGATGTATTGGCCACTAGAGCTACAAAGGTTCGACATGGTAGTGATAGTCCCGATTGCATGTAAGGAGTTGAGACACATAGGTGTACCTGGGAAGATGAGGAGGTGTAGAGCACATCGTGGTGGGTGTACTAGCAGAGTGGTGGATGCATTGTCACATAATTATGGCCTATGGTACATTGTGGCATGGTATTGAGCATTGATATCCAGTGGTGCATGAAGTTGTGCCACGGAGTTCAGGGCTATGTAGTGGAGTGTTGGGGTGTGTATTTGTGTGCAGTAGAGCATGATGATGCACAACAGTTTAATGAGGTGTTTTCGCCAGAGAGATCTCCTGATGAGGGCATCAGGAAATCCATTGGGTTTGGCACACTCAAATTTGGAGAGCGAGTTGATCATAGGGTCGACCGTGAGCTTCCCTTTATCACTCACCAGCATTGCACACTGATGTCGGGGACTTTGATACCGTTCCTTGATGCTCTCATTGCGAGCAACAGAACCCAGGAGGTTCATCTGAGACAGTTGGACGAGGCACGGTGCATCATGAGAGAGGATTTCCAACTGTGGAATATGGGCAAGGTGCGGGTTGGTGGATGCAAGCTTGGGGGTAGTCCAATTTTCTATAGAGGTAACACTTGCAGTCCCACACTCAGGGATAGGCATGGCCCTCTTTGGGTGAGACATTCCGAGGTGTCTCAGGAGCATCCACAATAGTTTGTGGACCTTCCATGCAGGCCAATGTTTAGACTCCAGGCAGTGTTGGGGAGCACTTTCAGGAGGCAGGATGATAGATCCCACTGCGTCGTGTGGCTGGCGCCAAGTAGGTTCGTCTGCACCAGATTGGTTCGTGATGTAAGGAGGCCATATATCGATTGAACGTAGGGGCTTGAGATGTGGTACGGGTTGGCGCCAGTAGCTGTCAGGACTATACCGCAACCATTTTGGCTGTGGGATCCAAGGATTGATTTGATTGATGCGACACTCCATTCTATGATGAGTAGGTTCATGGGAGAGTGATGTAGTTCGCCTTAGGTGTGAGACATGGGAGATTGTTGAAACCTCCATTGTATGGCGAAGTAGATTTATGTTGTTATTGCTCAGGATTGAGATTTACAGTGGATGGGTAAACATTGACATCATGGAGATGCCTGGGCAGGATAAGCTTGGCCTTCACAAATATCCCACCATCAGGTTTCGAGAGGGGAGGATACAGTCTGAGCATGATGGGAAGTTTGTCATAGTCAGAGTGGCGCAGCGTCAGCATGGTTGCACCCTTCTGAGACTAGCATGTGATCTGGGTACAACAGGGTTTGGCGATTCATCTACCGTCAGGGGTAAGCTGCTTTCTATAGGGGGAGATCATTCAGATATTCGATTGGAATCTGGTGATTCACTGTTGACATGGGGATCGTCATTAGTATGGCAGGATGTTCAACAACAAGGAGTGGTTCAATGGCACATTTGGGACCCTCGCATTGGCTAGGCCAATGTTTGGAGCAGCAGGATATTGCTTGAGGACAAGCAATTTTTGGCGGGGAGGACTGTAATGTTCCCAATTTTTGCGAGTGCAAAATTCACTAAGGAGTTTTGCCCATTTTTTGTGATATTAAATAAAAAGGAGAAAATATTATTTTGTGGGAGAAAAGTGGAAATATTTATTTTAATGAAGAATGACGGCAAAGTAATATTTTATTATTGGAAGGTGGGGACCACCAAGGGAGAGGACTAGAAATTATAAATAGAGCTTGGAGGCCTCCATTTGGTATCTTTGATCATTTGACAATTCAACATTAGTTCTCGAGCTGCTTAGCCAAGACAACCGTGTTGTTCAACACAAGGAATTTCCGAGCGGGAATTCCACTTTCATTTTGGGGAACTTCAAGTATATCCCTAGTGAGGTAATTTGGGGAGCTCAATTTAGAGTTTCCATTGGGCATATTTGCAAGTTATTTCAGCTGGGCTGAGTTGAGAGAATTCTTGGGGTCAAAATTCTACATTATTTGAAGTGCACAAGGGTTGGAGGAATAAAGGTTGAGGAGAGATAAAGGTTGGAGATTGGAGGTATTGCTCAGGGGAGAATTTAGCCAAAGTTGGTAGAAATTTCTAGTGGTGGATTTTGGCTTAATTCAGCAGTATTAGTTTTGTGGGGCATTTTCTGACCAAATTGGACAATTTGCACGTATTGGGGGTCACTGGAGATTGGTGGATTCAGCCAAACCCTTTCTTGGTTTTTGTGGGTTTATTGAGAGGAGTCTAAAGCAAATTTTGCAGAAATTTTTGGGCGATATTCGTACCTGAAATCCTAATTCTTATAGCAGTGCGAATTGCTAGTTAGCTGGGGAATTTGCACCATTTTGTGGGTTCGAATTTGGCTTGGAGATAGGCCAAACCCTTTCTGGGTTTTTTCTGGGTTTTGGGCAAGGAGCACTCTTTTAATTTTATAGAATTTTCTGGGCACTCTAGTGTGGGAAAATCAGGGGGCGAAGTCAAGCAACAGTGTAGTTTTGGAGCAGCGACGCAGTTTTCTAGAGGAGCTTGCTATTATAGTTGTCCAGCTTTCTTGTATTCACCACTTGATGCTTGTAGCTTGCCTTGTTCAAGCCCAGGTGCATTTTCTCCAACTCAGTTGTACCACAACACTATTATTAATAAAATCTTGGCCAATTTGTGGATTTGGAGATATTTCTAGTTTATGTGTATGCATTTTTGAAAAATTCTATGTTATTATCTTTGCTTGAATTTGTTATCAATGTAAAATTTCCATTAGGAATATTACATCTAGGAGATCACAATGGGAGCTTGACCTAAAGATAAATTTTCTTGAGCATTAAACCCATGCCTCAAGAACAAAAATAAGTTTATTTTCTCTCATTACATCAAATACATAAAATCATGATTACATATGTCATTATGAAGACCGAACCCAGTTACATATTTCAACATACAAAACTCTTGTTAGTGATATTTTTATCTCCTCTTCAAAACATGATCTCTCTTAGGAGAATGAAAAATCTTAAGAACACTTATGAAAAATCTCTTTCTAATAGTTAGAGTGTTATATATGAGTTCATGATCGCTTTCAAATAGTGAACTTTCAAATAATTAACTTGATGGACCGATCAAAAATAGACTGGAAGATAGACCTTGTGATCATCTAACTCACTCAAATGCTCATGATTTTTTTAGTTCTCTATTGAGAAGAGTAATCTCTTGCTCATGATTGATCATCAAACCACTAAGCAATTTTTATATTGCAAATATGTTATTAAAAGTTAGAACCCTACCAAAATTAATCAATAGATATATTTGTTTCCACAAAATATAAGGCTTTGGAGAGGGGTAGCCTACAAGGCTAGAACTAGACCAAGTGACAACAATGGGGTAGTGGCCCACTATCATCATAGCCAAAACCCCTTGCTCTTTACCCATTTTCATTGATGAGAGGGGTCCCAATAAGTTAGAGGACCACCTAAGAGATATTGTAGGATTAAGGTGGAAGGTGACCTAAGGCTTCCAAAGGAAATGATCAACTTAAGTACAACGCTCCACACAAGAAATGAGGCAATTCACTTTCCTTGCAAAGCCCTAGAAAAAGATATCTACAACCTAGGGTTTGATTGATTGGTTGAGAGTCGGGGTGACCCAAGGCTATGATGCTAAGAAAATGTTGCAAAGGATGATTTTCAACAAAACAAAGGTGCATAAAACCCTTAAATATGCCCCTAAGTTGAAGCAAGACTAGACTAGGGTTTACCATAGGACAAACAACTACGAAAAATAAATTTATGGATAAGATTGAAGTGGATGCCCACCCAAAAGAAGATATTTTGTGGCAAATACACTCCTCTTGATGTTTATGTGAAAATTCCTTGAAATGCAACAACCATAATTAATTCTCCTAACTGATTATTCCGTTTATTAATTTTCTAATTAATATCGAATTAATCACATTGCAATTTCTTCACAAATACAAATAAACGTTGTAGAAATAAAAATGTTGCAAACTGAGAATTGCTAGCATGCACACAAAAATTATTACACTATTATTATTGGACAAATGTCCCCAAAAAAACCCAATGTGGGAAAACCAATGCAATAGTGAGGGTTTTTATTATTATGCAACAACAAAATTTTTGAGTACAATAAAATGTTGCCAAACTGGCGATTCTACCCAAGGGAAAAATATGAGAAAAATATACTTAGGGATTTTACCCTCTCCAACCTGTCCCAAAACCTGACTTCCTTTGAAAAGCTAGTTGTCCAAACCTTCTGCGTAGGCCCTGGGTCACCTCTGTGCAGACCCTCTCACGCTCAGCGTGGAATTGTTTCCAATCAAGTCGTCCTTCCTGTTGCTGACTGGGAAATTGTCTCTGCGACACTCTGGAAAATCTTCCCGGCCTCTTGAACAAAAAAATGACCTTCCCTTTAGCCCAATCGAATTGCTTTGCTGAAGCAACTGCGCAGTCCCTATGCTGCGAAATGGAGAATAATTTCGACCTCCTCTTTTTGACTCTTCGGAACTGGAAACTCCTCCAAAATATTGCTATGCTGCCCCTCTACCACTTGCTACTCACCCACTGGCTCGATCTCCACTGCTGAATCACTCTTGCTACTGGGAATTTAAACTGCCTAGGCAACTGAGTATTTGCACTGGTGTGTCCACCATCTACCCATCGACCTCTTCTTATAATCTCTAGTTGGGACTCCAACGACCACGATTAAAACTTAATTGATTGTCAAGATCATCTCCAATTCTATCCGTATGAGCTTCTAGAGAATTCTCACATTTCTCAATCAATTACTATAAATTAACCATTTTTCCTAAGTTAGACTTAGGAAAATTTTCATTATGGTCAATTAATTTAGTTGAGCCATCTCTATGTGGAATTTCTAGAAACAAGTTCTGGGTTTTGTAGAACTCGTGTGTTTTAGCCTCTCCACAAATTTTCAAGACTATAACACCATCCTCTAGTGCTACACAATTGTCACAACACCCCACCTCTGTAATATCCTCCAACCACGCTGCTGATGTCTAACAACTGTAGTTGCCTACTACACTTATCTGTCACTCACTGCTACTAGCCTCTGCACTGTACACTGAGAAATCTGCGCTGCTATTGACTTTGCACCAAGCCTCCTACTCTGGTATCAACATTGCTCTGCGCTTCTCAGCATCTGACTGCCATCGGTATACAACGATCAATTTGGAATTTGGCTACATCAACTGACACTGATCCTCCTGCTACTAAATACTGTGGGCCCTCATAGCAAGGTAATGATCCATGAGGAAACACCATCTGATGCTCGCCTCACCGAATGTTGCCCAAATCTCTACACAACTCTGGGACTAAAGCTCCATATTGCCCCACCTCACTCCTGGAGGTATAGCTGCAAACATGGCGAAATATTCTTCCAACCTGCACAACAACTTGTCTATCTCTGTGGATGCAGCCACTTGATCCTACTTCTCCCACTTTTCCTTCTTCCTTTGAGGACACTAAGTACTGTAGTGGCCAAACTCACCACAGCTGAAACAATTGAACTTGGACAGATCCTTATTCTTCTTATTCTCTCCTTGCGAGCCTTGTCCCTGACTGGGACCTTTTGTTTCCCCCTTTGACGCAAGGGCCACATTGTCTTCCTCCTTCACACGTTTCGATCTCTTTTTGCTGTTGCCGCTGATGGATACCTTCACTATAGTTCGCCTCATCTCTTCCTACTGCAGGTATGCCCACATCTTGTCCCATCTTGGTAATCTATCTTGTCCTAAAATGCATTGGACGAAGATTTCCCATTCCTCAGAGACACTATTCAGGGCCAAACGCAAAATCTCTGTATCTAGAAGTGCTTCTCCTACAGCTCCAAGCTCATCTTGGATATCCTGAACTTTGGTGAGAAAGGGATCAATGTCCTCACCCTTTTGCATCCTGGTGTTTATTAGCTTTTCCTTCAGGAACATCTTCCACTTGTCAAGTTTAGGTATGTTCTATGCTAGAGCAATTTATTTCAATTTTCACAGTGAGCTCAATATCTTTTCCAGATTAGCAATCACATCATCATTAAAGTAAACTGCAAATAGAACATAAATATAAATCGCAGAAGACAAGCCAAGACAAGAGGACACAAGATGTGGTGCTAGCCAGGGACAAACCCCAATGTGGGGAAACCCTTGATCAATTCTTCTTATATGTTCTTCAATAGTTCAACATAGAGAGAGAGAGAGAGCTAGTAAATTTGCAATAGAAGTTAACACTTCAACTTTCTAGATAAGAGAATCGATCATCTCTACATGAGATTAGTTGAAGACATGCTGCTTCAACTGATTCTCCAAGGTGACTCCTTCACCTATCATTTTGCTACATCTCATCCATGTTCTGCACCTCACCGTGCTGCACCATGCTACAACATCATACCATGTTCCTTAGCCGCACCATGCTGCTCCACTACTGAGTTGTACCTCATCACACTGTACACAACTTGCTGCTCTTAATCATCATGCTGCTGCACTAGCTGTCACTGCTCATTCAATGCTCTTCCTTCATATAGTCAACAATGCAGGTCTTTAAGGTGAGGCTCTGTTATCACCCCAAGAAACTCTCCTAGGTTGTATTTCGGAGATGCTCGGGAACATTACAAACTCAACATAATGTTGGAAATGGATGAATGGAGGGAATGATGCTTGTTCAAGCCAGATAACCACTTCTACTATGCTTAACTCCAGACATGGGTGAACACCCCCAGACTACAAGGCTTTAGACCACCAATTGCTCACAGTTTAAGGATTTGGTGAATATGGAGAATACTGACCACACCAGCAGATGCACAAGACCATGTGATGGCCGGCTGCAACCAGTAAAAAGGTCTGCAAATATATTTCCTAATGCACAGACAGGATGATAGCTCTCTGGCACTAAGTTAACAGAAACCTGCATAACACATTCAATGATACATACTAGACTTCAACACAGAGGTAGGATGACAACTCCTCTAATGCTAAACATCAAGAGTACATGAAAACTGCATAACAGGCACAGCCTAGAATAGAATAGAAGTGGAAAGTGGGCAATTAACAACAAAAGAAGCTTGTATTAGCTGAAAATGAAGACCAGATGCTGCAAGTATCAAAGTAGTTACAGTCTCCAGAAGTTGAACCTTACATCAAAACAACAACCATCAACCCTGATTACATCTGTTTTCTGGGTATATATAGAGTTTCTTTACAAACTGTTCTGCTATTCTAAGCGGGGAGGGGTCATAATGGACCACCAACCGCTTTAACTGTCTGAAAGAGTCTCTGTTACAATATGCTGCTTCAGTGAACAAAATTGATCTTCTCGGATGCTCTGCGGTACTTCTCGAGCAGGTGGAGTGTTATATGGAAGGAGTTCCATAACTGATAAATGTGTTTATCTGCTCGAGGCTGGTCCTTTCCCTTTTTGGCCATCCTGTTTGTTGAATGCGGTGGTTGAAGATTAACTGCGCAGAGTGCTGAATACTGGCCACCTTCTTCCTTCGGATGCACGGGATAGGCTATGGATATGGACAGTATGGCGGAGGCATGAGTATGACGGGAACAAATATCAGCCGTTGGATCGCGCAAATGAACGGCGGATATGACTCGGCGGGAGATATCAGGAGGAAACGGGAGCGAACAAACGTGAGCCTTTAGATCTCTAGCGGACAGATCCGATGGCCATTGGGCAGGAAAGATACACAGGAGATATGAGAACGAAATAGGCGTGGGCCATTGGATCTTGTCAAGACTGATCGGATGGCGGAGGAGCGATCGCAATATCGCATCGACGGAAGTCAAGAGGTTTGGGCCTTATACACTTGGCGATTTGCGATAGCGATTAGATTGCATCGCAATATCGCATCGGCGGAAGTCAAGGGGTTTGGGCCTTATACACTGGGCGATTTGCGATAGTGATTAGATCGCATCGCAATATCGCATCGACGGAAGTCAAGGGGGAAAGCCTTTATACATATGCGATTTGCGATAGCGATTAAAGCCCGGACCCGACTACACCATTGTAACATGATTTAATGGTAATATCGCATCCGATTGAATCGCAAAAGCTCAGAAAGGGATGACATGTTAAATCCGTCGATTGCGATGGAGCTATGGACCCGACGGAGTCATTAACAACAGTTTATAATCATATCGCATCCAATAGGGGCAATCAATAATCGGCCATCGGCGATGTTATAGACATGACTTATAAAAGACCTCCTGAAAGCTGTAATTGCGATTGCGATTGTGGCGGAAGGTCGTATGGGTGCGGGTTCATGGGTTAAGAGCCTGGGGCTTAAGGTTTGAAAGGGCGACTTTGCAGAGTTTATAGAAAAAATAGAGGAAACAGAGCCGAAGGAGGATAAGCGGGATAGCTGTAGAAAGGAGACAGTGATCAATGCGGAATCCTTCTGCGCACAATCAAACAGAGCAAGCCTGTCTCTGACCTTAGAAAATCATTGTTGTATAGCAGAGCTAACAGGCTCTACCACTTGAGCGATCCTTAGATAAAACTGTGCTGCTGGCTATGGCCTACGGCCTAGCCCAGTAGCAAGTTAAGCCTATGATTATTGAGTCCAACAAGATTGACTCAATCTGAATATACACAAGGGCATTTTTCTTCATTGTAATGACAACCTTATAAACTGTCCTCATGAACAACCTCATCACTGCACTGTCATCACACTTCTATGACGCAGTCTTTGATGCTGTCATGATGACTGGTTAGGGCACTTCTTGGTTGTAGCTTAGGGATCCAAACAACCCTAAAATAGCAACCTCTAGTTCCTCCTTAGTGCGGATTCTACTGCCCCTCAAGAATAACATTAACTTGCCCAAACAGTCCTTAAATAGGCCATGCTGTCACCTACAACAATGTGGCATTATGACAACTGCTTAGATGATTGTAACAGGTCTCTTAGAGCTGCGTATAAGGTCTTCTTGCTGCAGAATAAGGGCTGCACATAACAATGGCTAGGGCATCATCCTAAATTGTGTCTAAGACCTTTCCGTGACAGCGTTTAGGAGGAGCTTCTTCAGGAAGCATATAGGTCCTCCCTTGACTCCGTATAAGTCTCCTTCAACTGCGGATATAGGGTTGTATTTAGACCTTCTTTTGCTGTGTAAAAGGACCTACAGTAGGGCTCCTTCCAACTGCGTCTATGCCTCTTTTGTGACTGCGGCTAGGGCTCCTTCCAATTGCGGCTATGCCTCTTTTGTGACTGTGTCTAGGGCTTATTAAGGCCTCCTTTATACAGCGTATAAGGATCCTCCTTGACTGCGTCTAGATGTCCAGCATATGGTTGAAGCTTGATCTTCATTAGGGCAGGGTGGAGGTCTCCTTCATGACAGCGTATAGGATAGGGCATCCTCTAGGGCAGTGTATCCTCTTTAGGTCTCTCCTCCCACCTTTAGATATGATATGTCCCAACAGTTTTCCCTCTTCCAGACCAAAGAGTGTCTTTTTGAGATTTAAAGAAATCCCAAATTTTCTACATTTGATAAATACTCTTCTCAGGTGGTCTAGGTGTTCATTGTCAGCTTTAGAGAAGACTGTGATGTCATCTTGGTATACTACTAGGAAGTCATGGATCTCCTTGGCAAAAGCTATATCCATAGCTCTTTGAGATGTGGCACCTGCATTCATTAATCCAAAAGGCATCTTCAAATACATGAAGGTACCCCAAGGAGTAGTAAATGTAGTTTTGGCTTGGTGCACTGGTTGAACTAAGATCTGGTTATACGCAGAGAATCCATCTAACAGTGAAATCCTGGATGAACCTACTACCCTCTATAGGATATGGTCCATTTTTGGTAGAGGATAGTTATCTTTTAGTGAAACCTTGTTTAAATTTCTGAAATCTACACAAAGTCTAATTTCACCAGTCTTTTTCCTAGTAGTTACTAAGTTTGAAATCCAACCTGAGTATCTAATGGGGGCTATAATTTGGGCATCAAACATTCTTTTAACTTCTTTCTCATTAGAGGGCATAAGAATTGGGTTTATTCTCCTAAGTTTCTGTTTGAAAGGTTTATGATCTTTTCTTAGAGGTATTTTGTGTTGGATTATGATGGTGTCATAAGATTTTAAGTCTTTATAACTCTAGGCAAATACATCCTGGAACTCTTTAAACAGGTTGATGTATTTAACCTTTTGCTCTGGAGGTAAAGTTTTTGATATTTTAATGAGTTTTGGTTTATCCTCAGTTCCTATGTTAACCTCTTCTATGTCAGCTCTCAAAGGCTCCATTTTGGGTTTCCTAGCTACATCATTAGAGTCAAACAAATCTTCTAAGGGGCTAATCCCTTAGGCAAAAAATTATTTTTAAGATTAAGAATTTCAAGATCATCATTCATTATTTCTTCAATCTCTACATTCTCTAAACTATCTATTTCTACTTTAGCAAATTTAGTTTGTTTAGCTATATCTAAAATATTTACATCTATGTTACTCTCTATATTATTGTCTATTGTACAGTCTGTATCTATCTTACTATTCTGAAACTCACCTTCATTGTCCATGAAATCGTAAATTTGAGAATCCTGGGAGAAAATCTGCCAATACTTCAGGGTATCTGGTATAACAGGCCTATGTTTGACTTTTGCAGTGTACTGATGTTTGGGTTAAAATGGCAATTTATAGGTACTAGCAAAAGTGGCCAGACTGTGGGCCTGCATGTTTTGCTTTCTAGGAACGGCAACAAAGTTTGTTTCTAGGAGGTCTTTGATCAAGTCTAGGACAGTTTCCCTATATTGACCAAGTTTGGGATTGTTTACAGAGTATTCACCATTAATCCGTTTAATAATTAGCTCTAAGTCTCCCATGATGGATACTCTTTTGGCTCCAAGTTTTCTAACCAATTGTAACCCTAGAATTAGGGCTTCATATTCAGCGATGTTATTGGTACACTTGAAGTTCAATCTGAAAGCATGTTACTCAGCATGATTATTCTCCATATTATGCATCCACAATCCTGCACCAACCCCTAACCTATTGACAGATCCATCAAAGTCTAGATGCCATAGTGACTCATGAAAAATGTTCTCACTATCAGTTGTTCTGTATTTCAGGTCTTGAGCTGTGATTTCCTTATTGTCATGTTCTGCATTGTATAAGATAAAAGAGTCCATATCTGAATGCATGGAGTATATGGTAAAATTTTGTGGTTGTTCATCACTACTCACCATGTATTTCATCAAGGTCTCTCTATATAGTTTTCTTGGTTGGCCAAAAACAAATATGGTGGCATCAGACATGTCTAACTGCAAGGATCCCTGCAGTTTTTCTCCCCATGAACGAGATAGCAGTATTCCATATTTGGGTTGGATGTTTGCAACTACTATGTCTATTAGAATACTCTTTGTAGGGCACTAGACAAGAGTTACAGATAGGTCTTTGATCAAACCAAGGCATTTAACTTGGTTAGAGTCAAAAGAAAACAAATCCTTATATGGTCTGGTAATGTCTAGGTTCAGTCTCTCCATGATTTCCTTCGGCATCAAATTATGGGATGCCCCTAAGTCTAACATAGCATTATGCAATATTTTTTCATGAATGTTCAGGCTAATGTAGAAAGGAGGAACTCCCTTGGCCTTAGGGCCAAACAATAATTCAGGCTGATCATCATTCAAGTTAACAACATCCTCTCCCTCTCCTATGTTTAAAGTTTCAGTTATCTGTGACCTATAGGACTCATTCGTTACTAGTTCGGTCAAGGGAGCTCATATCTTTAATTTTTCTACTTCAGTTTTGATGTTGAGAGGGAGCTTTGTTTGTTTGTTTGATTTAGATCTTCCTTAACATGTGCAGTTTGTGTGTTCTTATCCTGTTTCTCAGTACTAGGCATTTCAGTCTGTGCTTTTACTGTTTTGCCTTGATTTCTCTTATTTTGATTGATTTCAGTAATTGTCTCTGCTTGAGTTTCAGTGGAGGTTATATCTACAATTTTAGGGGTAGAAGTCTCTGGTGTTCCCCTAGGGAGGATTTGTAACACTTTGGTAACTGGAGCTTCTTTTATTATCTTAGTCTGGGTCTGGATGGATCTTTTAATGGGAGTCTCATTGTTCTTTTTACTTCTTAAGCTATATTGTTTGTGTACCTCATATATAGCTAATTCATATCACTATTTAAAATCAAAGGATTCACCAAATTCTAACTGCAACTGCTGCAGCATATATAACTCCTGTTCTTCTTGAGTAAGAAAAACAGTGTCTTCATCTTTGGTTTCTAGTAAGTTTATCTGGGTGTGATCCTCTCCTTCTTGGTCCTGTGGACCCTCAGCATAGTTCTCTTGGAAGGGGGGCCTAATCTGCTAATTTGGTATAGCATTCTTTCCAGTGTTAGGGTTCTTCCTAAAGTTGGGGTTTCTTATTGGGGGTGGTTGTTGATTCTCCCATTGATTTTTTCTCTCCATGTTTTCTAATCTATCCATTATTCTCTCTAAACTCTTAGCTAAAATATCTACCTTTCCATCTGAAGTGGAAGTTTCCTTCTTAAATACAACTTTCTTTTCATTTCTCATTCGGGCTTTCTTGGCTAATAGGTTGGCCTCTACACTAATAGCATTGCTTTGCATTTGTTCCAGTGGTTCATGGTTTCTTTCCCTTAACTGGTATGACATGTCAGCATCAAAACCATCAGGGAATTTAATTAATGCTAAGTCAGGTGGAGGCTTAATAATGGCTGGAATTGCATTGTAGATACTATTGAACCTAGTGCAATAGTCCTGAACTGACTCATTAGGAGCTCTTCTAATGTTTTCATATTCAGAAAGTATTTGCAATGGGTTTTTCTTTCTCTCCCATCTATCAATGAATAATCTATGAAAATTAGCTAAATCTGCAATATGGTTGGCAGGAAAGGCTTTGAACCATTTCTTGACATCCCCAGTTAAAGTTTGGGCAAACAACCTCATTTGGACATCTGCTTCATCTATCTCATGCAACTCAAAAAAGTTAGACATCTTGTTTACATGCTACTGGGCAGTGTACTGACCAGTGGCATCAAACAGGAAGATTTTACTCTGATAATTTGCGGGCATGGCATGGAGTTCTGCAGGTAAAACTAGAGGTGCATATCGGTTTGCCATAACTGTGATTCTAGTTTGACTAGGGGGTAAAGTTGTGGTGCTTGAGGAAGGACCTGAACTAGATGGAGGTAAATGAGATGATGGTGAGGATGGTTGATGAATTACTGGTTTAGGTGATTGGGCTGTGGATACTATTGGTGAGGTGGTAGTAAAAGAAAGTGTATTTACAATGAGTGAAGTTTGTGCAAAAACTTTAGGGGCAGCAGTACTAAGGGCAGTTATTTCAACAAATTGTTGAAGGTAAGAATCACCTATATTACTTATCAATTTACAGGCCCAAGCTTCTATCTTGTCAAAAGTCTAAATGACAAATTTATCTAAATCTGAATGAATAATCCTTTTTGATTCAATGAGTTGAACAAACTCAGGGTCTAATACTGTTTTGTGGATTGCATTCTCAGATTTACTTCTAAATAAGGAGAGGTCAAATGACAAATCAAAAGGGATTTCCTCTAAAGTTAACAACTCCTTAGGGAGTGAATTTCAAGATTAACTTCAAAAGATGACCTTAAGAGGCTTAAGATGAAATTTAAGGTTTCAAGTTTTAAGAGACTGAGGATCGAAGTCCCCAGTATGGTCGCCAGAAATGTTATCACTCTGATATTTCTTTCGAAGTTAATGAAGGAAGAAAAGTCAAAGGTGACCACAAACCACTTTTGGAGATCAGGACCTAGCCTGCCTGATGCTCAGAGAGGGCTCTCTCTTTATAATTTAACTTTGTTTTAGTTAAGATGATTTTAGGCTAGTTATTGTTTGCACTTGGGTTTTGGTTTGAATTTGGGTGGTGGGATCACTTTACTTAGATGAAAAGAGGTATGTTTTTACCATTGGGCTATGGAGTCGAATGTTAGACAAACAAGACTGGATTTAGTTCTAAAAATAGTGTCTACAAGGCAATATAGATAAGTTACTACATATCTCAAAGGCTAAATGGTGAAATGGTTTCAAATCGGATCTAGGGAGAAATTAAGGGTTCCCTAAGCCAGACTCTGGAAGGAATGAAAGAAGTCAACCGGGATGGGAGAGCAATGAGGGGTTCTCAAAATCGGGTATCAGAGGAAAACATGTAAATGACTAATTGTTCAAAACAGAGTGTACTTTAACAAATTCTGAGTGATATCTCTAGTTAATTCATTCAAATTTAGAACACATTTAAGATTATGCAACACATAAGAAGGTAACAAAATCAAACAAAGAAGATACTTCATTGAAAATGGCTCATCTCATGAATCCTGTAGCGAAATGCTTTTATTACTTGCTCCACTTTGTTGACTTGAGAATGGTACAATCACCCTTAGGTTTTAAGATCAAAATAACTCTACAAATGTAAAATAGTCCACCATAATACTTATGAAGTATTTATACAAAAAGGATTTACAAAATATCTCAAACTGCATTGAGAACTAATCTAGGAAAAAGAAATATCTTCATGCAAGAAGATAAAGACAGCGATTGAACTGCTGCTTGTTGTCCTTGTTATTTAGGTTCTATTGGCTCTGCTCTTTGATCTTTTGCCCTTTAAGCTGCTTGGGTGTTTGGTCTTCACGCTAGATGTTCTGTTTTACTTTAACCTTTCATCTGATACACTCTAACCTTGCTGACTTGTCAATATCCTTTTACTGTGTTGTTTCACTTTTTACTGTACATTTATATTTTTACTGTGTATTTACTACAATAAATCATTGAGTTTTTACCATCTTTCCTTGTCTGGTAATTGGATATTGATCATTTTTTGGTATATCTCATCTGCATCTTTATATTTGGCAAAAGTTGGTTTATTGACAAAAAGGTGTTTTACCTCACGCTGGAGGTAAAACAAGTTTTCAAAAGTTTGGTAAAGTAATTTGCCTGTTTGTATACCCTTCATGGATGAAGTGTTTACCTGATCTCTGGCTACTTCCCTGATCTTCTTATTGTAATCCTCATGTGTCATTAACTTATCATTTATAACTAAGGGATTAGGTAATCCCTTTTCCTTCAAAAGTTCGAACTTAGTCATGAACTTGTCAACGGCTAGTTGCATGGTTTGACACTTATCCTCCAAGTTCAACATCAAATTCCTTTTGGTGAGGACTTTTCTGAATTCCAAAATTGTACTTGTCCCGTCAGGTATCTCAAGTTCTTGCAGCTCATACTTATTCTTGGAGTTGAGGAAGTGGATGATTCTTGCAGCTTCCTTTGGCATATCTCCAAGTTCTTCCGTGACTTTCTGAATGGCTTCTGTATCCTGCTTTATCAAATCAATCTGTTCAAAAATAACCTGAATGGATGGCCAAATATCATTGACATAGTTAATGATATTGGCCCACAGTTGCTCTTTAGGCTTACCCATAGGTTCACCTAGTGTCATTTCTTTTTATAGGCTTTTGATTCTTTCAGTCATCCTTGTAGCCTTTTGTTGTTCTTCTTTATGCATGATCTGGGCAAGTCTGCAATCTGTCTCTAGGTTGGTGACTTTCTCTTTAAGTTTTTTCATCTCATTGGTCTGAATGGACATTTCTTCCATCGCTTTGACCAACTTGTTTGCTTCATCATTTGTGGAGGCTGTTGTTGTTGATCTTGTTGCTGATGTAGTCGGTGCAGATGTCGGTAGTGCAATGGCCATTGGAGCAGTGGGAGCTAATGATGTTACCAAGGTAGAAGGTACAATTGTGGTCACTGTTGGAATGACAGTTGTAGGAGCATTATCCAGACTAGCTTGTTTGAGTTGCATCAAGCTATCTAATTCTTTCTCCATCTCCTTTAAATGGTCATTCAGTTGCAGCGCTAAGTCCATCATTTCCTCATGATAAGTCTGGCTTTCCAAGACTTCTTCCTTTGTGGGTGTTGTAAATGAGGCAACTTGAGTTGTTTCTTGAGAGCTGTAATGTCCTCATTCTTCCTTTTGATTAGATTCTCTGTGGCCTTAACATCACTTGGGTCATGGCCCAGTTCAAGGATCAAGTCCTCCAAGGATTTTATCCTGGTGTCTTTGGCTTGTGAGGAGGCCTTCTCCAGCTTGAATTGCGCTGTCACATTATCCAATGAATCTTTTAGCTTAAAAGAATCCATGGCCTTTTCTGTGAGGGTGGAGTAAATCATTTCTCTAGCCTGTTTGTGAAACTCTATCTGATCAATTGGATGAACATCCCTGGCCAACACCTCAAAATTTGTCTTCTTCTAGTCAGCTGAGGTCTTTGGTTGATGTACAGTGGGCTGCAAAAATAATACTTGCATTTTCCTTGCTTTGATGTCAAAGGCTGACATCAATCTGGTCTGATTGGCGGTGTAAGCTTGAGGTATTGGGCATATGTCTCTGCCTTTAATTTTTCATTCCTCATCTTTATCTCTTTGAATCTATCTTTGATATCCTTTTCCTTGTCAACTGGCCTGACATAGGAAGAAACCTCCATACTATTTTGTTTCTCTAGCATCTGTGTGTTGGAGGTTGATGGCTGTTGTGTTTCACCTGATGCAACTGTTTTAGCTGTTTACTTCTTTGCCCCATTGCCTCAGTGTCAGTTATTTCCTTTGAAGCAATGTTCTCCTTCTGTTCAAAGACAGGATTCAACTTGGGCCTCTTGCTTGGCTCAAACAACTCATCAGTAGTCTCCGTAGCAGAGCTAGATGCCTCCTCCTTGTTCCTCTTAGGATTCTTCTCTTCATTGGCTGGGGTCTGTATGACAGGAGGAATGTTCATTGGCTCCCCTTGTTCTGGAACCTGCAAGAAAGAGTTGTGATCAAATTGTCTTTCCAGATCAATGAGTATGTTCTCTACATCCACAACAGTGCTGTCCATATCAATCAAGGTGTTCTCCACCCACTCATCTTGGTTAGCAAACTATTCAATGTCAGGTCTTGAGTGGTGGACGTATGCTCCCAACTTGACCCTAAGTCTAAGCTTGTTTATGACCCTAGGGTCATAGTGCCACATGAAACTGTTTCTGAATTTCATTTGTTGAAGTAACTTGTCAGCCTCTGGTCTAGCCTCTCTGTTGTTGCAAATGAATGGGCCCATTTGGTTTTTCACTTTGAACTAGGTTTTCTTCCTATAAGCTAGGAAGTGGACCTCATCAGAGTTGATGATTTGTCTCAAGTATTCAAGAGCAAATATCCTCATAGGGAGGTATTTGGAAAACTTATAGGGGGCTAGCTCATAGCCATAAATTTTGATCTCAGTGTGGTTTTGGTACAAGCACCAATCTCCCACCGTGCTGTTCTTGGCCAACTGCATTACTCTCTTGATCTCTGGGTTGATTCTAGGCTGTGTCTTAGAAGTCAGCATGTTCATCACTGGGTACACAAAGGAGTCTATGAAATATTTATAGGTGAATGCTGTGGAAAACTTCTGGACCAAGGGTGTCCAGTAGATGACTGATCTCTCCTTTCCCTTGGTGTCCAATTTCTGGATTCTCACAGGGAACTTGTTTGTCTAGTAATACAAAAACATATAAAACAACACTGAAGAGTATTTGAAAACTCTTTCAGTGGGAAATCTGGTGAATTGTTCATGCATTCTGTCTGCAATGAATTGAGCATAATCATACATAATAGCAGGAGGCTTGCCTGGAGTGAAAATGGACAGGAAGGCCATGATGACCTCATCCACATGCTCATCTGATGTGTATCCTAGGATGCATGAGAGCATGGTGATTATGCGCTTGCCAGTCTCTGAAAAAATAGTGGCAGCATAGGGTGGAGTGACTATAGGAGTATGGCGTTTCTCAATGATGAAATTCTAGAAAATATGTTTGATTTTCACTGGGTCTAGTGTGATGTACAGGTCCAACAAATCTCCAATGGAGAGAAGGGTCTGATTAGGGATAGGCTAGATTTGAAGCATCTGGTTGATTAACTCAGGTGTAATGGTGAATAATAACTCATGGTTTGGGGCAACAATAGCCCTTTGGATAGGGATATAGCAGGCATGACAAAAATGTACAATGGAATGGGTGAACTTCTAGGAATGTATACTTGGGAAAATTGGATTCCCAAAGGTGAATGTCATCTACATGGTTTAGAAACATATCCTTACTCCAGTGGTGGATTTTCAAAAGGTGGCCTGGAGTAGCAGTGTCTTTAATTTGGAAATCCTTGTCTGCTAGGGCCAAATGGTCGATGTCCAGGTGAGGGGTTGATATAGGTCTGACATCTAGAGAGGTCTGGGCAGCCATCTTTGTGATAAAATGTGGGAATTGGGCTTATACAGCTTGTGGAAATGGAGTCTTGAAAACTCTGGTACAGGGATAGGGTAATGGCAATTTGCAGGATAGGGGTTTTGGTATTTGGGGGGAAATACCCTCAATTCAAGGAAAATTTATTAAATTCAATTACTTTAATGTTTGAATTTTCTGAATACTTTTGAATTTGAGAGGGTTGTCTGTGGTTTGTTGTCAAATACTTGGAGTTTGAGGTTCAGACTGCAAATTGGTTTTGATGGCAGCTGTAGAGGGTTCTATGGCTTCAGTCGCGCACTGGAGGGCTGAACTGGGCTTTCAGTGCTTGTTCAGGAGGCAATTGGTGGTTAGAACTAGTTGCAGAAGCTCGGGGGGTGCAAGAAAGCTTAGGACGCTTTCGCAAAGCAAATGAGCGAAAAGGGTGAAACTGGGGGTCTGCGGGCTTTTAATCAGGAACGGTTAGAAATTGGCGTGAGATTAAATTAGTGAACAGTGAGTGATTTTTGCTTTCGGTGGGGAGGTGGTTTCGGGGGCCATCGCACCGCTTTTGAGCGATGGATGGTTTTTTCCCGAGAGCACGCGACTTAATGCGATGCTGCCACGTAACCCAAGGGGGCTCGAGCAATACCGCCCATATCACGTGCTCTCAGGTCGGGAGGTGAATGGACGAGGGCCGTAGGATCTGGGGGTGCAAGATCCAACGACCATCGTGTGGCAGAGTTGCGCGGCAGGAAATGGGGGCAGATATTAACGGGGCCCAGGGGTTAATGACACTTAAGTGTAATTAATCAATGGATAATTGCAGTGTTAAACTGTAATGCAGGTTTATAGAGTAAAACTGGGGCTAAACTGCAGAGGAGTTTACTTAACCTCACCAAGGGGGTTTGTTAAAGGGATTTTAATGAGAAAAGTGAATTTGCAGGGTTAGATGGGTTTGGCGGAGGTTTAACTTTATAAAGAGGAGGGGGAATAATAATTAGGATAAGAGGTTTTAGTGGGTTTTTTTGGGGTTTTTAGGAAAATTAATCAAGGGAAAGTGATTTTTTGCATGGGAAAAGGTTTCACGCTAGGGAAAAAGAGTTATTGGGTAGGGGAATGAGTTTGGAGGGTATTTTGCTAAGGAATTGTGTGAAACCAAGGGGTAGGAGTCAAAATCAAGGAAAAGGGACTTGCATAAGAAATGAAGGGGTAAAAGGGGAAACTAGGAAGTATGTAGTGGGGGTGAAATGGAATGATGGGAAGTTAGCGAAATGAACTTGTGAACATCCTTTTGCTTTCATAACTGCTCCTGCACACTGAACCACATGATTAAACATGATAAGTATGCTTTTGTTTAAATGAACTTTGTACTTTCTGCAACCTTTCTTCTACTTACCCTTTTACTTACCCTAACATTTTTTCTTCACTTTGTTGGGTGCATTTAAGCTAGCAAACCCTTTCCTTTCCTTTTTCTTTTGAAAAATAAACTATCTACTTCTAACCTTATGTCTTCCAATGACTCAGAATACGTTTATGAGCACATTTTATTTCTCTACCTATCTACTAATTTTCCAAGATTAAACAGTTTGGCTAGATCTTTATTCTCTAACTATAAACATGAAATTTAGAGCATGAAGTAGTCAAGATTAAACAGTTTGACTATCATGGGTTGTGGCATGTATGACAAGTTGCACACAACCATTATTTTAAACAGTAAAGTAAAGAGTAGCGACACTTGGACTTGCACACTTTCATGATCTGTTTTTGTTTGGGGTTCATATTTCTTTATTTTTTTATCTTTTCGTATTCTTTTTGTCCTTTGATATTTCTTTTAGGACATACCCTCTTCACATTTTTTAATTTTAATATGGAGAACATTTGTAGAAAGCAAAGGTATGTACAATATTACAAGACTCAACCATAGTCAATTCAAAATTATGAATCCTATTATTATTGGACCCTAACAGGTGGAAGCGATGACCCCCAAGAGTTAGGAAACTTCGACCCAATATCTTTCTACGCATACCCATAAATTGGCAACTATTGTTGCATTGGAAATATTGTGAATGACCCTCTCTGGTGCCCAAAATTGCCTGAAAATGCAACTGTAGTTTCTCCCAAAAATACTCAGCCAAACCTAGAAAGGAATCTGCCCCAAACCAACAACCCGGAAAACCCACAAAATGGTGCAATCACCCGTTGAATAATAAAATGTATTTTTGAATCAAAAGGGGATTTCTGGCCTGAATATTGCCCGGAAAATTCTACAAATTTAACCCTCAAACTCCTCTCAATAAACCCACAAAAACCCAGAAAGGGTTTTGCCTGGTTTTGGCCCCAGAATTTCGGCCTCCCAAGAGACACGTTCTCCTATAACTGCTGAAAGGTACGGTCTGCCTATAACTATAGAAAGAGCCCTCCAAAACACTCCAAAATAATTGAGATAATCTTCCCCGAACTACCCCTTATCTCTCCCAGCAAATACTCACTCCATTAACTAACCCACAAATTCCCACGTGTGCCCAATGAGAAACTTCTGCACTGGCCCTGGGTGCTGCAACTCATACTACTCTCAAACAACAAGCTCTTGCTCCCAAAATCCCCCAAAAGACTAGCTTCTCCCTGTACTTCCTTCAAAATTTCCTCCGGCAATTGAACCCTGGGAGACCCCTAAAAAAGCTCCTGCATGTTCCTCTACTACGTCCTTTTGAAGTACGCATTGGCTGAGTGACAACTGAGATTATTGCCCTGAATATGCTCTAGAACTCCTCTGGAATGGTAGAATGGAACGTCAATAGGGTGGCACTCGTAGTCCACAGAAGAGAGGGTGAGATCTCCGCTTGGAGAGCTCGTTGCTAAACAACAAGTGACTTAACTAAACCGTGCAAGCAACTAAGATTGAGTTCAATAGGCAAAAGACACTAAATGAGGATGGGCCTCCTCTATTTATAACTCGTGAGCCTTTTTTCCCATGTGGGCCCCTCCAACTAGCAATTTGAATCTCTCTCTAGCCATTCAAACTTCCCTCTAAAGTGGTGTGTATTTCCTCATGTGGGTGGCCCCCACGCTTGGCCAATAAGACATTTCGGCCCCCATTTTCCTCCGTGGGTCTCTCTCCAAAATTCCCATGGGTCCCATGATCCCAAAATTGTCAAAATTGTAGAATAGATAAACATGTAACAAATTAATTTAAGAAGGGACATTACAGTCCTTCACGAGGGTACCAAATGTGCCATTTGATCGTCTCTAATCATTGTATTATCCTATAGTGAAGGAGTCCCTCGATACTAGGATTCCAAGCTAACCTGATCAATGTGAAGAACCTCTTTCTCCACTCACTATCCTGCTAGATATGGGTGTTAGAACCATTTGTCTATCGCCAATAAGTAGATCATCCTGACGATGTAAAAATCTGTCCAAATCCTCATGAAGTTGCCCTACAGAATAATCCACCTCATGCACTCTGATTGTGGGCCCTGTTGTTGCCCAGATTGTATAGGCACCGCGACAACGCTCAGGACGGGGGTTATCACTCGGATCCCTGCCCACTCCGTTCTAGCTATCTCCCAACAACAGGCTATGGGGGGTAGTCCCTATGGAAAGAGGTGAAGGAAAGTAAGTTGAGAAATCAACTTACCTGTGACACACAGATGAGTCGCCTAGCCAATTGGTTGGAATTAAGCAACATTATGATTAAATTAGATTTTCTATTATAAGACTAGTGCCTTAATGGAGTCACAAATTCTTGCTTCTTATGAATTGAAACCAAATGACTAGATGGATACCTGTTGCTTGAATGATTAACTAACTTATATGATGTGCAAATTTCAACAATATACCAAGATACTGAAGACGTCAAATTCCACCAGTAGTCAATAAAGATATATCTTTCAGTAAAATTTGAGATCTGAAGTATAATTTGCAACATTAAGTTAATCCACAGATTAACAAATAGTGGTGTCAGCACCAATGCCCAAAAATGCCTAAAAATAGTAAAAACTGCCAAACTTGAAAAAAATCAATTTTTAGGATTTTTTTAGGGCTTGACTAAGAAAATTTCAGATCTGATATACTTATTTCAGCAGTGAAACAGTGACAAATCAGCAAGATAAAATTACCAAAAATAAATAACCAATATTTTCAGAAATGGAAAAATACACTAGAACTTGAAAATTTCCAATTTGAGGGGTTTAGGAGAGTTTGATTCAGCAATTTTCAGAACTGATAAGTTTATAACAGCGGTATATTTATGAAAGATCAGCAAACTGAAAATACTACAAAATATCCCCACAATGTATAAAAATAGTAAGTTTGCCGAAAAAAATGAAAATTCAGATCTTTTAGACTTTAATTAGGATGTGATTCAGAAATGTTCAGATCTGATTTTTTTACAGTTATGCAGAAATTTCCAGCAAGCTAAAATGTCATATCTAAGTCAATGCCCAAGTGGAAAAAAATTGTGAAAACGAGGATTTTGCAATTCTAAACAATTTTGACCATATAGAATTTGATTTTAGGGCGTAATTATTTGTGATTTAATTGTTGTAATGAAACTAAAGCAAAATGAGGGTTTGGAGGTCAAATCCTAGGCCCAAGGCCTTGAATATCCCACCGTTGAAAATCGTTGAAATTTTGGGATTACTTTAACGTTGTCTAGATATGAATTTTGAGACCTTAATCCAGCAAAACCGTCAAGTATTTAACCTTAAAAATTTAGCTTAGCGTTTCAGGTCCATTTTGGGGCAAAAGAGGCCAAGAATTGGAGAACAAGGATAAGGAAAGCAAATTTGTGGGGATAAAAGGGCTGAAATGATAGACTGGGGACTGAAAGGGCAAGAGGAGGCCAAAAATTGAAAACCCATGTCTAAAAATTTCCAGATCTGAATTTTGCCATCAAATCTTCAGTAAATGGAGCTGCAAAATTGTCTAGTGACTAGATCTTATCCTCAAGGGCCTAGATCTGGCTCTTCTCTCACTTGAACCCTTGATCCAACCTGCAAAAAATGAAAATAAAAACAACCAAACCCCAAATATATACAAAATAGATCTAAAACCCCAACCCAAGTTTACAAAATAATTTACAAAAACTAGAGATCCAAGAAATAGTGATTCTTGCCCAAGTTTGTGAATTTTGAGGTCAAGGATTGAAGTACCTACAAACATTGTATTTATCTTAAAAAATAATCTGTTGGATCACATGGAAAATCAAACCACCTAATATTAGCCCAAAACTATCAATAGCATCATTTTAACTCCATCTAATGAAAAAACAGATCTTACCGATATTCAACACAACATAGAGATGGCCGTAGTCAACACATACCACAAATCAATAAGCAAGAACACCTTGAATTGCACCCCAAAGTCTTTTATTATAATAGAAAAAATAGTTCCCAGCGGGACAATAGTTTACACAATGCTTTAGCAATAATTCTAGCCAGAGATCAAGATGACTAGAGACTCAAATGACTAATTTATAAATAAATTCTCTACATGGAAAAATAATGGTTAGTTTATTTGATCCTTGTCAAAATAATCTTGGCCATTGATAAATACTTCAAGATCTTTTAATTTTGGCCTTTGATTTCATACTTTTGAGGAATTTTTGAATTTATCATTTAATTTACTTTTAATTAGCTCAAAATTAATTATTTAGAGCTAATTTCCTAAAAAATTTGACCTTGACTTAACCACCAAAGTCCAAGGGTCTTAATTTTTTTGAAAAAGACAATATTCCCTTGGTGTCGGACCTTTAAAAATTGATTCTTTCAAGACCCGAGAATTTTTCCATTTGGAGAATTTATTTTCCTAGACAATTTAATTTTGACTCTAATTAATTAATTTTCTAGTTTAGGATTTTAATTTTGTTTTTTCAACTGTGATTCACTGTTACTGAGTGGCCACTACATCTACAGCTAATAATCCGACCATATCCACCCGAAGCGATCTACCCATCGGCTTATCTGGTCGGGCCTAACCCCAAGGGCATCGAGGAGATTTGACCCCGTGACCTCCCAATTGGAAAGGTACTTAGCAATGGGAACTTGACCAATTGAGCTATCCCTTGGGGCTATAGGATTTTAATTTTATTTTGCCAAAAAAATTATTTAATTTACACATGAGGGGATTAATTATTTTTTCCAACCCTCTAATACATATGATTTTTCGTTTACAAGACTCAAAGAGGGAATACACATTCGTCTTAGACCCCCAGGACACATAACCCATTTGCGACTCAATATGATCTAGTAAACCAAGTGATTTGTAATAAAATAATTTAGCGAATTAGCTTAAAATATTCCCAACCCACTTTTACATCATACTCGACTAAAACACTAGGACTCGCCTAATAATTTGACAATAAATTTCACCCTAGCTTTGGTTTAAGCTGGAGGGGAAAAACTCTTCTGATTCGCCTATCGAAAAACACAAGTAACCAGTGAAGGTAAAAAACCTCCTAGGATGGAATTCATCATCAAATTATAGGCTTACCTAAGTTGTTACATAGACTCATGGTTTTACTAATATCATTTACAATATATAATTTGTAGAATGGGATGACTATGACACACAGACTGCTAATAAGTGATCTGATCCTTGTTGAAAAAATTGGTACTTCCACATCCCCAAAACTTTGGCAATTTGAGTGCAACAAGTCCTTGAAGATACAACTCAATCACTATGCAGATGAAGTCTCTCATGCATGAGCTCCTCCTGAAATCCTCTTGTTGGCCAACCTGCCATGCTGATGAAGTCTCCCACACCGTTAGCGAATCACTGAAACTCGATCGAAAATATGGATGACCCTCCCCTGTAGAAACCAACTCACCCCCATGGATAGTTGAACCGCTAAGTACTGTGACACTAGGGCCCCATGCCCATCGCAGCAAGAAACTATCGTGTTGACCCGACGACACCCTAGTTATCACTAATTGTCTAGCATGCAAGCCTCCTCTTGCATAACTCTCAGCCACAATCTATGGAGGATCGAGGTTAGGCCCAACCTGCCAAAGTGCCTCAATAGTACTAGCGCCTATCACTCCATGGCTGGCCCTAATTCTGATAAACAATCTGCCTCATCCTATGGTGAGGGCTTAGGTGACTCCCTATGTGTCTGCCTGTGAATGAATCAATTCGCCTGTTATCCTGATAAGGCTCACTAAGGAATGGAGTATCCCACCAATCCACTGGATCCCTGGATCCCATAACCATACTGGAGGTCCACAACGCCCAACCTCTTTACCTGTCGTTGTGATATGTTGCTAGCTGTTGGGACCCCTCTGTGCCCCATCTCTGACTCTTGTAGGTATCTAATAGGTAGGCACCGAGGGGTCACTTAGATCACACAACAAGATCTCCACCCCTGCCAAATCACACAACAAGATCTATTGTCCCAGCTCCTGATGATGTGCCCAGGTATTGCCAGAAGCTTAGGCACCATCTTGCGAACAAGGACTACCATCCCCCACACCTCATGCTCACCTAATGCCTCAAGCCATCCAACTGAAAAAGCACCATGCAACTCCCTCTCGGTCACCTCCCCAAGTGTGAGCCCAAGGGTGGAACATAGGCTACCCCAACAATCAACCACGCCATCCCTAAGCTTGTATCCATTAACTTGTGCACCTACCAAATGTCTCAACTGGAGAGTCTCCTTCCACTGCCTAGGGTGAGCTTCCCTTGCCCTATTGCATCAATGGAAAGTGCAAATGGGCAACAACCAAACACTCTGCGTATGTAAGCAACACTGGAGGAGGATGGTTATGATCAAGAGTCCACCGGAAGGCTCAAGAGTAATCCTACGGATGTGCCTCTCTCTATCTCGAATCTGCTGATAAGCCCCTTCAAGCCCTGTCTCCCCTAAACATGGTGTCCCCATATGCTCAACAATGTCCTCATCGATCTAGGTGGGCTGCATCCAATGGTACATGTAATGCCCCTGTCCATAAGTCTCCTTGGAGGCAACACTCCAAGCGCCCACGAGGCTGCATCATCTGCCACTGCATACCACCCAGTGTCATTGCACTCCTCCACATGCCAATGTACGCCACAACCTGTCCCTGTACACCACTGGATACTCCCGGCTATGGCTATACCATCCTGTACTGTCTTGTGCCACTGCACCTATCACTCCTCGCATGTACTGAATGTGATGAGGCACTCCCCCTCCACAACACAGTGCAACATACTATGACACTACCCCATGCATCCCCATGCCCATCTGTAGATCACTGCTCCACGCTATATTCTCCTACCCATCCATGGATGTGATGGCCTAAATATGTGTCCATATGTGTTAGCTCACACCCGACCTGTATCATCACCTCCACTGTTGCATCACCATGCTCTTCGATGAAGGGATCTCCCCTCCAAATCCTCCCTAAGGGGCTTAAGAAGTGAATCTCTCTAGGTACTAGTAGTGATGCCACTACTTCTCTGCTCCTCGGTGTCCTTTGTGCCCTACACAAATGTGAGGAATCCCCTGCTCCATACAAGGCACTGTCTGGTGGCCTGCCAATGCCAACTCCTTTGACAAAACTCCTGCCAGAGTATGTTGGTCATCCTATGATCCCATGTACAACCATCATACCAAAACGACCTAGGGAGTCTGTCCATAAACTGGTTGGCCACTAGTGCTGACCGAGACTCCCCTAGCTAATGTATGTGCTCAACCGGTAGGCCAACTGCACCACCACAGTTGTAGTCAACCAACATATCTAGGGAATGATATATAGTCCCACATGGATCCCAATGCCAGTCTGAGCTTCTAGTATCCCCAATGCCTGAAATCTCTTGTTGAGCTTCACGCCGGTCCACTACCATCTTCATAGCCTACTCCACCGGGTACCAACTCAGAATCTCTTGCCATCCAACCCCAAGAGACGGATTGAATGTACAAACTCCCATACGTAGGACAAGCCCTCCATCCTGCGAATGCTGCACCTTGTGTCGCTCATGTTGCCTCATCTCATCAGCTCGGTCAACATATAAAATATGTCAAGGTGGCTCTGCCTCTCTCTCTCCAAGGTGTAGAGGTAAACTATTGATGCTACAAGCCCCATCTATGTATGTTTGAAGAGGGTTGCTCTGATGCTCTAATGTGCACTCTAGTTGTAACATTAGGGAATCCAATCGTTCCCCAATGCGAGTCAGTTTGGTTGCTGACTCGACACAAACTATTCTCATGCCCTCTAGCTCCTTGTTTTGCTATAGAATGGCCTCTCCTATTGCCGTGGCCTTCTCTCTCTATGCTAGAACGTTGACTTGGAATTGATGAAATTGCCATGGGTATTTATCACCTATAGACTCGGTCACAGCTCTGGATACCTCAGCAACTATCGGCGTCTCATCCAGCGGTGGCACCTCCTCAACAAAGGGCTCTATGTGTGTAGGCTCTATCCTCTCCACCAAGGTGTCAACTAGGGCTATCAAAGAGGTCTCTAATAATGGTGATTCGTGCGCCACACGGGTAGATTGATGTGCTCCTCACCATCCTGTGGGCTCTCAGCATCATGCTCAACTTCCTCCTCAGGGTCCTGATATCTAAAGCCAAGTCTCCACCAGCGAAAACGCCCCCTGGTCTCACCCTCTAATTGTCCCTATCCTGCCTGCTCCTTTTCAAGAGATCTGGTACCCTGATTCTGTCAAATTTCCCCACATGATGTAGATGGCTCATGGCGTGCTCACCTTTAGAGTTTCTATTGTAAGGGTGAGGATGGGTCTGGTCTGTCACCCTCCTCAACTAGGCCAACCTCTCATCATCCCAACAGATTCCACCCTAGAATTTCTGCATACTAGATTTCCCTTGAGCCATGGGTTTGTCTCCAGTTTCCCCCGTCACTGGGAACTCATACCGAAGTCTCCCATGCTCTTGTTGGTTACCCATAGGAGGGAAAAGATCAAGGCTTTGAATGTCCAAGTTGAATTTTATAGCTAATAACAGACACATGAACTAGGCTACAACAAATGGAATCACAAATATGCATGCACCATCAAAAACATCAAGAAATTAGGCAAATAAGCTGAGCCATTTTATTAAATTATGAGCTATAAGGAGTACATATAGCAAGGAGTAAGTGAACCTGGGCTTTCATAAGCAAGCTAGAGCAACCTAAGTGGAAGAGATGACCCCCAAGAGTTAGGAAACTTCGGCCCATTATCTTTTTGTGCAGACCTAGAAATTGGTAATTGTTGTTGCACTGGAAATGCTGAGACTGACCCTATGTGATGCCCAAAATCACCTGAAAATGCAGCTATAGCTTCTCCCAAAAATACTCAACCAAACCCAGAAAGGAATATTCCCCAAACCAGCCACCTGGAAAACACACAAAATAGTGCAATCACCGGTTGAATAATAAAACGTACTGCTGAACCAAAAGGGAATTTTAAGCCTGAATACTGCCTGGAAAATTCTGCAAATTTAACCCTGGATTCCTCTCAACAAACACACAAAAACCCATAAAGGGTTTGGCTTGGTTTTGACCTTGGAAATTCAGCCTCCCAAGAGCCATGTCCTCCTCCCAACTACTGAAAGGTACGGTCTGCCTATAATTCCAAAATAGCTGAGATAATATGCCATGAACTACCCCTTATCTCTTCTAGCAAATACTCTCTCCATGAATTGACCCACAAATTCCCATGTGTGCCCATTGAGAAGCTTTTGTGTTGGCCCTGGGTGCTACAACTCACACTGCTCTCAAACAACAAGCTCCTGCTCCCAAAATCCTCCAAAAGACTAGTGTCTCCCTGTACTTCCTTCACCAAAAATTCCTCCGGCAATTGCACCTCGGAAGACACCCTTGAAAAAGATCTTGCGTGTCCCTCTACTGTGTCCTGAAGTACGTACTGGCTAAGTGACAACTGAGATTAATGCCCTCAATATGCTCCAGCACTCCTTCAAAATGGTAGAATGGAACCTCATTAGGGTGGCACTCGTAGTCCACCGAAGAGAGGGTGAGTTCTCCACTTGGAGAGCTCATTGCTAAACAACAAGTGACTCAGCGAAATAGCTCAAGCAACTAAGATTGAGTTTAATAGGCAAAAGATACCAAATGAGGTTGGGCATCCTCTATTTATAACTCGTGAGCCTCTTTTCCCATGTGGGATCCATCCAACTAGCAATTCGACCCTCTCTCTCTAGCCATTCGAACATCCCTCAAAAGTGGTGCCTATTTCTTCATGTGGGTGGCCCCCATGCTTGGCCAACAAGACATTTTGGCCCCCATTTTCCTTCGTGGGTCTGTCACCAAAATTACCATGGGTCTCGTGCTCCCAAAATTGTCAAAATTGTAGAATGTATAAACTTGTAACAGATTAATTTAAGAAGGGACATTACAAATTTTTTTTTAAGGAGGCAAAAATCTGGATGCCCTAGCACCAAAATTCAAGTAATTATCTATGCAATGGATAACGGAATTTTCATGGGAGAGCTAGTAAAAGCTCACCACTAGGATATTCATTCACATGTTATTCATGAGCAATGCATGCAGTGGTGATATATAGATAGCATTCAATAACTTATCAGCAAATTAGGGCACATTAACAAGCCTTAGATTCAACACATTTCATACATTAGACATACAAGATAAATATTCAACAATAGGTACACTTACAAGATAACATGCAAAAAAATTCCATCCATTTGATCCAGAAAATAGCTCCACAGTTAAACAAATCAGCTCCAAATGTCAAAATGCATTAATTGATCTGAATTCTCCACAAGAAATAAAGGTCAAATTATTTCAAGATGCTGAATTACACAAGTTGTGATGGTGATTTGCTACAATGAACGATTCCTCTACTTATATGAGGAATTTGACTTCTAATTTTAGCCAAATGTCCCTCAAAATTATAAAATAATGCTACAACCACAAGCTAGGTTACAAGCCAACCTAGTAGCCAAGACAAAACTCATAAGTCAGCCCACACGTTTGAGTCATAGGGCTGACTTAGCTGACATCATCCATGTGTAGGATGCTATAAGGCATGCATTGAGGGCTACAAGTGCAAAGATGTGAGCAGAAGCCCTCTATAATTGTATCCTAAGGGTTGGCCCTTAGGTCTCTGTCAATGCTCCTTTGAGGACCCCAAATTTCATCTTGGGGCACAAAAGTGGTCTCATGGGTTTCTAGGTGGTCAAAGCTCCTATCTCTACTCCAACATTGAGGCCTCCCAAGGTGGTGCAAGCCTCCATGTCTCAAGGTGTGAGACCATCCTACTTTGGGCCTTGGATCAACTGCCATCCCTCTAAGAGTTCTAAGCTGGTTAGGGGCATGTTAGGTCCAGGTGCATCATCCCAAAATCTCATCAATGAAGGGAAAAGTGTTGGAATGTTGTGGGTGTTGGAGGTGCCCAAAGATGTGTATAATGCTCTACAACTGCTTGGACTCCCATGGCTCTCAACGCTTGACTTGTGGGTGTCAATATATCCCTCTAAAGGACCTAGTAATGTTGCACAAAGTGGGGACAAAGCGGGGACGTTTTTTGGAAGCGAAGCGTCCCGGAAGAACCTATTATATATATATATATATCATTGCATTTATATTAAAAAAACATCTAGAGTGCCAAATTAGTTGCAGAATATATCAAAGCATGCATATAGTACACAAATCATGATAGAAATGGCATCCATAGTACATTAATGATTAACTATTTGAGCGTCAACCATCTAGAATCTAGATTCCTCTCCTCTTGTCTATCCTTTGCCTCTACCTCAATTCTTTCAGAAAATTAGTCAACATTGCCCAATTTTGATCAAAATACCTAATCCAAGACTTATAATATGGTAGAAAAATCTTAACATGCCTAATCAATGATTTTGACTAGAGTGAAGGGTACATTTTTGTTAACACCATGACAAAGGTTAACAATCAACACCACCAACACTGGGGTACATATAGGGCTTGGTGCTCTTGATTAAATGCCAATCATACACCCTCATACATAATATAATCTAATGGAATGCCACAATCCCATTAATCCTGAAACAATGAACACTGTTAAGTCTATTGAATTTTGAATGGGATATGAAATTCTATTTTCTCCATATAAAGTTCGATGAGGTTGGAAGCACTCTCAAACATATTGATTCATTTCATGGTAGTGTTAACAATTTATGTAATAGGATGAAAATGAAAGAGAAAGTAGAATGCCACTTTTAAGAATTTAACATTACGATTAAGGAGCATCTAGGAAGTGTCTAGGGAGCATCAAGGGAGCACCTTGGGAGCGTCTGGGAAGCATGGTTCCTTTCATAATGGTTTGAAAATTTAGAAAAAAGCCTCACTGAACCATATGCGCGAATTCCAGAACCATCGTAGTTCAAGCTTGCAGAACTATGGTTTGGAACTATCACAATTCTAAAAGTCCAAGAATCGTGAATTTCGGTCCAAACCGTGGTTCCGCCCAACACTACCCATGGATCCGTCAGGGATGTGAATCCACCTCCTGAACTGGGGGGGTTACGATTTTTGTAACACTGGGACCTAGACCCCTGTTAAGTTTCCTAGGCCATGATGTGGAACCACCTGTTAAGCACACACAATATCCAGTGCTGCAACCTTCACCAATAGGTACAATAATCACTTTTGCATCCAAGTGACCAATCCTATAAGTAAAGGTTAATTTAACACTTCAAATAAGGTTTCCCTTCCAAAATTAGGGCTTTGAACTCGCAATGGTGTTACCTCCCTAGGTTCCTTGGCTAATGGACAACCCTATTAGGTGTTTCTAGTCCCTAAGGGGAGAAGACATGTCCTTGGTCCACCCTTCAATCGATAAGTGTCATTCAATAATAATGATGGAATAGAGGGGAGAAAACTTCATGGCCAAGTGCCATGGTCAAAGGGACCAACATGATGGGTATCATCATCCTGAGCGTATATTTGTGAGGAGGGAGTAATCATGGATGCATGAGATACAACTCGTCCTTTGTTTTTCCACCCCTCTTGTGCACCTTTTAGTTTTTCTTGATTTTTATTTGTATTACCGCTCTTAGCTCAAAGGTTAGAACTTGCTTTGTATGATGTATAGCAGTTATTACTCCCTTAATGATGAGGCACCTCATCGCTCATCAAGGATTGGGACATGCAAGGGTTCCTTTTCTTTTGATGTGGTAGGCCAACATTGTCCCAAGAATCAGGTGACGGCCATATGAGTGAGGTAAAGCTCATGCTAGGCCTTTGCCTATGTGCTAATGTGTATGTCCCAACCATCTTTTGCATTTTAATATTCTTTTGTTTTACATTATGGTGAGGGAACAAAATCATGGTCAAAACCCCTATTTCTTCCAAGTCACCCCATAATCCATGACAAATGCCTAAAATACAAACAAGCATAAGCATCCGATTGCAAAATGAATAAAGTACCTTTTGATAAGAATCCCAACTTCCAACATGTGCTCTTGCCAAATGGGTGAGGAATATATGACTGATGTAGTTGGTGGAGATATGAATCGCACATTGTCATTGGCTAGTGTTGGCTTTTAGGGACTACTGGCTAGCCGTCTCAAAGAGATGATAGAAGAAAATTTTCTTCTATTGGGTCACCCACTTTCGGTGGGTAACATTTGGCTTCAACTAAGACATGCGCTCACCATAGAGCATGTGATCGATGTACTCGAATGGGGAGTTCATGATAACTTTAGCAATCTCCTGGGATGCAGACCTATAACTTGCACATTGCAACAAACTTGTTTGGGAGCATTTGCATTGGGCATAGCGTATTGTCCATGTTTTACATGAAAATAATAAATTCATATAGAAAGTAAATTTATGTAATCTAATCCATATGAGAACATGAGATGTATGATATTAGCATGCTTAAGAATATGCATAGCATCTACACTACCATGCATTACTAGAATAAAATGCATGAGTTAAGTATAACCAATTTACCATTAGATCAATATAACAACACTTTCCCTTATGAGTCATTCTGAGGCAGGGAAACCAAATATCACTTCCCCCTTTGCAAGATTTGTATGATGAATCATAAGGGTGGGAGTTGTTGATTTTTCATAGGATCTTCTAACTGATAATTACCTATGATTTCTTACTTTAATATTTTCTTGAATTTAAATTTATCATAAAGTAATTACACAAAATATCTCAACAATAGAAACAAAATGCCAGTAGGATCATAAAGAGACAATCAAACAAGAGACACAAGAATTTACTCGGGGAAAACCCACTTGGGGAAAAACTCAACAACCTTTTTCTTAGAGCAATCATTAAGTTTAACAAAGATATATCTAAATATTCTAGCCAAGAACAAGGTCAACCTAACCAACAATATTACTATGGTCAAACTTGGTCAAATTGCCCAGATATAGGTCTGCCCATAATTTGGCCCTCTATCAAAGATATAGGTATGCTCATATTCTGTCCTCTGCCCAAGAAATGAGTCTGCTAAGATTCGGTTCTCTGCCTAAGAACTCGTTTGCCTCAAAGATTTGATTTGCTCATAAAATGACTATTTTCTACCTCAGAGATTTTAGTCTTCCTTAGATTTCATCCTTCTTCTCTACCTCAAATGATCTGAATTTCCTATACAGATGATGGTCGAACAATATACCAAGATTTTTATTATATAACAAAATACCAAGACTTTTATTATAAAACAATATACCAATGCGCTAGAGCTTGGAAATTTAAGAGTTTCAAGAACCCTTTTGTATTATGGTGGAAACAAAGCCTGCAAACCAACGAGAGTGGGAAACTTTAGAGGCCAATTGTGAAGGAATTACTCAACCTTTTTGCAAGCAGTCTTTTGCAGTGGATTCTAGAGAGTGAGTAGTCTTAGAAAACCAAAAAGGTAGAAATATTTTCATGTATTAACAACTACTTGTGATATTCTATATTCTTATTATATTTCCTTATGTTCTTCTTTTATCTTCTTCTCAGCAAGCAATCATCAAACAAAAGAATGAAGATCAATAACACCAGAGGTAGGAACTCAGCGAGGGCTAAAACCCCTAAAAAGGGGAAAATCCAGTCAAACTCTCCCACTAGAATATTCAAATCAAATTGAGACAAACCAAGACCTTAGACCTGACCAAAAGACCTTCCTCCACCAAGTCAACCTTCTAAGATGATTAACCAAGCACCAGAATTCAAACTGCTTCAAGTCAAAATTTTAGCCACTAACTTTAGAATTTCGGCCCTACTGCAGCCTTGCAACTTCGTCCCTCCAACAACTTTATAATTTCGCATGTGAGTCAAAAGAGAGAGAAAATAGTATCCAAAATTCTTCACTAGGGTTTCTTCTTCTTCACTAGGGTTTTTCTCCTTCTTCCAAGAATTTTGTACTTCCTTTTGCTCTCCAACAACTACAGATTGAACTTATTATGAATGTGTTCCAAATGAGGTCGAGTTGTTGCCTTTATATAGTGGATTTTGTCTTCCAATGAGGTTGAATTGTCTATGTTGAGGCCGACTTGGTGGAGGAGGCCTAAATGGCTCATTTTACATAAAAATAAATATCTTTCTTGATAAAGAAAGCCCAAGCACGGTCTATTACATGATGAGATAGACAAGGACTCTTGACATAAACCCTAGAAGCCTACAATGAAGACTTTGACCTATTAATCATTGACACAAGCATGAAACCCATGCTTTAATAATTTAATTTCTTTTACGATAAAATTCCTTGTTCGTTTGACAAATACATTACATTACGACTCAAATGTAATTATGAAGACCGACACTAGTTACATTCTTCAACACTCCATATATATAGAGGTACATGGAAGATCTCAAAATGATATGCTATATGAAGATTTATAGCACATGTAGTGCTACAAATTAGATACCTGACCAGGGTATCTAACGGGTGGGACTAAGGTGTGTTCAAAGCTTTGGCCACTCTAGGTACCATCAAGCTTCAACTCTATTACCAACCCAGGGATCTAGGCATGTATCCAAGGTCAGAGCTTCAAGACCAATGCCACCCTCCCTACTTCAGGAGACATCATCACAAGTCGGGAAGATGTCCTCCCAAGCATCTTGTCTCCCCAAGATGCCTCATCTCTCCCAGATATATTCACCAATCCAAGCATGCTTCAAAAGTTCAACCTTCTTATGGAAAGATCTTGTACAATCACAATCCTAATTAACAACAAACTTTCAAATATATATACAAGTTAGCACAAACCTCTGGGATTTTCAAATATATTGATGTTGCTTAGGTTATCATTAAACATATCTGTGTCGGATTTTATCTTCTTTGACTTCTTCTGCAACACCCAACTCAACCTCAATACTTCTTTCAAAACATCCAAGTTTTGTTCACAACTTTATTGATCATAAATAGCCATTAAAAGTGATTCAACTATTCTCCGATTTCAAACATCCTCATGCCTCTTTATCAAGTCATTCACTTTTCTTCAAGCTCCTCAACCAGGGATATATACACTTTCCTTTATCCAAGGACTAATTCGTCGACTATCTTATTATTCTAGTCATACAGGCTTTTCCTTTTGCATCAACAATTCAACGAAGCATTTAGATCTTTCAAAATTTCATCATTCCTTCACATGGTAATAGGATTATCTTTAATGTCACGAAGTTCTCATAATTCCCTCTTTTAATCATGCTCCACATCATAATCAAATATGAGGTAAGCATCTTCATCATTTTGAAGATTATGTACCTGTAAACCTTTAACAACAAGTACAACCAAACACAAATATGTATGTACAAGAGCATGAAGTTAAGCATGTCATTATAATAAATCAAATTTTAGACATTCAAGACCTAAACCTAGTTAGGATTTATAATCAATCAAGAGTTTCATCCATTAGACTTCTTGTAGTGACATTTACTAGGGTTTCTTCATAAAACCTAGATTTCATCATCAAAACTAAATCATATCAATAATTGAAAACATGATACTTCTAGGGTTTTATCATCATGCCCTATAATATCAACTACTAAGGTTTTGCTACAAAACCCTAGATTTTAAAAAATAGATCGTGAATATCAACAATCAAGTTAGCATACCATCATTTCATCTTTAGGGTTCCATTCTTATTTCCTAGAAACTTATAAACGGAGAGTACAAGGTAGAGAGAGGACAGAAAGACGTCTAGAGGAAGCTTGACGCTGGCCCACATATTGCTAACACAGAGGCATCACAGTCCTTGAGGGGAAGTTGAGTTTCCTGCTAAGGGAAGTCGAAATTCAGTTGTTGTTGATTTGTGGTAGCATTGGATGTGCTCTAGCCATGAAATTTGGTGGAGAGGTTGGGGCACATGAGATCTCCAATACCCAGAAAGGGTTTGGGCAGATTCTAAATAGTTTAGGAGATATTAAAATAATTAATATTTTTAATGGAGTCCCTAAGTCTATACTTAGGGAAATTAAAATATTAACGTGGATTAATATAAAAATGTGTTAGAATGGTCCAAAAGAAATGGATCAAGCCAGAACTAATCTTAGCCTTCGATTAGCGACTTAATCTCGGCCATTGATATGTCAACAAGAAAAGTATAAGAGGAGGCTTGAGGGTCACTTGGAGAGTACACTAGATGATCAGTCATTCTAATCTCTATAGCGGGGTTTGCTAAGAGAGATAGAATCAGTGATCAGAGTTGCAGCTGAGGGGAAGTGAGTACAGAGAGACAGAGAGGCAAAGATAGTGCTAGGAGATCAGTGCAGGAGCCAGAGAGATCAGTGCAGGAGCCAGAGAGAGCGACGCAGTAGTAGCCAGGGCTCACGTAGGGCCACGCAGAGGCATCCAGGAGCTGCGCAGTGCTTCAGAGAGGCCAGTGTAATGTTTTAAAACTCCGACTCGGACTCTGACTCAGCCGAGGGTCGACTCCGACTCCAACTCGGTATCGACTCGACCGGCTCGATTTCAATGACTTTGTCGTTGTAAAAAATACATTAAATATTTATTTTTTATAAAAACACATAATTTTAAAGATTTTCATTCATGTTTCCAAACACACAGCATTAGAATATAGATAGAAGACAACATATGATCAAAGTAGGCTCATGAATATATCCATTATATTAAAATGGCACCCAGTGCACTGTCCAATACATACACGATGATGATATAGTGATCAAAACAAAAACACATAACCAAGGAGGCTAGAAATGGCCTCTACAACAAAACTCTGTGACCAGTACTACTGGCTACTACTAGAGTTGCCAACGTCATCTAGCTCAGTGTTACTTGGGAGCGGGAGCGAAAGCAGGGAGCGGGAGCGACATTTACGGAAGCTCCCGATTTGGGAGCGAATCCTGGAGGAGTTCGACAACCAATGTCACTAACATCAAGGTACATAGAGGGATTGGTGCTCTTGATTAAATACGAGTTCCATACCCTAATACATGACAAAATTCAATGGAAACATTGCAATCCCCCAAACCTGAAATCTTGAAAAACCGATAAGTCTGCTGGATTTTGAATGACATCTAAAATTCTACTTTCTCCATATGAAATCCAATGAGGTCGGAACCACTCTCAAACATCCTGAGTCATTTCATGGTAATGTTAAAAATTTAAGTAAAAGGATGAAAATAAAGATAAAGGAGAATGTCACTTTTACTTTAAGAATTTAACATTGCCATGAATAGCATAGCCTTAGTAGGGCAATATGAACAAATACTAGGGTTTGGGAGAGGGGAATGGACCCCAAAGATCAGCAAACTAATTCATAAACCCCTTTGGATTCCCCCACACTTAGAAAAATTAATTTTTTTTTTAAAAGGTGTGTTTTTATGGTTCACTGGCCACTGTCAGCTACCCGGCCGAGTAGTTACGGATCCGGCCGAGTCGGCCGAGTTATGACTGACTCGGCTGAGTCATGCTATGACTCGACCGGGTCAGTCATAACTCGGCCGATCGAACCGAATTTTCTGCCGGGTTGAATTTTTTTTGGCTCGGACCAACTCGGCCAAGTCGGTTTTGAGCTGGCCGGATCTTAAAACAATGGGCCAGCGTAGCTGATGTAGAGGGCCAGAAGGCTGACGCAGGGCCAGCGCTAGGCAGAGAGAGGTTGACGTAGTCCAGAAAGGCAAACACTGGGGTTTCTGGGGCAGATTGGAGCTGAAGAGCTGTCGGAAGGTTTATCCGGGGTTTGAGTCGGGACATTTGTCTCAGACTGAGAGGTACTATTGCCAAGGAAATTCTCTGTTGGGTAAGCCGGATTTGGCATCCAGATTGTACTCTGAAATTGCTTAATAAGAAAACCCTTAGATAACTGCACCGGTTTTCCCAAATTGGGTTTTTCCAGGGACATTGGTCCAAAAATAATGGTTTATGTTTCCTTCAGTTGTTGATCTGTAATATGTTGAGCATGCACTAGTGTTTATTTTCAGTATTTACATTGTAGATAACTTGTTAAGTAACGGAACAAGTAGGTAGGATTAAATCAATAAAGTGTATGGACAATTTCTAATTGGTAGACTTAGAAACTTCAACATGGTATCAGAGCTTGGTTGCAGATCACAGAAGAACTAAGCACATCAGCCGAGTGGAGCAACAACAGCAGAAAACAGTTGTCCCGAGTGACAGAAGTTGTTTCTCGCAAAGAAACAACAAAGGAAGGGTGACGTAGTACTTGCGTCATCAAGGGTGACGTAAGTTTATTTTCAGTATTTACATTGTAGATAACTTGTTAAGTAACGGAACAAGTAGGTAGGATTAAATCAATAAAGTGTATGGACAATTTCTAATTGGTAGACTTAGAAACTTCAACATGGTATCAGAGCTTGGTTGCAGATCACAGAAGAACTGAGCACATCAGCCGAGTGGAGCAATAACAGCAGAAAACAGTTGTCCCGAGTGACAGAAGTTGTTTCTCGCAGAGAAACAACAAAGGAAGGGTGACGTAGTACTTGCGTCATCAAGGGTGAGCCAGGAAGACACAATGCAAAAGCTAAGGGAGGCAAAGGGAGACTCAAGCAGAGCCACGCAGAAGCTAGGAGGGTTGATGCAGTTGGCTGAGGAGGTCGAGTTGCTGGTACCGAGATTGCATAGGGCCTAGGAGCTCTCACCTTCAGGTTGCTAGGGTTTAGGAGGCTGTGGGAAAGTTGCAGAGTGGAGATGGTGAGGTACTGTAGTCAAAAAAATAGCTAACAGGGCAAGGCCAAGGAGGAGGGAGTTGCTACCGAGGGTTTCTAGCTGAGAAATCTAGATCAGTGGTGCGGTTGAACAGACGATCAGAGTAGGGGGCATCGCTACATCGGCAATAGGATTTCTAGGAGGGAAATCGGGACTCAGAGGGAGTCTAGAAGAGAACTTCCAGACGGGAAGTAGAGAGACTCGGAGGAGTCGAACGGAGAACTTCCAGACAGGAAGTAGAGACTCAGTAGGAGTCAAACTGAGAACTTCCAGACAGGAAGTAGAGAGACTCAGCCGGAGTTGAACAGAGAACTTCCAGACGGAAGTAGAGTCAGCAGGAGCCGAACAGAGAACTTCCAGGCAGGAAGTAGACTCAGCGGGAGTCGAACAGAGAACTTCCAGGCAGGAAGTAGACTCAGCAGGAGTCGAACAGAGAACTTCTAGGCGGGAAGTAGAGAGACTCAGAGGAGTCGACAAGAAGAGCAGAGAGATGGCCATGAATGGGCTGAGGGATCAAGACAGGTTGGATGAGGCATCCAACTTTGTCATCTGGAAGGCCAAGATCCTGTCTGTTCTATGTGCCATGAGTGCACACATGCCACTTGAGCAGAAGTGGGGAGACATCGAGCTGTAGTCAGATGGACTACAGGCGATGAGGGGCAGGATCCTCGAGGTACCCAACCTCTTGGATTAGACCTTGCTACAGGAGCCCCGATGAGGAGTAACAGGATTGGCAGATGTGGGAAAAGACAAATGCGAATGGAGCAGCAGAGAGAGCTACAGTGCAGGATTCCCAGGACAGCACGAGGCTAGCCGGTTGTAGCAGTGTGAGAGGCACAGGAGTGTTGCACCAGTGGAGGATGGCACAGAGAGGTGTGCAACGATGTGAGATGCAGGGAGTTGTTGCAGCAGCGCAGAGGTCAGAGAGGGAGCACTTGTCAGCGGCAGAAGGAGCTTCAGCATCAGCAAGTGTCTCTAGCCCAACAGAGAGGTCAGAGTTGGGAGATCAGTTACTTACTTCTCAGTAACTAAGTTGCAATGCAGAAGTGGGCAGCACGATGCAACATGATGAGAGGAGTTGCAGTACGAATGCAGTGTTGGGAGAAAGGACCAGTAGCAGCATGGATGCAGAGGGAGCTGTCGTATAGATGCAGTAGTGGCAGTGGCAGAACCATGGGCAACAGAGCAAGATACAACAGTGCAGAGGATTGTGGGCAGCAGGCCTAACATCAGCACAAGCACTGATGCCGGATGATCAGAGTAATACTCAGTGAGGAGTATTGCTATAGCACAGTCCTCGCTAAGAGGGAGTGTTGATTTGTGGTAGCATCGGATGTGCTCTAGCCACAAAATTTGGTGGAGAGGTTGGGGCGCATGAGATCTCCAATACAAAGAAATGGTTTGGGCAGATTCTAAACAGTTTAGGAGATATTAAAATAATTAATATTTTTAATGGAGTCCCAAAGTCTAAACTTAGGGAAATTAAAATATTAATGTGGATTAATATAAAATTGTGTTAGAATGGTCCAAAAGACATGTATCAAGCCGGATCTAATCTTAGCTGTCGATTAGGGACTTAATCTCGACCATTGATATGTCAATGAGAAAAGTATAAGAGGAGGCTTGAGGGTCACTTGGAGAGTACACTAGATGATCAGTCATTCTATACTCTAAGAGAGATAGAATCAGTGATCAGAGTTGCAGCTGAGGGGCAGTGAGTATAGAGAGACAAAGAGGGAGAGATAGTGTTGGGAGATCAGCGCAGGAGCCAGAGAGAGTGATGCAGTAGCAACCAGGGCTCACGCAGGGCCACGCAGAGGCATCCAGGAGCTGCGCAGTGCTTCAGAGAGGCCATCGTAACTGATGCATAGGGCTAGAAGGCTAATGCAGGGCCTCCTAAGGCTGACGCAGGCCTAGTCAGGGTGACGCAGGGCCAGGGTTGGGCAGAGAGAGGTTGACGCAGTCCAGAAAGGCAAACGCTGGGGTTTCTGGGGTAGATTGGAGCTGAGGAGATGCCGAAAGGTTTATATGGGGTTTCAACCAGGACATTTTTCTCAGACTGAGAGGTACTACTGCCAAGGAAATTCTTCGTTGGGTAAGCTGGATTTGGCACCCAGATTGTGTTGAAAATAACACTGAGAGGGGGGGTGAATCAGTATTAGCAATTCGATAATTTTTCATTTCCATAATCAAATTCATATACGCTACTTCAATTAATCGAACTCGCGTGTATACACAACTGTGTTTAAGGAAACTAGCGTATATTCTGCAAACTTATGATTCAGTTAATTCATCATATGTTGATCTTTAATCAGTGCATCAGAACCATATAAACAGTAACCAGGTGCAGTAAAAAACAGAACAGACAGTCACACACATGAACACAAGATATAAGGTGGAAACCCAATGTGGGTGAAAACCACCTGCTGCAATTGTCTCTATCTTCTTTTTAATAATAAGAAACTTTTTTTACAATTTTTGTATTGGTGCAGACTTATACCAGTACGCAAGCTTCTACCTTCAGAAGGCTACAACCTTCTCTCGTTCTCCAACTTCTCCTGGAAGGGAGCTACAACCCCCTAGCTCTTGTACTAGCTGATATGTTTACTAGTACATAGGTGCCGGCCTACAGAAGGCTACAACCTTCTTTTTTTCTTCCAGGGACCAAGTTTCATAAATTTTCGGACTGGATCCATCAATCACATCATTCAATCATCAAATATATCTGCATCAACCAATCTCCTTTGCACCATCCACAACTGAATCAATCAATCACTTTGACAACCCTTCAATCTGATCTTTCAGAATGTTGTGACTAGAATACAGTAACCAGAACCCAAGCTAGAACCCAGAACACTACAACAGCAAACAGAAGAGCTAAAACATATTTTATAAGGTATATGCTACTTTCATGTGTCGAACCTGCGTGCATACACTCTTTTCTCAAGGCTAACCTGCGTACAGATCTACAAATCAACGTTAAGATGTATATGTTGTTTTGACATGCAGAACCAGTGTGTATACGTGACTTTTCTAAAGTGAACCTGCGTACAGATCTGTAAATGATGATTTAAACATTACAACAATCCCAGACTACAATTATACCTAGATCATCATATTTACAAACTACAACATGCGCCAGTTATTCAGATAAATGATCAAACCACATAAAGATACTTCACTTCAAGCTTTAAGATCTTGACCCATCACGAGATCTTCTCCTTCATCAAGCGCTAAGGTTCATCCTTGGTTCAGATCCAACTATGCACCATAACCCAATAACCTGTACACTAGATCTTGCTCTTCATCAGATATTCAATACTTGAGTAACTTTGCCTAAGGATATTTTCATCTTTTTATAGTCTTAGGTCTTACTTAATACCATGGACCAAAACCACTTAGGACCAATACCTTGGACCAAATACTTAGGGTCAATACCTTGAACCATATATCTTGGACCAATACCATGGATCAAAATACCATGGACCAAATACCTTGGACCAAAACTTAGTTTTCCAAGATATATGCGCCTTTCATTCCAAGATATATACGCCCCTTTTGGTCTGTTAACCTGCGTGTATACGCTACTTTGTTAAGGCGAACCTGCGTATACTTCTCTTTCCTCATTCTGTGAAGTCTGATTTGTAACTCTGAGCTGTTAACCTGTTGAACTGTGATCTATCATCTGAGTAAGTTGCCATCAAGGACAACACCTGTGTCATAGTGCCAAATCTGAGTCATAATGCCAACAATCTCCCCCTTTGGACTTGATGTCAACCCCAAGTCACTCTCCCCCTTTGTCATCAAAGGCAAAGGGTCATGCTCCCCCTGAATACATGCTGAGTTCTCTGATATGCTGAAGTGTGTTGATTGAGCTTTATGAATGAGTCTGTGCTCCCCCTGAATATAAGCAAGGTCTACAAAAAGATGTTCTAAAAGAACATGAGTCTATACATACATCATAAATGACCTTCCTATCACCAATGACTCATACATACATCCATCTCCCAACCAAGTGGAGATATACCAATTGTTTGTATATGTCAAAACAAAAACATTACATCATCCATCCCATGCATAGTGGGGTAACAAAATAGGTCGTTTCATGACCTATTATCAGCAGCATTTGTCAATCAGCATCCAGTCCAATAACCATGTTCTCCCCCTGAACCTGTTCCACCCGAATAAAAAAAAACTATGTGAATCTGTACCATCTAAGATAGTGCCAACAATGCATTATTAGAAGCATATGCTCCCCTTGAACCTGTGCCAGATGATCATTGTCAGATCTGATCCTTTCATATAATAGAAGAGTTATCAAGGCATCATCATCAAACAGATATATATCAAGTTATCAACAACTTATGAGAGCTGACATATTTCCACATGTCATCCACAGACTGTAACCATCATCAAGCAGAGCAGATAATTCACTGAACCATATCAGACCCCTTTCTTCCTGAGTTTGGCCCACTGCTTTTCTTCAAACCAACATATACGTGACTGTATCCATAGAAACCGATGTATGTACGCGACTACGCTTCATGAAACTCGCGTATAACCACCTTTCTCTGAAACAGGTAGGTTTTAACAACAAGATGATGCATCAACTACTCCCAGCTTCTGTCTGAGATATTCAAATGTCTCTCTGGGCAGTGGTTTGGTGAATATATCAGCAACCTGTTCTTTGGAGGGAACATACTCCAATTTGACCTTTTGTTCAAGTACTTGTTCATGTAGAAAATGATATTTGATGGGTATGTGCTTGGTCTTGGAATGCATGACTGGATTCTTTGAAATACTAATGGCACTTGTATTATCACATAGAATGGAGATGAGTGGAGTACATGTGATCTGAATGTCTTGCAATGTTTGCATCATCCAAAGGAGTTGTGTGCAGCAAGATGCAACAGCCACATATTCTCCTTTAGCTGTAGATAATGCAATTGAACTTTGTTTCTTGCTGAAACAAGACACTAATCTGGAACCCATATAGAATGCACCACCACTAGTGCTTTTTCTATCATCAATGCTTCCTACCCAATATGCATCTGTATATGCATGAAGTGTAAGATCCGTATCTCTAGGATACCATAAACCAAAATTCTGTGTCCCTTGAAGATATTTGAAAATCCTTTTGACTGCTTGAAGGTGTGATTCCTTTGGATTTGCTTGGAATCTTCCAGCTATTCCTACTACATGCATGATGTCTGGTCGGGTACCCGTTAGATAAAGCAAACTGCCAATCATGGATCTGTAAGTTGGTTGATGTACTGCTGTTGATTCATCATTTGATCTGAGACTGCACCCTGTTACCATTGGGGTACATACAAGTTTAGAATCTTCCATGCCGTATTTTTTCAAGATCTATTTGAGATATTTGGTTTGTGACAGAAAAATACCATCTTTATTTTGTTGAACTTGTAGACCAAGAAAATATGTAAGCTCACCAAGCAGGGACATTTCAAATTCTTGTTGCATTACTGAAGCAAAATTCTGACTCATGGCTTCTTCATTGCTTCCAAATATGATATCATCAACATACACAACAAGTATTAGTAATTTATTATTGTCAATCTTTGTATATAGATTGCTATTAGCTGATCCCTTTGAAAAACCTTGTTGATGGAGACATTTGTCAAGACGGTAATACCAGGCCCTTGGATCTTGTTTTAGACCATAGAGAGCCTTTCTGAGTCTGCATACAAGTTTTGCATCATTTCCAAGAATGAATCCGTCTAGTTTCTCAATATAGACTTCTTCTTCTAAGTCTCCATTAAGAAAGGCAAATTTTACATCCATTTGGTATACTTTGAATTTCTGACAACTAGAAAGAGCAAGGAACATTCTTATTGCTTCAAGTCTAGCAACAGGTGCAAAAGTTTTTCAAAATCTATACCTTCTTGTTGAGCATATTCTTTACAAACAAGTCTGGCCTTGTTTCTAATAACTTCTCCATTTTCATTCAACTTGTTTTTGAATATCCATTTAATTCCTATGATATTTTTATCATGAGGTCTAGGAACTAATTCCCAAGTATTATTCTTTTCAATTTGCTCAAGTTCTTCATTCATGGCCTTGACCCAACATTCATCTTTCCAAGCTTCATTTACATTTTGAGGTTCGGTGGAGGATAGCAATGTTAGATAGCGTGAAGCTTCTGTAATAGTTCTTCTTGTCTGCACACCTGCCTCTTTTTGTCCCAAAATTTGAGTCTCTAGATGAATTTTCTGAACATACTTGGACGGAGTCTTTTCTTCTACCGTTATCTCTTCTTTTGGTGCTTCATTGGTTTCTTCTTCAGAATTAGCGTGATTTGATGTGGAAGGATAATCCTCATCTTCTTCATAATCTTCTGTTTTTATTTGTTTTGGGTTTTTGCATGCTTCTTCAACCACAACATCAATACTTTCAATAATATTCCCAAGTCTTTTATTATAACATTTATATCCTTTACTTCGGGAAGAGTAACCAAGGAGAATACCTTCATTTGCTCTAGGTTCAAACTTACCAAGTTTTTCATCAGTCCTTCTGATGTAACATTTGCTTCCAAAAACTTTGAAATATTTTATAGTAGGAGTCTTACCATACCAAAGTTCACGTGGAGTTTGAGTGTTGTTTACCCGAACATTTGCTTGGTTGAGAATAGTGACGGTAGCAAATGCAACTTCACCCCAAAAGGTTGCAGGAGTTCCAAACTCATCTAGCATAGCACGAGCCATTTGTTGAACAATTCTGTTCATCCTTTCTACCACTCCATTTTGTTGAGGAGTCCTTGCGGTGGAGAATTGCTTTTTTATTCCATGTTCTTCACAAAAGTCAAAGAATTCATCCGAAGTAAATTCCCCTCCTCGATCAGATCTGAGGCATTTGATTTTGCGATCTGATTCATTTTCAACCAAAGCTTTGAAGGCTTTGAACTTTTCAAGTGCTTCATCTTTATGCTTTAGAAGTCCTATCCAACACATTCTGGAAAAAAAATCAATGAACAATATAAAGTATTCTTCTCCACAAGGTGACTTTTTCCTTGATGATCCACATAAATCGGTATGAACAAGTTCAAGAGGCATACTAGCTGATCCTTCCATTTTAGGGAAGTGCGATCTGGTTTGCTTACCAAATTGACATGATTTGCATATTGTATTTTCTGGAATGCTAATATCAGGAAGATCACGAACAACCTGGAATCTGCATGCTTTTCTTATTTGAGAAAAACTTAGATGCCCCAATCTTCTGTGCCATAGCCAGTGTTCATCATTTTTGCTTAGATAGCACTGTTTTTGTCCTCCCTTGAGTATGTATAGGTTGTTTGGAGTTCTTGTCCCTTTAATCATGGTTTCTCCTGTATCAATCTCACGAACAACACATCCATTTGATCGAAACACTACTTCATTTCCTTGATCACACATTTGACTCACACTCAACAGATTATGCTTTAAGCCATCAACATACATAACATTCCCAGCTTTAACTTTTTCTTTCAAGAAAACAGAGCCTTTACCTTTTATGACAACAGGAGTGTCGTTTCCAAATGAGACACTCTTTTCCTTTTCTAAGGCATTATATGAGTGTAGTTTTTCTCTGTCACCTGTCATGTGTTTTGAGCATCCACTATCGATGTACCACTGGTTTTCTTGTCCTTCTGCATACAAGGCTATACCACATCTTTCTGTTTGCGGTTCTTTCTTTCTCCATATTTTAGGATTTAATGGAGTTTGCTCCTTTTGAGCTATTTGCCAAAATTTACTCCTGCATTCAGATTCTTCATGACCAAAGTTGTTACAGATCGAGCATTCCATTTCATTTTCAAGAAGAGAAAAGCTATTATAGGAACTTTTCTTGATCCCTATCACATTTCTTTGATTTCGTGCTTCTCTAGTCATGATAGTTTTGTAAGCAACACATTGAGCAGCTTTGTGTCCAAAATTATGACATGAGAAACATTGACCATTAAAGAAGTTCCTGCTATTATTGAATCTACTGACCTGATGATTGTAGTTGAAGTTCCTTCTACTGACCTGTTCATTGATATTCTTTGAAGCAAATTGAGTGTGATTTACCTGAGGTTGATTGTGGCCTCTGTTCATCCTTGAAGTAAATTGAGCCTGATTCACCTGGTGATCTGCTTTATGCCTTTGCTGACGATTGTCGAACTGTTCACTGCTCTTTGCTACATCACGATAACGTTTAGTGGAGGTTGACGGCTAAGGATCTTTTCATCCTTTTATAGTCTTAGGCCTTATTCAATACCATGGACCAAAACCACTTAGGACCAATACCTTGGACCAAATACTTAGGGTCAATACCTCGGACCATATATCTTGGACCAATACCATGGATCAAAATACCATGGACCAAATACCTTGGACCAAAACTTAGTTTTCCAAGATATACACGCCTTTCATTCTGTGAAAGTGCGTGTGTATGTATACGCTCCTTTTGGTCTGTTAACCCGCGTGTATATGCTACTTTGTCAAGGTGAACCTGCATATACTTCTCTTTCCTCATTCTGTGAAGTCTGATCTGTAACTTTGAGCTGTTAACCTGCTGAACTGTGATCTGTCATCTGAGTGAGTTGCCATCAAGGACAACACCTGTGTCATAGTGCCAAATCTGAATCATAATGCCAACAGATTGTACTTGAAATTGCTTAATAAGAAAACTCTCAGATAGCTGCACTGGTTTTCCCACATTGGGTTTTTCCAGGGACATTGGTCCAAAAATAACAATGTCATTGTGTGTGCTTGTTTCTGTTTCACATTAATATTTTATTTTCCCTAAGTTTAGACTTAGGGACTACATTAAGAATATTGATTATTTTAATATCTCCCAAACTGTTTAGAATTTGCCCAAACCATTTTTGGGTATTGGAGATCTCATGTGCTTTAGCCTCTCCACCATTTTTCGTGGCTAGAGCACATCCTATGCTATCCGAAATCAACACTCCCTCTCAGCGAGGACTGTGCTCTAGTAATACTCTTCACTAAGAAACACCCTAATCATCCGGCATCGGTCCCAGTGCTGATGCTAGGCCTGCTGCCCAACATCCTTTGTACTGCTACCCATGGCCCTGCAACTACCACTGCTGCATCTGTACGACAGCCGGTGTCATCATGTTGCATCATGCTACCCATAGCACTGCCACTGCTAACTGCTGCACTACAACTCAGTTATTGAGAAGTAAGTAACTGATCTCCCAACTCTGACATCTCTGTCAGGCTAGAGACACCCATGATGCTGAAACTCCCTCTGTTGCTGACAAGTGCCCCTTCTTTGACCTCTGCGTTGCTGCAACAACTCCATGCATCTTGCATTGCTACCTCACATTGTCCTGGTAATCCTGCACTGTAGATCCCTCTGTTGTTCCATCCACATTTGTCTCTACTGACATCCATTAGTACTGCTACTCCTCTTCGGGGCTCCCGTAGCAAGGTATAATCCAAGCGGCTGGGTACCTCAAGGATCCTGCCCCTCATAGTTTGTAGTCTGTCTAACTATAGCTCGATGTCTCCCCACTTCCTCTCACGAGGTGCATGAGCACTCATGGCATAGTCATCATCTGTCTCCACTTCTTTCTCTGCCCTTGTTGGTGCAACTTTGGTCGCAGAAGCCTCTCCCTTTCTCTTCTTCCTCGGACACTGACTCGCATAATGACCCAGATCCCCACAGTGGAAGCATTTGACCTTGGAGAGGTCCTTCTTCTTTCGTTTCTCCTCCTTTCCCTCAAATTCTAGGGCAACATCCTCCTGTTCCTCCTTGATTCTGATCCCCTTTTCGCTGCTTCCTGCCTTGGTTAGCCTTCTGATCTCTTCCTGATGAAGAGCCGCCCACAATTCCTCCCAATCTGGAAGGGTCGATCTGCCCAGTATGCTCTGGACAAATACCTCCCAGTCCTCTGAGACTGCGTTTAATGCAGTCCTCACCATTAATTCCTGATCCAGCGTGGCCCCTATGGAAGTCAACTGATCTTGGATCTCCTTCAATCGACCGAGGAAGATGTCGATCTGTTCTCCCTTCTACATCTGGTATGACCGCAACTAATTTTCTAGTAGCATCTTCCACTGCACGGAAGTATGGTGATACAATTTCGTCAGGGCCTCCCACACCGCATTTTTCGTTTCCTTTTCGGCAATATGTGGTACTACATGGTCCTTGACCCCGTCAAGGATGATGCTCTTGGCCCTCGCCATTGCCTCCTTGTACTTGTCATTTTCAACTAGGTCAACTAGGATCGCTATCGTTTTCAAGGCGAAGTCCGTGAGACAATTCCTGTCTAGAACGGACAAGATAGTGGCCTTCTAGATTACGAAGTTTTAGGCTCCATCCAGTTTTTCCTGGTCTCTTACCCCGTGTTGACCACTACCGGTCAACTACCCATGCAGTACCCCCCCTCTTTTCTTGGCAGAAAGGGGTAGCACCTGAACGACGTGTCCGTGCCAGCCTGCAGTCATCAGCAGCTTGATCATTTTAATTGTAAACCCAGTCTGCATGTATAAATTTGTAAATAATCTTAGCAGATATGAGTCATTTATGTAAAATTTCCTAGGTGGACCTAACTTTTTAATGATAATCTACATCCCGAAAGGTTTTTCGTCTCACCGATCTACGAACGGCAGAGTTTTCCTTCAGCCTGACCCCAAAGCCGGGATGCATTTTGTTATTAGAACTTTAGGAGAATCTTAGTGTGTTAATCTGCTAGATTATAGTTGTGTCGCAGAAATTGGGTGATTTTTTGAGGGTCTATGATAAAGGGGTTTTCCCCCTTAAGATGTAAATTGTAAAAGTCATGATGTAATGTGTCTTGAGGGTTGGAAAATGTTTTAAATCCCCTCATGAGTCCTAAGTCCTAGGTCCTAGGTGATGTTTCCAAAGGCTTAGTTCGATGATCCATTTAAGAGAATAAATAAAATAATAAAATAATAAAATAAATAAAAATTTAAAAAATGAAATAAATAAAAAATAACAAAAAAATTTATATAATAAAGCAAAAACCCTAAATAATAAAATAATAATATTTTGAGTGAATGCATGCAAATATTATTTTTAATAATAAGTTAGCGATTTCGACGGATGAGATTAAGAGATGTCTTGATCCTCATCGACGGTCAAGATCATTTCACCATGGATCACTCGAACTAGCCGTTGGGATCATTTCCTTTAAGTAGGGTGCTAGGGGTCATTTCGGATCATTGGATCTGTGAGTCGTGTACTGAAGAAGCTCTCTTGTAATATGTTTCTGGTTAATAAAAGAAGACTTTGGGGTCCAAATCTTGCTGGTGTTACTCTCTGGAAGTGCTGTGAGCTAATTTAGTTTCTGCATATTTTATTTTTCAGCCATTAATAATAGCTTATTGTAGAGTATTGTGAGCACAGGTATCTTGTTCACTTGCTAGGGTTTGAGTGTTGTTAGGGTTTCTGAAATAATGGCAGGTATCTCCATTACTTTTTGAGATCTAGCAGCATTTTTGTCCTCTTTACTGATGGTTGTCTTGAGCTGTGCAGAAAACCCTTACTGAAGAAGATTGGTGGGCATTTGGGGAAGTTCTCGGCTGAACCAGCCAACTCCCGCAAGCATTTTTTGCTGAGCCCAGTTGGATTTGATCCTGGGTCTATCATTCAGTTTATTTTTCTTTAATTTGCATGAGAGATTTTCTGAAGTGCTTCATAGTGAAAATCTGAAATTTTTATTCTTTAAAATATTTCTGTTCTTATTGCCGAATCTGGCTGTTAAGGGGCCAAAATCTGTAAATTAATCAAGCTGATATGGGTTTCAAAATTTTGCTTTATACCCAGTCTTCATTAGGGTTTAGGGTTTTTAGGTTAATTTCTGGCATATACTATTTTAAGCTTTCTTTTCTTTCGCAGGTATAGGATTAGCTTTTCGATAGCAAGGGTTTTGCGGAGGCTGCAAAGCATACATTGAAAAGTCCTGGGCGAATTCTTTGGGCCGTCAGAACAATCCATAATCTCTGAAGCGGTTTTTGAATATTTGATTTTTTTTGCTGGCATCATATGTCTGAAATTGGAGCTGCCAACGTGTTTCTTTCTGCCACCAACGTGAAGGCCATCAGGGTTACGACTGTTGGACTTTGGTATTCGCCAATTTGTGAACCGAAGTGTCTTCCTCACCGCCGGCTGCAAGCTCTCAAGAAGTGGCACGAAATTTTATCAGCATTCCAAGTGAAAACTATCGATGATCTGCGTACCATCGTCCTGAGTTCTGGGCAAAGCATTTCAGTTGTCAAACGTCGGCTGGGAAAGAAAAACTGTGGCTAGTTGCTACTGTCGGATACCTGCAAAACAACGAGAGAAGAGGTATCGGGACGCGGCATCACAATTGATCAGTCGCCAGAGTTCCTCAGGATTACGATTTCTAGGCTCTGGTTATCCTTCAGCGTTCTGAGCGTATGCATTGCCGTCGTGAACGTCTGCGTGTTATCAGATTGCAGTGCGTGGATCTGGTCAAGCGATTCAGTCACAAGTAACGCAGCCAGGTAATCGTTTGCTCTCCTGCGTATTATTGGTAAGCATCAAGTTGATTCCATAGCCTCCGCCGTCTTCACACATGCCTGCTCATTTCGATTCAGTCTCAGAGACGTAGTCGTTTCACAATCCCTTTGAGTGAGTTTGACAGGCGTAAACATTCAGCGTTTTGACTCTTCTTAAATTGATTTTAATTCGCAGAGCTCTAACGTAGGTTATTTTTCTAGGTTTTAATTGGTTTAAAGTTTTTTTTTAGTTTATATATATACAATTTTCATAAAAATAAAAAAAATTGTATATATGTTAGACTTAGGATTTTAGATTTTAAATTTTCGATTTAATTTTTGTGTTTTAGTTTAAAGATTAAAATTTTCTAATTTAGATTAGCTTAATAATTTAAAATTTTATTTATTTTAGTTTTATTGTTTTAACTTTAAAAAAATAATAATAAAAATAAAAAAATAAAAAATAAAAATTTAAATAAAAATTTAGGATTTTTAGGTTTTGCATTTAGTTGGAATTTTTGTTTTAATTTTTTGCCTGAAAATCATAAAAAAAATTGTGGAAAAATTTTGCAATTTCAGCCTTGGCTCGGGAAAATTACCTTGGTTTCATTTTTTTATGCTGAGGTTGAAAATTTTAACGTGGGAATTGGTGTTTAATCTGATTCAAATTTTCATCTGATGGTTAATTGCATGAATGTGGTCTCTTGTTATTATTTTACATGATTATTCAAAGCACTTTATCTCTCGAAATCTTAATTTGCTGGAGTATCACTAAGTCGTTAAGCATTTTTCTCGCATTCGATAAAAGTCAATTTTCGCTCGGGCTTTGATGATAAATGATTGCTCCTAATGAGATCATTTTTCCGCAGCATCTGGTAATTAAACGATTAAACATTTGCTCCACAAGGCACTGGTCCTTAAACTTATAAATCCATTTTAGTGCTATTCATATCGTGTCTCCCAACCAACTGGTCGACAGTTGGTCTCTTTCACCTCGTAGGGTCTACCCCCCTTAGCCGCGGGAGACAGGCTTAAACGGAGAGATCGGGGATCAGAGTGACAACCCCTGGTCTGAGTGTTGTCGTGTCAATCTGTGCGACAACACCCCGTTCACTGCCAATTCGCTGCTCCTCTACTTCCCTTCTGGAAGTTTTCGGTGTGACTCCCTCTGAGCCTCGATTTCCCTCCTAGAAACCCCTCTGCCAATGTCGAGATGCCCCCACTCCGATCATTAGTGCAGCTGCACCACTGATCCAAATTTTTTGGCTAGAAATCCTCGGTAGCAACTTCCTCCACCTTAGTCTTGCCCTGTTAGGTATTGTTCTGACCACAGTACCCCACCAGCTTCACTCGCAACTTCTCCACAGCCTCCTATGCCCCAACGAACTGAAGGTTAGAGCCTCTAGACTCGAACAATCCCAGAACCAGCAAAATCCGCAACTCCTGGCCACGGGCTTCAATACTTCCTGACTGAGAAATATGATCGGGCACTACGTAGGTCAAGTCTGCTTCCTTTCTGCCATTGCTCTGATCCTTCTCCCAACTCAAACTTGATGATGCAGGCACTGCATCACCCCTTCCTTGTTGCTTCTCCGCTAGGAACAACTTCTGTCACTCGGGACAGTTGTTTCTGCTGCTATTGCTCTGCTCGACTGATGCCCTCAGTTCTCTTGTGATTTGCAACCACGCTCTGATACCATGTTGGAATTTCTAAGTCTAACTGTTAGAAATCCTTCATGTACTTTCTGATTTATTTTTTCCTACTTGTTCTGTCTAATTAACAAGTTATTTACCATGTAAATACTGAAAATAAATACAAGTACATGCTCAACACATTACAAATCATCAACTGAAGGAAAACAAAAGCACACAAGCGACATCGTTGTTTTTGGACCAATGTCCCCGGAAAAAACCCAATGAGGGAAAACGGTGCAGCTATATGAGGGTTTTTATTATTAATCAGTTTCATAATACAATCTGGGTGCTAGAAATGGCTCTCACCCAACAGAGAATGCTCTCGGTAGTAGTACCTCTCAGTTGGAGACAGATATTTCGCCTAAAAACCTCGGATGAACAATCCCACAACTCTCAGCGCCAATCTGCCCCACGAAATCTCCCAACGTCAGCCTCTCTAGCCCAGCGTCTGCCCAACTCGCCCTGCGTCAGTCTCTAGAGGCACTACGTCAGCCCCTAGAGCCTCTGCGTCACCCTCTCCCGGCTTCTGCGCTAATGCTGTTGGTACCCTCTCTACCTCTCTGCTTCTATATTCACTACCCCTCAGCTGCAACTCTGATCACTCCTTCGATTTCTTCAGCGAGCCCTGCCTCAGAAAATCGAATTCTTGATCAACTCGGTGTGTTCTCAAAGTGACCCTCAAGCCTCCTCTTATACTTTTCTCATTGACAATTCAATGGCCAAGATTAAGTCCCTAATCAACGATGAAGATTAACTATGGCTTCATCTATGACTTTTGGACTTTTCTAACACAGTTTTATATTAATTTACAATTATATTTTATTTTCCCTAAGTTTAGACTTAGGACTCCATTAAAAATATTAATTATTTTAATATCTCCCAAACTGTTTAGAATCTGCCCAAACCATTTCTGGGTAGTGGAGATATCATGTGCTTTAGCCTCTCCACCAATTTTCGTGGCTAGAGCAAATCCGATGCTACCCCAAATAAACACATATGGGCAAGATCCTTGAGGAGTCCACCTCTTGGATCAATACCTTGCTATGGGAGACCACAGTATTCAGTAGTAGGATGGATTAGTGCCAGTTAATGCAGTCAGAGACAAAAAAATAATGGTGGAAAATGTGAGTGAATTTTACGTCACTTCACCTGGCAGAATTCTAGTTGATTCAACACAAGACTGGCTAACCTCGACTATTTCTACATTGGGTCTACGTCACCTTCTCTGCCCTCTGCGTCAGCTCTTCTGGTTGTTCCAGTAGTTCCCGGTAGTTGCAGTAGTTCTGGATTGTAGGTGACAAGCAGCTTTTCTGCGTCAGCTCTCCCGGCTACTGCGTTGCCTCTACGTTAGCTCTCCTACCTACTGTGTTTCCTCTGCGTCATCTCTCCCGGCTGTTCCGGCAATTCCTGGCAGTTTTGGTTGTTCCAGAAGTTCTGGATTCTGCGTGATAGATAGCTTTTCTGCGTCAGCTCTCCCGACTTCTGTGCTTCCTTTCTGCAAGCTCTCTCTACCTCTTTGTCAGTATTCTCTAGAAAGTCCTCCTTCCGGATTTTCACTACCCCTCTGCTGTTGAATGATCACTTAGTTCAAATTTCTCAGCTTCCTAGCCCTCTAAATCAAACTCTAGATCAATTCTCTCCCTCTGTGTGTGTTTCCAATTGAACCCCCAAGCCTCCATTTTATACTGTTCATGTTGAGTCTTCAACGGCTGAGATTAAGTCTCTAATCAACAGCTAAGATTAAAACATGACTTGATCCGCCTTCTAGATCATTCCCACCCATGTTTTCATTAATACCCGTTAATATTTTAATTTCCCTAAGTTTAGACTTAGGAACTCCATTAAAAATATTAATTATTTTAATAAAATACATTCCGGGTGGAATTTCACCAAATGGTTTCTGAGTTCTTTAAAACTCATGTGCCTTAGCCTCTCCACCAATTTTCAAGGCTAGAGCACTTCCAATGCTAACAAAAACTAACAGTAGCTAGTAGCAGTCGGAGACTCAAGAGATAGTTGCATCATACTGATCACAGTTAATTCAGTATTTATGATGCTTTTCAATTGCAGATGTTGCAATCTCAGCAGCAACAGATGAAGAGTGAGTTGCAATGCAAATATAGTGTTGGCAACAGTTAAGCAGGGTCAACAGCAGCACAGATGCAACAAATATCAGAGTTATGCAATGTGACAGGAGATGATGCAGACATAGGGTGCTGCTACAAGATGTGCACTAGAGTATTAGAACACATTCCTCACTAACAAGGAGTGTTAGTTCTTGTCGCATTGGATTTGTTTGTGGAGAGGCTAGAATACAAGAGATGTCCAAAAGCCAGAAATCATTTCCTGGAAATTCTGCCTAGAAATGACATAATTAGATAATTAGCCAGTTTTTAAATATTTCCTAAGTCTAGACTTAGGGAATATGGTTAATTAATCATAATTAATTAAGTCAAGGCGTGAATGATCTAGAAACTCACACAGATAGACTTCAAGTTAATCCTAGCCATTGACTAAGATTTAATCTTGGTCGTTGGGGTCCCAAAAGAGGATTATAAGAAGAATTCGATGGCACTTGGAGAAGACACTTGAGAGGTTCGATTTCATGAGAAGATCAATTTCTAGAGTAGCAACAATCAGTTGTTGGAGAGAGAACCTGTGAGATCAAACCAATAAGTGGGGCAGAGATAGTGATTTGGAGGATTTTCCACATTCGGAGAGGCAGCAGCAAGTGAGTCGAATTATCCGAGAGAGGCAGTGTTGATGGGCAGCGCAATTGCTTCAGTCAGGTAGTTCGATATGGAGAGATGAAAAATCGTTCTCAATTCCAGAGGCTGGGAAGGAGTCCCAGAGAGCCAGAGAGACGATTTTCTCAGCATCCATAGGCAAAACGACTTGATCAGAGCCCAGTCCGAAGCAAGTCGTCCAGCTAGCTACACAAAGCAGCATAGAGGCTGACGCAGTGCTCTAGGAGGCCAAGTTTTTGATAGGGGAAGTCAAGCCAGAGATTTCTTGTGGGAGAAGGGTAATTCCCTTCAGTGTTTTGATCAGTTTTGCTTGTTTTTTGGATTTCCAGTTTGGCTTCCATAGATGTACTCAGATTTCATTTTTGCATAATAAATAAAACCCTCATTGCTGCACCAATTTTCCCAAGTTGGGTTTTTCCGGGGACATTGGTCCAAAAATAACTATGTAAATTTGTGTGCGCTAGCATTTCTTCCAGCATTTATTCTTCCACAATTTTATTTGTGTAGGTTGCAGTGTGAGTTATTAAGTATTTGCTGTAGGAAAGAGTAAATAAATTATTAATTAAAAATAACAATTAGGTGAATAATTTCCAGTTGTTGCAATAGGATTCCGAGTTATGGAATTTTCACACTCTAAGCACTGCCAAGGTCAAATATATTGTAGCTAGTATGGCCTATTGTGAAGTGATTTAGGAAACTCTTCAGTAAGCCATTTGAGCAATTGCTAGAAACCACCGTTGTATGTTGTTATAATTAGAGTGGGATTCTCCTTTTAGAGAATCCTGTGTTCCATGACCGCTCCAAGTTTACTGCCATCAGGGACCACTTTATTTCGATATGGTACAACGAGGATCAATCAAGCTCCATCATTTCAGGATGGATGTGCAGGTTACCAACATCCTCACAAAGCCTTTTGGTAAGGTCAAATTTATCTTCCTTCAGAGAGAGGCTAGGAGTCGTGGAAAGACCCTACTATGAGGGTCACAGTTGAACATTGAGCTCTGGGAGCTCCTAGGGGCCTGGGGTACTTCATGGAGCTATGTGCGACCAAAGGGTGAGTAGTTCACCTTCCCTTAGGGTACGTTATGTACAGGGTGAGTGGTTCACCTTCCCTTGTGATACCCCTTGATGATATATGTGAGCATAGGGTGAGTGGTTCACCTTTCCCTACGATTGATGATATATGCATAGGATGAGTAGTTCACCTTCTCCTATGACATATGAGCAAGATGAGTGGTTCACCTTCTCCTGCAGAGGCCCCAGCATACATCCTACCCATGTAGTCTGGGACTCATGCGAAGTACCTCTCATCTGGCCAATGAGTTGGGAAAAGAGGATAGGGACCACAGCACTACAGATGGACGCATCGACGTACCTGTACCCGAAACCCGAAACTCTGAAACTTGGTTGAAACTCAGCTAAAACTCAACCATCGTGTAATCATCTATGAGAGTTAATACAGACTTGGTTTTCCTTCCCAATTGTCATCTATGGGTTTCATTCCCTCTTTTCTTGCAAGATAGTGTGTTATTCACTTATATATAAATTTCTATATATATATATATATGACGTTTCGGCCAACATTTCCATTTTTGGGAGGTGACATTTCTAAGCATACCTGTTTCGGAATCTTTGAAACGTTTCGATGCTTTGTGCAACTTAGAGTCTAATGGACGTAACTCTTGATTAATTGTAAAACCTAACTAGGTTTAGGTCTTGAATGTCTAAAAAAAAAATCTTATTTATTATGCTCCTATTATAATGACATGCTTGACTTCATGCTCTTGTACTATTTGTGTTTGGCTGTACTTGTTGCTGAAAGTTTACAGGTACAAAGTCTTCAAGGTGATGAAAATGCTTACCTCATATTTGATGATAATTTGATGACGATGTTGAGCATGATGGAAAAAGGGAGTTGTGAGAACCTTAATGACATTAGAGTCGATAGGTAATTTTCTTGCCATGTTAAGGAATGAAGAAGTTTTGAAAGGTCCAAAATTTTTCGATGAATTGTTGTTGCAAAAAGGAAGAGCCTGTGTGACTAGAATAAATAGTTGAGGGACTTGTCCCCTAGTTTCCTGGATAAAGGAAAGTGTATCTCCCTACTTTAGAGGGAGCTTGAAAAGAAGTGAATGACTTAATGAAAAGGCCATAAGGATGTTTGAAATTGGAAAATAGTTGAAGTAATACTGATGGCTATTCATGATTGATAAAGTTGTCAACAAGATGTTTTTGGAAGAAGTGTTGAGGCTGAGTTGGATGCTGCTGAAAAAAATTGAAGTAAAATTTCTGACTACATGTGTTTGATATGATGATGACCTAAGGAGCATCAGTATATTTGAAGATCCCATAGGTTTTTGTTAACTTGTATATATATTTGAATGTTTATTGCTAATTGGGATTGTGAATGTACATGTTAATCTCTCCATAAAAAGGTTGAATATGTTGAAGCATGCTGTAGTTGATGGACATATCTAATTTAGTTTACACGGAGAGATGAAGCTTCTTGGGGCGACAAGACACTTGGGGGGACATTTGGTTGGCCTGTGATGACATCTAGATCCCGAAGAAGGGAGGGTGGTGTTGGTCTTGGAGCTCCGACCTTGGATACGCACCTAGATCCTTGGGTTGGTGTTAGAGCTAAATCCTGATGGTACCTAGAAAGGTTAAAGCTTGGAACACACCTTAGTCCCACCCGATTAGATACCTTGGTCAAGTATCTAATATGTAGCACTGTGTGTTGTGACTCTTCATAGAGAAAATCATTTTGAGATCTTCCATGTACATATGTATATATGATATGATGAATACCTCCCTAGTTAAGGAGTGTTTAATAATGTACCTAGTGTCAGTCTTCATAATTGTATTTGAGACTTGAGTCATAATGTAATGTATTTGTCAAAGACAAGGAAAGGAAATTTTATTGTGAAAAAAAGATTATTTATGAAGCACGACTTTCTTGATTTATTATTTTATTTCTAGATCAAAGCCTTCATTGTAGGCTTCTTGGGTTTATGTCTTGAGTACTAGACTTTGTCATCATGTATTAGACCCTTCTTGGACTTTATCAATCAAGAAAGTAAATTATTTTGATGTCAATTAGGCCTCCTCCACCAAGTCGACCTCAAGTTCTAAAAGTTGGCTTCAAACATGAACCAGAAACCACTATAAATAGGCAGCTACTCGACTCATTTGGCAGAGTCAATCAAGCAATTCGATCTGTAGTTCCAGGAGGGAAAAAATAAATGCGAAATAGGAAGAAGACGAAGCGAAGAAGAATAAACCCTAAGCGAAGAAGGAAAAACCTCATTTTCTCTCTCTTTTCTCTCACAAGTGCGAAAATATGATGCTACAGGAGGGCTGAAGTTGTAGGGCTGCAGTAGGGCTGAAGTTTAAGGTCTTGGTTTGTCTCAGTTTGATTTGGATATACTAGTGGAAGAGTTTGACTAGGTTTTCCCTTTCTTACGGGTTTTATTCCTGGTTGATTGCATATATTTTGTGCCATTGGTATTCATGTTTTGATTTGATGATTGCTTGATGAGAAGAGTATAAAAGAAGAAGATAAAGAAAGTGAATAAGGATACAAGAGCATCACAAGTAATTGTCAACATAAGAAAATCTTTCTGCCTTTCCAATTTTCTAACATTCTCAAGGCAAATCTTCTCGTCTTTTGTGTGTTGTGATCTCTACTATTCTAATGTTCTTTATGGTTGAATTTTTGAAGTATAATCACTGAATGGTATATTGGAATAAGCTAAAAGAAGATCTACATCAAAATTAATTATTAGAATTTCATAAATATTGTGCTAACCCTAATTGCAGTAAGAAAATCGAAACTTTAATATTGAGGTTGTTGGAAAGATGCCCATCAGTTTGGTTGAGAAACATCCATGCTAGGGGAGAAGACCTACCCATTACTATTCAGCCCTCAATTCTCTCTTCAAAATCCATCAGCCAAATATATTCTCTTGGAAGGTCGTTATTATGGCATTTGCAAAGAACAACGATACTTGAGGAGGCCTTGAGATTGTTTCAAAAAAGAAGAGGGAGAAGCCATATTAATATTTATGGAAGCCCTGAGGGAATGAAGTTATTTAGTGATTTGTTAGGTCCACATCATTTCTATCAAATTTTAAACTAATGTATGAGGAAGCTAATTGCAAGCCTTAACAACTAAATTCACATCACTTACCAATAACTAAGCCCAAGGGAGAGGGATAGTATGAAACAACATCGGCCATGAATCACACCAATATTCAAGAGTTAATTGCAAGGAGGGAGCCTTGTTCTTTAAAAAGAGCTTCAGATTAAGGACCAAAACACTAGAACTAATATAATTACAATTGAAGACAATATGTACATTATCTCTCCTAGAGACGCAACAACATTTTGTAAACAAGGCCGAACAAATGAGGCTTTGTTGATTTTACATGTAATAGGTAAACTCGTGTGCTTTTCTACATATTATTTTCTCTTACAGGTCTATCTTAACAATAAAACCCTGATAAAAGGCAAACTAGTACATGCCCACATGATCCAAATGGGATTTCAATGGAAAGACATTGTTTTGGGAAATAAGCTTGTGAGTTTGTATGCTAAGTGTGGCAGTTTGGTGGATGGTTATGTAGTTTTGAATCAACTACCTATGCAAGATGTTGCTTTCATGAACGATGATGATCGCTATCTATGCCAAGCATGGCATTCAGAGGAAGATTTGAGATTGTTTAAATAAATGTGAAAAGCAGGACTTCAGCCTAATAATTTCATGTTTCCCTGCATTCTTAAGAGAATGCATAGCAAGTGTTTGAAGAAATGCCTATATACAATGTGGTCTCCAAGGATGTAATGATATCGGCATATGTCATAAATGAATCTGGTGGCAAGGCCTTGAACTTATTTTACCAAATCATTTTACCATTGCTAGGGTTCTCGCAGCTTGTAGTATTTTGGTGAATTTAGGTGCATGGAGGATGCCTGTGATTTGTTTAGAAAAATACCCATACAAAATGATGATATGCATGGTGTCAACAAATTAGTTAACTGGCAAGTTGTTTGGTTATATGCACTTGGTATGGAACCAAGACTTGTTTTGACACTAAGAATAGGCATGTTGGCTAGCCAATTGGGCTCTTCAAAGAAATGTGGTAAGGAGGAGTAAAATTGGACCCAATTAAATGAACTTTGATTATTGCAGGCTATGCCCACAGTGGGAATTGCATTGAGGCCTTGATATTTTTCTCACCATGTAGTTATCACGCATTAAGCCTAATGTTATTCATGGACCATTATTATTACTGGTTATGCCCAAAGCAGTGATTAGGACAAATTCCCGAGCACTTTTGTGAGATGGAATTGGTAGGCATTGTTAATTTGGCAAATCAGGGAAAATTCCCTCCTTTAGATAGCCTTCCTCATCTAGAGAAGACCCTTTTTGCGGAAGAATTTTATTTGGTCAAGGAAGACCCACATGTGCACTAAAAGTACAGGTCGGCTTTAAAGATAAATTGGGTTTCCTAAAGCCTATATAAATACACCTCAAGGCACATCACCTTGGATCAACATCAACACATTCACTTCTTCTCTTCTATTGTTCGTATAGCTCTGAAAATTGCAAGTTCTTTTCACACGTGTGAGGAAGAGGTCGTCTCTTTCTATTGACCGAAGTTTGACTTCTTTTGGGATGGTTTGACCAACTTTGAGCATGGAAAGTTTGACTTGCTTTGACCAGATTTGGACTTGTTCTAAAAGGCCGCGTTGACTGGCACAAAGATCGATATTTTTTTAGCAGTTTGACCTTTGTTGATCGCATACTTTGACCTCTATAATCTAAAGTTGATTACTTTTGTTTGGGATGGTTTGACCAACTTTGAGCATGGAAAGTTTGACTTGCTTTGACCAAATTTGGACTTGTTCTAGAAGGCCAAGTTGACTGGCACAAAGGTCGATATTTTTTAGCAATTTGACCTCAGTTGATCGTTGACTTTGACCTCAGTTGAAAATAATGCAATTGCTACTCAACTTGAATATATTCTTATTTTTGCTCTTTCTAGTTCTCCTCCAGATTTGTATGATAGTTGGTTGGTAGATAGTGGGGCTTCTAGACAATTCTCTGGGTACAAGGAATTCGGTGACAAATCTAAAGATCATCCTTGGAGACAACTCTACTCATCCTATATAGGGATTTGGTTTTGTCAAATTTCATTTGGACTCTAGGGAATTTGTTCTTCTTCACGATGTTATGTATGTTCTAGGACTAAAGAAGAACCTAGTATATATATCTGCCTTGGAAGACAAAGGGGTGAGAATAGCCTTCATAAGAGGAAAGGTCCTCACCTAGCCTATGGAATCTCGCATGAGGGATGCTTTCACATTGGGATTTAGAATTAAAGGACTCTATAGAGTCAATGGAAGACCACTGTGAGTTATGGTCCACAATATCAATCATCAAAGTGAGCTAACGCACCAAAGGTTGGCACATCTACATTATGAAGCCTTGCCTAAAGTAAGAGAGTTGGTTTCTGGGATGCCTGATGTTCAAGCTAGTTATGAAGGAGTATGTTTGGGATGTGCTAGTGGAAAGAAGTCGAGGGGACCATTCCACTCCAGCAAAAGCAGGACCAGTGATATTCTACAACTCATTCATTCCAACTTATTTGGATCCATGCCAGTGTACTCCCTTGGCGGCCATCTCTAATACATAATCTTTATTGATGACTTCTCTAGAAAGACATGGATATTCTATTTGAAGCACAAGGATGAAGCATTTGACATGTTCAAAGACTTCAAGGAACTAATAAAGAATCAATCATAGAAGAGAATCAAAATTTTCAGATCCAATAATGGTGGAGAATATACCACAAATGAGTTTGTTGACTTTTTGCAAGGAGGCTGGAACCAAGAAAGAGAATATTGTACCATATAATCTTGACCAGAATGGTGTGGCTAAAAAAGGAACAATTCTATCATGGAAGCTGCGCAGGGCATGTTACAAGATCAAAAGCTGCCAAAGTTCCTTTCGAGAGAAGCCACAAATATAATGGTTTATGTTCAAAACAGGGTTCCTCATCAAGCCCTGGGTAACAAAACTCCCAAAGAAGTGTTTACATGTGTGAAGCCTACTATTGGTCATCTAAGAATATTTGGTTGCCCCGTGTACTTTCATGTGGCGAAGAACAAGAGAAACAAGCTAGAAGGAACCAAAAAGAAAGGTACATTTGTTGGGTATTGTGATAATTCTAAAGGTTTTAGAATACATGCTCAACGTCAAAGGAAAATCAACTTTAGCAAGGATGTAAATTTTGATGAAGATGCTACCTTGGAAAAGCAAGGGACCTTCCTATACCTCCCCCTGTTGAAAAGAAGGATGATAATATCAACCTACTAGAAGGTCCTTCTTGTTGATTTGTGTAGCATCGTTTGTGTTCTAGCCACGCAATTTGGTGGAGAGGCTAGAATACATGTATTATCCAAAACCCAAAAATCGTTTCTGGAAATTCCACCTAGAGACGACTTAATTAAAATAATTAACTTTTTTTTAATGGTTCCTAAGTCTAAACTTAGGAAATTTGGTTAATTAAAGGGTATTAATTAAGTCATGGCGAAATCTTCTAGACGAAGACATGGATCGAGTTCTAGTTAATCTTAGCCATCAATTATGTTTTAATCTTGGTCGTTGAAGCCTCAACGAGAGATTATAAGAAGAACTTCGATGGGGGTTGTAGACCACACTTGGAGCCACCAGGAATTCGATATTGCTGGGAAATCGAATTCCAGAGTAGTAGTTGTGAGTTGCTTGAGGTGATTCAGTGGTTTCGAAGTAGTGAGAGACGGGCAGGGATAGTAGGGTCAGAAGTAAGTTTTTCCAGTCCACTGAGTGCATAGAAGGGAGACAACGTACTCCACAGAGAGGCTGACGCAGTGCAAAGATGCATTGTAGAGCTTCAGAGGGAGATTCGTATTTGATGAGGAGAAGTCAAGTTTCAGAGGCAAGAGTTGGAGTGGGAGCCCGGAGAGCCAAAAGATCGAGTTTCCAGAGCAGCAGTTGATCAGCAGAGTGAGAGAGACGCTGGTCTCCGCAAGCTGACGCTGAGGCAACACAAAGGTAGTTAGGGGCAGCTCATCTTGAGCTAAGGTCAGTGTTAGATAACCAGTGGAAGTAACAACGATGTATTTGTGTGTGTGTTTATTTCTCTCCAGTGTAGTGTTTAGTTTCCGCAGTATTTTATTTTGTGTAGGTTGTAGTGTATGTATTTTGATATTTGTCGTAGAAAACTGCAAGTAATTTGTTCAAAGTAATTTAACAAATAGGAGAAATATCATCAGTTTGTTGCAGTAGGAATCAGGTCACTGATTTTTACATCATATCAGAGCACAAATCGTAAGTCAGAGAGCTTAGAGCAAAAGATGAGAAGGAGGTTCGAATTTCTGCATAGTCAACAATTCGAAACCCAAGGGGCAACGTATTTCCTTGGCCAGAAGGGTCAGTTTTTTGTGGAAAGTTTACTTCTCTGGGTGAGTCGACAGAGAATAAAAATTTCTAGATTGAAGAGTACCAGAGGCAGAGGGAGTAGCAGTGGTTTCCTTGCAAAGCAGATCTCTAGCTCGGACGCAGATTTTGCAACAGTTTGCTAGTGCAAATAGCGTCAGGAGGAAGGAAGAGCACACACTGAGGGAATTCCTTTCTTAGGGAACTTCTAGCCCATAAGGAGTGTGAAAATCCGGTTAGCCGCTACGCAGAAGAGAAGAGGAGGAAATTGAAATTTTTGCAGAGATGGCTACAGATGGGCAGGATCCATGGAAGAGCAGTAGATTAGATCCAGTTGCTGCAGATTTCTCACATGGATCAATATCCTTGCTACAGGAGCCCAACAAAATTAGTAGCAAGAGGATCACACTGTCAGCAAACGCAGCTAGTCATTCAAATGATAGTTGCATAGCTAGTTGCAGTGAGTTTCCAAAAGACAGTTGCAATGACATAGGCAATGCGAATTGCCGAGTTGCGGTATGCAAGTGCAGTTCCAGCCAGAAGATTCCCAACACAGAGCTTTTTAGTCTAGTTTCTAGTACAGGAGGACTTGTGTGAGTTTCCAAGAGGGATTAGAGAGATTTCCCTTAGGGAGATCGAGACTCAGAGGGAGTCTAATTTCAAAGGGAGCAGCCCTATGGAAGCTAGTACTTCTGGATCTAGGGAGATCAAACTCATTATTGCAGTAGTTGCAACAGCAGTGCAGAAGCATCAATAAAGCAGTAGTAGCCGTAGTATGAGTAGATCATATTTCGCCATGTTGGCAGCCATACCTCCAAGAGTGAGGTGGGGCGATTTGGTTTTGTAGCCCCAGAGAGCTACAGATGGGCAGGATTCTTGAGGATATCCACCTCCTGAATCAATAACTTGCTACAGGAGCCCATAACATGCAGCAGTAGGATGGATCAGCGGCAGTTGGTGCAGTCAGGTGCCAAAGTGACAGATGCAGTAGCTAGTAGCAGGTCAGATTCTAAGTAGCGCACAACAAAGTTGGCAGCAATGCAGTCGGCATAGTGCAGAGTCAACAGCAACGCAGAGGCTTCAATGATAGTTCAGAGTCTAGCAGCAGTCAAGACTCGGGTAACGGATGCATCATAATGACCGCAGTTGGTTTAGTATTTTGGATGCTTTTCTGTTGCAGTTGTTGCAATTGTAGCAAGAATAGTTGGAGAGGGTTGCAGTGCAGATGCAATGTCGGCAACAGTTCAACAGGGCTCGTAGTAGCATGGATGGAGAAATCAGAGTTGCACAGTAATTGGTGGGTTGTAGATCCAGACATCAGCAACGTAACAAGAGGTGTTACAGAGACAGGGTGTTGCTTCAGTGGGTTGCAACACTAGAATGCATTCCTCGCTAAGAGGGATCGCTGATTTGTGTAGCATCGATTGTGTGCTAGCCACAAAATTTGGTGGAGAAGCTAGAATACATGTATTCTCCAAATCCCAGAAATCGTTTCTAGAAATTCCACCTAGAGACGATTTAATTAAAATAATTAACTCTTTTTTAATGGTTCCTAAGTCTAAACTTAGGAAATCTGTTTAATTAAAGGGTATTAATTAAGCCATGGTGAAATCTTCTAGAAGAAGTCATGGATCGAGTTCTAGTTAATCTTAGCCATCGAATATGTTTTAATCTTGGTTGTTGAAGCCTCAACAAGAGATTATAAGAAGAACTTCGATGGGGGTTGGAGAACACACTTGGAGCTACTAGGAATTCGATATTGTTGGGAAATCGAACTCTAGAGTAGCAGTTGTGAGTTGTCGGAGGTGATTTAGTAGTTTCGAGCAGTGAGAGAGGGGCAGGGATAGTAAGGTCGGAAGGAAGTTTTTCCAGTCCAGTGAGTGCATAACAAAGAAATTGTGTACTCCACAGAGAGGCTGATGCAGTGCAGGGAGGCAGTGCAGAGCTTCAGAGGGAGATCTGTATTTGCTGAGGAGAGGTTGAGTTTTAGAGGTAGGAGCCAAGAGTGGGAGCCCGAAGAGCCAGAAGGTCATGTTTCCAGAGCAACATCTGATGCAGAGGCAGCTAGGGGCAACTCATATTGAGCTAAGGCCAATGTCAGATCACCAGTGGAAGTGAGATTTTTCTCACTAGATGTTTGCTAGTTATTTTCTCTATATGGAAAGCTAAATTTGAGCTTCCATAGATTTGTACTCAGATTTACTACTACATAATAATCAAACCCTCGGTTGCTCCATCGATTTTCCCAAATTGGGTTTTGTTGATTTGGGGTAGCATTGGATGTGCTCTAGCCATGAAAATTGGTGGAGAGGCTAAAGCACATGAGATCTCCAAAACCCAGAAATGGTTTTGGCAGATTCTAACCGATTGGGAGATATTAAAATAATTAATATTTTTAATCTAATCTTAGCCATTGATTAGAGATGTAATCTCGGTCGTTGAAGGACCAACGGGAAAAGTATAAGAGGAGGCTTGAGGGTCAGTTGGAGAACACATTAGAGTGATCGGTCATTTGACTTACTAGAGCGAGGTTTGCTAAGTGAAGTTGAATCAATGATCAACAACAAGGGGCAGTGAGTACTGGACAAAGAGGCAAAGATAGTGCCGAGAGACCAACGCAGAGGTAGAGAGTCAGACGCAGAAGCCAAAGCAGGCCACGCAGAGCCCAGCAGAGACAATGCAGAGGCCAGAGGGCTTGCATCATCCATGCAGAGGGCAGCAGGAGTGATGCAGAGGGTCCTAGAGGCTGCGCAGTGCCTCAGAGGGCTGACGCAGAGGATTCTGAGGTTGAAGTAGAGAATCAGAAGGCTGACGTTGTGCTTCAGAGTCGCTGGAGAGGGTTTCGTGGGACAGGTTTTCTAAATACCTATTTCTGAATAGAGAGGTATTGTTGCTGGTTGTTTTTCTTTGTCGGGTGAGCCAGTTTGGCACCCAGTTGTACTCAAGGATATATTGCATAATAATAAACCCTCAGAATTGTTGCACCAGTTTTCCCGCATTGGGTTTTTCCGGGGACGAGTTGTCCAAAAATAACGGTGTCACTTGTGTGTTTGTTTTCTTTCAGTTGTTGATCTATAGATGTTGAGACTGTATTGTGTTTATTTCGCTATTTATATGTTTTAAATAACTTGTTCGAAATTAACAAGTAGAAGAAATAAACCAGAAGAATACAGATTAAATTTCTAATGGATAGACTTAGAAATTCAACAGGTTTTTCCAGGGATATTAGTCCAAAAACAACGGTGTAATTGTATGTGTGTTTATTTCTCTGGCTTCATGATACTTTACAGGATTCCCTAATCTCATATAGGTCCACGAGAATACCCCTCTGGCTTCGTGAATGGTCCTGGAGAATACGCTATTCTCATGTAGGTATCAAGAAGAATGAAACCCTATCAAGGGTTCTCTTTAATGAGAGCTTTGGGTTTTGGGAAGGAAATCAAATTTTTGAAGCAGATTCCATAGCTTAGGAGGCTCTTGATTCGATCAAGAAGAAGATACCAACCATGGTCATTAAACTAGACTTATCAAAATCCTATGATAAAGTAGACTTAGTTGCTGCAACTCCACATACAAGTTTCGAGCCTCTTAACTAACATCCTGATAGAGTAATGCTACTCTACAACCAATTGTGTAGCATTGATAAATGGCTCTCCCACACATTTCTCCAAACCTGGAAAAGGATTAAGACAAGGTTGCCCTTTGTCATGTCCCTTCCTAATAATATTCCCAAGGTGAGGAGAAAATCAATTTTGGCAATTTTGATATGATTGGCTTTAGGCAAATATGTGGGGAAAACTTAGAAAAAGGGGGTCGATGTGCTTTTAGTGGATTGTGAGAGCCACTAACCCACCCAAAAATACGCACCCCATGAAGGCAATTCGAATTTCCTAAGTGGGGTTCGAAATATTTGATGGGGACCCACGTGGGGCCCAAGGTAGCAAGCATAAATAAGATGAAGTGAGCAGCATTTGGGGTTTTTGATCATTTGAAGAATTTCATTGTTGCCTTGGCTGTTTAGCTAAGCTGCGAAGTGTTGTTCAGCACAAGAGCTTCCCAAGGAGTGAAGCTCACCCCTCTCTTTAGGGGACTTCGAGTGCCACCCTAGGAGGGCTTCCATTGCCCATATCGAATTGTCATCTTCTAGAGGAGAATTTGTTGTAGTAGAGCCAGCCATACACCCAATTCGAATTGCAGGTTGAAGGGACTGCATCATCCCCACTCTGGAATGCGCAGTCACTAGAGAGGGACATCTTGGTTGGAGGTTTCGCAGGAGGATTTGGGTTCTGGGTTGCGGAGAGATTATTGGGAGTCTGATTTGGGATGGTTTGCAGCCCTATAGCAGCAAGTTACAACAGTTCCAGCTGCAGGCAGTGAGCACCAGCATTGGAGGAGGGCCAATCCCCAAGGGGTCGAAATTGGCAAGTCAAAACCAGGCAAAACCCTTTCTGGGTTTTTCTGGGTTTTTGGAGAGGAGTACATCCCCAAAGTTACAGAAATTTCTGGGTTGTTTTGAGGGGGTAAATCAGAGCCGGAAGTCAGCGATAAGAGGAGTTTTGAGGGGACAACGCAGTATTTTGGAGACAACAAAGATTACAACAGCTAGTCACTATTTTGTCATCCACCTGAGCCTTGTAGCTTGCCTTGTGAAAGCCCAGGTGCACTCCTTCCATCTCATATTGTACTCCAGTAGTTATAATTAATAAAAATTGGACAATTTGGTGTTCCAGGCAAATTTTTGTTAACATGTGTGTTTACTCAGAAATTTCTATCACACCTATCAACCTCCACACACCCCACAACATGGGAAAGTTGACTACCCCACGATGCCTCATTTCATGGAGGAGGCTAAGCCAGAGAGAGAGTCGGACCCAGTTGCGGATTTGGTGCATTATGTCACATCAAGCATTGATGAGTACGAGGGGTTGGATGGCCGGATCAAGAGGGTGATGTCTTTTGGAGCGTAAATTCACCTCAAGGAGATGCGTGCTACTGGGGTTGGAGGCCACTATAGAGGGGAAGCAACAAAGATGTGTAGAAGGTATCGGGGAAGATCACACTCCCAAATTTTGATGGGTCAGCAAAGAGCTCAGCTAGGGCATGGATCCAGAAACTCGATACATACTTTCACCTAAATCCCACGAGGGACGCTAATGCCATACGCTTTTCCACCCTTCACTAGGAGGGTGATGCCCAAGAGTGGCGGTAGCGTGGGTTGATCATGTTGGGGCACCTTCACATCACCACTTATACGGAGTTCACCAGGAGATTGTTGGAGAGGTTTGAAAGGAAGGACCAGGAGCTACACCTCTGGGAGCTCGCCCACTTGAGACAGACTGGCAGCGCAGAGGTATACATTACAGACTTCCAAAGACTTGCAATGATGGTGACAGATATTTCGGAGGCACGACTGTTCATGTTGTTTGTGGTGGGGCTTGCTGAGCCTCTACGTTGCTGGGTGAGAGCTTACAAGACCGCAACACTACAGGATGCCATTTCTAGGACTTGGGACATGATTGACGCAGTGCCCAAGAACCAGGCTTTTGTCCCCATAAGACCCACAATTTCGTCGGTGAACAGAGATGCGAGGCCACCACAGAGAGATGGAGGACATAGCCATCTGGACAATGACACCGGGAGGGACCTCAGGAGGAGGAGGTTGTGCTTCATGTGCCAGGAGCCCTGTGCACCAGGGCACAAGTGTACCATGGGAAAAACCCATTTCATCAAGGTGTTTTCAAATAGTGAGCCTGAGGAGGAGGAGCCCAAGGCAGGAGAGGAGCTGGGAAATGGAGGGGGGGGCCATCAGCAGGAGGCCCACCACCACCACCACCTAGAGGATGGTCGTTTGCCCCAATAGGAGGAGTCCTTGCTTCACTTCAGGGTGTGCCGAAGTATTTGACACTCCGGATTAGGGGGACCATACCATAGTTTTAAAATTCGGCCGATTCGAAACGGAAACGGCCGAGTTGATCCGTTTCATTGCCCAAAAATGTGACTCGGTGGAGGAAACGGTTCAGTAGGCCGAGTCAGCCATGACTCGGTCGAGTCATTCGATGACTCGACTGAGTCATGGCTGACTCGGCCAACTCGGCCGTTTCTGTATTGACTCGGCCGAGTCATAACCAGTGGCCTGTAACCCCATCAAAACAGCGATTTGACATTTTTTTAATGACATTTTGAAGTGTTTGCTGATTGGTTTGAACTCCAATGTGTTTTATGAATTAGTTAAATGTTATTTGGGGTCCATTTCCCCCTCCCAAACCCTATTTAACACACTCAAATGCTCTCTACTATTGATATGCTATTCAAATTTCATGGTAATGTTAAATTCTTAAAGTAAAAGTGACATTCTCCTTAATCTTCATTTTCATCCTTTTACTTAAATTTTTAACATTACCATGAAATGACTCAGGATGTTTGAGAGTGGTTTCGGCTTCATTGGATTTCATATGGAGAAAGTAGAATTTTAGATTTCATTCAAAATCCAGTAGACTTATCAGTTTTTCAAGATTTTAGGATTGGAGGATTGCAATCTTTCCATTGAATTTTGTCATGTATTAGGGTATGGAACTCGTATTTAATCAAGAGCACCAATCCCTCTATGTACCTTGATGTTAGTGACATTGGTTGTCAAACTCCTCTAGGATTCGCTTCCAAACCAGGAGCTTCTGAAAATGTCACTCCCGCTCCCGTTTTCGCTCCTGCTCCCAAGTAACACAAAGAAGAGAAACCGTTTGGATCAAAAACGGTTAAATGATCGAGTTTATGTCCAATACAACCTCCGGCTCAGACGAAACCATTTGCTGAACAAAAGACTTGATTCAGATCCCATTGTGTTGGAAGACATTGATCCAACATCAGATTGGGTAGTGGAGAGTCGTCCAGCAGAGTTTGATCTTGATGAGGATCTTGATTTAGATTTAGATATTGAGACATCAGTTGAACTTGAACATGTTGTTCAGTTGAATGCAGATCCCAATCCACCAGCCTCAGTCTCACAGCCAGCCAATGTTTTTAAAACCGGAACCAGTGACCGGACCGGTCCACCTAATGAACCGGTTTACCGACCGGAACCGGTCTAACCGGGACTGGTTTGGTCTAAACGAACTGGTTTTAAAAAATACATTAAATAATTAATTTTTAATGAAACAAAACTATTTTTAAGATGTAAAACCATGATTCCAAGCCAATAGAGACAAAATATGCAAAGTTTGCTCATTTATATACCATGTAAAGGTGAATACATCAAAATGGCACTGAGTGCAATACATATCATCAACAAAATAGCAAAATACATAAGAAATGAGGTTCTAAATGGCCTATAAAGTCCAAAAACAATGCTGCAAGCTATGAGGCCATTGGCCTACTACAAGTCTACAGTATACACATGATCAATCATCAAGTTAATTACCACTACTAGACACAAGATCATCATCAGGAGCTACATAGACATCATCTGGTTCAGAGTCTGAGGATGCCTCAGCCTGATCTGCAACCTCAGTATCAATGCCACCAATGACAATAGAAGTGGACCTAATGGAAGCACGAGTTTGTCGACCTGCATGACTAGTGCCTTCCATTGGTTCTTTGCCTTTCCTTGATGCCGCTATTGATCCTGGTTCTGATGCCACCACATAATCTGCTTCATCCCCCGCCAAAGCCATGTCGATATCAAAATCAGCCTCAAACACAGGTTCTTTAGTCTCCTCCACCCATTCTGATGTTGGATCAATATCGTCCAACACAATGGGATCTAGATCAGGAGTTTTTCTCATCATTTGGAGCTCTAATTGCATTTATTGTTTACCCCCAAACCATGAAATCCTGAAAACCATTAAGTCTGCTGAATTTTGAGTGAAATCTAAAATTCTAGTTTCTCCATATGAAATCCAATGAGGTCGAAACCACTCTCAAACATCCTGAGTCATTTCATGGTAATGTTAAAAATTTAAGTAAAAGGATGAAAATGAAAATTAAAGGAAATGTCACTTTTACTTTAAGAATTTAACATTACCATTAATTGCCAACATTGTTAGGGTTGAAACACCCTTAGTCCCCCCCCAAAACCCCTCAAACACAGTCAAAAACATGCTTTTTTAACTTTATGGTGGTTGTGCCTAAAACCGGCCGGTTTAGGACAAAACCGGCCGGTTTGTTACAAACCGGCCGGTTCCGTCCTAAACCGGCCGGTTTTCACCGGTTAGGGCACAAAAATGGAGAAGTCAGCATTCAAACCGGGTTTTTTGGCCGGTTTAGACCGGCAGGCTTGCTAACCGGCCGGTTAGACCGGTAACCGGTTTTTAAAAACGGTTTTTAAAACACTGCAGCCAGCAAGGACTCCAGTTGTAGGTGCTTCCTCTGCTCAGCCACGACAGAAGCGCAGCCGCATATCTACTCTATCTCAGCTTGCATCTATTGCAGTTGCACAGCCTGCTAGTGGTACCACTTCTACAACTGCAGTTGGAGATGATGATGAGGAGGAGGAGCCATGGGGCCCCCTATCTGACTTTGATGATGATCCAGAGATTGATCGACATGATCTTGGCTCCTCTGGCAGTAGCTACTAGCCAGTAGCTGTAGTACTAGTACTGGAGTCTGGTCACAGTTTACTTTTGTTGTAGAGGCCATTTCTAGCCTCCTTGGTTATGTGTTTTTTGTTTTGAGTCTTTGATCATGTATGACAGTTGACTATGTATTGCCATTGGGTACCATTTTGATATAATGGATTGGTTCATGAGCCTACTTTGATCATATGTTGTCTTCCATCTATATTATAATGCTGTGTGTTTGGAAACATGAATGAAAATCTTTAAAATTATGTTTTTTTATAAAAAAAATAAATATTTAATGTATTTTTTACAACGACCGAGTCATTGAAATCGAGCCGGCCGAGTCATTACCGTTTCGGAGTCGGAGTCGGAGTCGATCCTCGGCCGAGTCGGAGTCGGAGACGGAGTCGATCCTCGGCCGAGTCGGAGTTTTAAAACTATGGACCATACAGGGGCAACGTGTGTCAGTCTTGGTTGACAGCGGGGCCACCCACAATTTTATTAATGCCCAGATGGTGGAGCATAGGGGCATCCAGACAACTACATTTGAAGGGTTCTCAGTTTTGGTACCCGGATACCAAACCATGCAGTCTACCAAGTATGTGCTTGAGCTGACCTTGAAGATGGGGAACTACTCACTCACTGACCATTTCTTTGTGGTTGATGTCCCAAACACCAATGTGGTGTTGGGTGTCCAGTGGTTGTATGCGTTGGGGAAGGTCACGACTGATTGGCAGAAACTCGAGATGGAGTTCCAGGGTCCGGATGGGAAGCTGGTAATACTGAGGGGCATGCACTCTTATCCCCCTCAGACAGTTTCAGCCCACCGGATGGAGGCAAATCTGCACCATGGAGATGTGGAGTGGGTAGTTGAGCTACGGATTTCGAAGTTGGGGACAAAGACACAGGTCACACATCCAGATATACTAGCCCTGTTAGAGAAGCACCAGGGGGTTTTTGGGGATGTCCCACCGGGTGGACCGCCAGACCAGGGTTTTGAGCACACCATTGAGCTAGAGGAGGGGGTGAACGCAATCATCACCACCCCTTATAGGCACCCAAAGGCCTATAAGGATGAGATAGAGCGGGCCATTCAGGAGTTGTTGAGGTTGGGACACATCAGGGCTAGCTCGAGTCCATTTGCTTCTTCTGTGGTGCTAGTGAAGAAGAAAGATGGGATGCTGCTCATGCGCATAGACTACCAGGTTCTCAATAAAAAGACCTTGAAGAACAGGGACCCCATTCCGTGCATAGGTGAGCTGATGGACGAGCTTAGGGGAGCTAAATACTTCTCTAAGATAGATCTGCCATCAGGGTACCACCAGATTCGCATGAGGGAGAAGAATATCCCAAAGACTACCTTTCACTGCCATTACGAACACTTTGAGTTCTTGATGATGCCCTTTGGGCTAACCAATGCCCCGGCCACATTCCAGTCCTGTATGAATCACGTGTTCCATAAACAGCTGAGACGTTTTGTTCTAGTCTTCTTCGATGACATACTCATTTATAGCAGAACATGGGAGGAGCATCTTCAACATTTGGAGGAGGTGCTCTGCATACTTGAGGAGCAATAGTTGTATGTGAAGTTGTCCAAATGTGAGTTCGGGCTAACAGAGATGTTGCGCTTGTACTTAGGCCATGTGATTGGGGACGATGGAGTAAAGGTGCATCAAGAGAAGATTCAGGCAATTGTAGATTGGCCCGCATCCAGGAATGTGAGGGAGATGAGCGGTTTCCTGGGCATTTGTACGTACTACCAGAGATTTGTGAGAGTGTTCTCACGCTTGCGACACCTCCTACAGATTTGACGAAGAGGGGAGATTTTGGGTGGACGCACGCAGTAGAGGAGGCATTCACACGCCTCAAGAGGGTCATGAGTAGTTGTTCGATCTTAGCCTTCTCGGATTTCACACAGCCATTGTGTTGGAGTGCGATGCGTCCGATAAAGGGATTGGGGTCATTCTGACACAGGGGGGCCATCCTATTGCGTTTGAGAGCAAGAAATTGTAGCCTCACGAGCAGTTATACTCTGTGTACGACAAGGAGATGTTTGCAGTGATGTATGCGCTAGCCAAATTTAGACAGTATTTGGTGGGCAACTGATTAAAAGCGAAGACGGATCACAATAGTCTTTTCTTCCTCCTTGAGCAGCAGTCCTTAGAGGAGAGGCAGTAGAAATGGGTGAGTAAGCTCCAGGCTTACGATTTTGAGATAGAGTACGTGAAAGGAAAGCACAACGTGGTAGCTGATGCCCTCTCCAGGCGACCCACAACTCTATCTTTGATGGATGTCACACACGATTGAAAGGCTCAACTATTGGTTGAGTACTCCAAGGATAGGCAAGCCAACGACTTTTTGGATGGCATGCACTGAGATGACCGATTCTGGGTGATGGACGATGTGATCTATTACAGGGGCCGAATTTATTTAGTGTCAGGATCTCAGCTGAAGGAGAGGATCGTGCAGAAAACCCATGATTCTCCACTAGCAAGGCACCTAGGTTTCCTCAAGACATACCGTACCATCAGGGAGAGGTTCTCCTGGCAGGGTCTTAAAGGGGATGTGCTGAAACACGTGAGAGAGTGCATGGATTGCTAGAGGAACAAAGTGGAACTGAGTCACCCAACTGGTTTGATACAGTCGCTCCCATTCCAAAGAGGAAGTGGGAGAGCATATCCATGGATTTTATCACGGGGCTTCCAACAGCACAGGGGCGGGACTACATCTATGTTGTGGTCGACAGGCTAACCAAGTTTGCCCACTTCTTTTCTATTCCCATGAGATCTTCAGCTTCCCAGGTGGCCGAGTTGTTATTTCGAGAGGTTTTCCAGTTGCACGGTCTCCCCAAGACCATTGTGAATGACAGGGACAACAAGTTTATGGGGGCCTTTTGGCCGGAGTTATTCCAATTAGTGGGTACAGAACTTACACCCAACACTAGCTATCATCCACAAACTGACGAGAAGACAGAGATTTTGAACAAGTGGCTGGAAGGGTACCTGCGCAACTATGTGACTAGACAACAAAGAGCATGGGTCAAGTAGCTACACCTCGGGGAGTTCTGCCACAACACCATGTATCACATGTCCATCGATATGACCCCTTTCCAAGCACTTCATGGGTATGATGCACTTTCTTTTTCTGACATGGTGTTTGGAGATAACAGGGACCCAGGGGCAAAGGATTGGGTTCAAGAGAGCCAGGAGATTCTCCGAGCTCTCAAGAACAACCTGTAGGTGGCCCAAAATCAACAAAAAGTCTATGCAGATAAACACAGGGTGGAAAGACACTTTGAGGTACGGGACATGGTCTTCTTACGCCTACAGCCATATAGGCAATCTATGCTCAAGCAGAAAGGGGCAGAGAAGCTTCGCCCATGGATTTATGGGCCGTATAAGGTGGTCCAGAAGGTGGGAGAGGTGGCCTACGAGTTAGAGCTACCAAAGGAGAGCCGGATTCACAACATGTTCGACGTTTCATGCCTGAAAAAGGCATTGGGACAACATATCATAGCGGCAGTTGAGTTGCCTCCTTTGGATGATGAGGGGTACTTGGTTTTGACACCAGAGATCATCTTTGAAACCCGGGAGAAGAAGTTGAGGAACAGGGTGATCCGGGAGTACTTGGTCAAATGGAAGGACTTGCTAGAAGAGGATACCACGTGGGAAAATGAACAGACCTTGCAGCATCCAGTTTTACAGTTGCAACTTGCTTGGGGACAAGCAACATCTGGGAGGGTAGGACTGTCATGTCCCTTCCTAATAATTTTCCCAAGGTGAGAACAAAATCAATTTTGGCAATTTTGATATTTTTGGCTTTAGGAAAATATGTGGCGAAAACATAGGAAAAGGGGACCGATGTGTTTTTAGTGGATTGTGGGGGCCACTCACCCACCCAAAAATACGCACCCAATGAAGGCAATTCGAAATTCCTAAGTGGGGTTCGAAATATTTGATGGAGACCCACGTGGGGCCCAAGGGAGCAAGCATAAATAAGATGAAGTGAGCAACATTTGGGGCTTTTTACCATTTGAATACTTTAATTGTTGCTTTGGCTATTTAGCTAAGCTACAGAGTGTTGTTCAGCACAAGAGCTTCCCGAGGAGTGAAGCTCACCCCTCTCTTCAGTGGACTTCGAGTGTCACCCTAGGAGGGCTTCCATTGCCCATATCGAATAGTCATATTCTGGAGGAGAATTTGCAGCAATAGAGCTAGCCATACACCAGTTCGAATTGCAGGTTGGAGGGACTACGTCATCCCCACTCTGGATTGCGCAGTCACTAGAGAGGGACATCCTGGTTGGAGGTTTAGCAGGAGGATTTGGGAGCTGAGTTGCAGAGGGATTAATGGGCGTTTGATTTGGGATGGTTTGCAGTCTTATAGCAGCCTTTCCTCTAGCCCTACTCCAAATTTGAAGGCATTCCAACGGTGGAGTTGGGAGAAAAGCCAAGCCCTAGATCCGGGTCCAAAACATGCCCTGCCATCCCCAAGGCTAGCACTTCTCAGGGTCAAACCAACATCTTGAGCAATTATATTTTCTTTGATCCTCTCCCCACCTTGTTTAGGGTAAGAATATCATTGGTTGCTACATTCCTTCCTCATACCCTAGACCGGGTCCACTTGGCCCCGTGTGGTCCCACTCCTTTGAAAGACCATCCTTCAAGAACCATCTGAGATACCAATTCTAACAAGGATTTTAGGGATTGGGAAACTCATTCACAAGTCTTATCCCATAAACCTAACCATCAAATCCTCTCCTCCTTTCCCTAGATTACCTAGTACCTTGCTTACAAACCAAGCAATATTTATCCTTCAATTTCAAGGAAAGGGGTATCTAGGTCACTCATATCCATTGACTTATCCTTCATTAGTCACCCCACACATATTGAGTCCTCCCATAGGTGAAATTCCATAAATAGAAGGGAGTCTTAGCTCAAGTGACAGTGTACTAAGACTCCATTTGTTGCCCTTGGACTAGAATTTTCCCTTTAGGGATTCCCTTTAGGTCCCCTGCTAGTTTGAGCGGTAATAGTGCACAATCCAAGCATGATCCTACATGGGCCCAATGCCCCCTCCTCTAAGATGGTGCACTCTCCAACATATTGCTAGACCAACACCACTCCCTCTCCCACGGTGTTTCACTCTCCAAGTGTCCTCATTTAAAGCATTCCTCCTCTAGTTATGTATCGCAGGCCCTTTTCTACCCAACGCGCCTCAACATGTGCGTCAAGGTGGTTATTATGTGCCAATGCTTCTCAACATATGTGTCTAGGTCCAAGCTCAACCTCTATGAAGTATTCTCCTCGACCCAAGCATCCTCAAGTCAAGTGTCCAAACTCCATATGGCTAGGTGCCTAGAACTCCTCCTTCGAGATAGGTATCTCTCGGAATAAACCAAATGACCTCCCCATTGTGTGCACCCAATGGGCTAGTCATATTGTTGATTAGGATAACAACATCCTACGTAAATGCATCATGCTAGCACTCTAAACAAGGTCAATCATCCACCCAAACTAAGCCATCCATATGTCCATCAAGCATCTCCTATGGAATAGGAGACCTAGCACTCTCCTAGCTCTGTGAAAACACTTTTGGAATAACCCCAAAAGCTAACAAAGCACCAATGAAAGAATTTAGAAGGTCAAGAGATAGGCAAGGATAAGAAATCTCCCATGAAATAAAGAGAAAAGGGGCAAGAAGGGGTTTTCCCAAGGAAGAGTAATTCCAATTCACTAACAATGGCTTCAACCCAAAAGGAGTCATCAAAAGGATGAACTAAATTGACACTCATCATAGAGAAATGACATAGTCACCAAAATTATAACAAAATAATGTGTGACCTAGTCTACTTTCCACTCTTCAAGGGATATCTTGGCTAAAGAGATAACTTAAATCACTCAGGATCCAATGAAATATGAAGAAAAGGAAAATTTTGGCAAAAAGAGAGGTTGACAAGGTTGTATTTGTTCTTGTTTTAGAGGATCTAGCTCCATGCTTCACATTTTTGCATATGTGATTCTAAAAGAACATAAAATAGTTCACTTACTCAATTCCATTCATGTCAGCCTTATTACACTATTCTAGCGCTTAAAATAAAAATAGGGGAGAGATGTTACCCACCAAAATGGGTAACCCTAGCAAAAAAAATGTTCTCCTATTTTGGATATCCGACCAGCCAACATCCCTACACATTAGCTTGACGACAATGATATGTCAGCTCCTCCACAATCTACACCAATAACTATGCCTGTCACTATCCAGCACTCCTATTCAATGATGGGATACCACTCAACAAGCAATTTGATCATTTTGCTATTTGGTGCTTTTACTTAGTGTTTTGGGCATTTAGTATGGAAAAAGTAGTGATCTAGATGATTGACTGATATCGGCTATAAATTTGTTTTCTCACTTTTGCCAAGGGGGTTAATTTTTATCCCTAGTCCAATGGGACTTCTCCTAGGGACTTAGGGTTCTAGGAGGGGCACTACTTGGAAGACCTAGATTTGAAATAGTGTGTCAACTCTCCCTTTACCATACATAACACCTTCCACAACACATTATAAGCCCTTGATACTATCTCTATTATTCAGGTTCAACTGCCATTGGTTCATTGGGATTTGGTTCTCTCTTATCTACATATTTGAGTAGGGCCAAAAAACATTGCCCTGGAGGTTGATGTAGCTAAAAATATGGAAATGCATAATATGGCCACAATGAAAGAAAATAAGATCAAAATGCAAAAGATGGTCGAGACATAATTTAGCTTGTGGGCAAAAGCCAAGCATGATCTCTACCCTGCTCATTAGCCATCACCCAGTTCCAAAGTACTTGATCCTCCATCTCATCAAAAGGAACCCTTGCATGTCCCAACCTTAATTAGTGACAAACCACCACATCTTAAGGGGTAACTTAAATGCTATATTAAAAAAATCAAGCTTTGACCCTTGAGCTATGCACCAAAACACAAATCATCATTAAAAAAAGTAAAAGGTGCACCAATGGGGTGGGAAAAGCAGGACAAGCAAGGTAACTCACGCATCCATGATTGCTCCCTCCATTACATCTATAAACTCAAGATGTGGACTCTCATTGGTTGGTCTCCTGACCATGGCACTTGGCCATGAATGTTCTTCCTTTCCATTATCACTTATTTACACCAATGCCCATTGATTGAATGGCTAACCTTAGAAATACCGCCTCCCAGTTTGAATTACTAATATGCCCTAAATGCTTCATTATGGTCCACTTAGATACATTTATGATCTTAGTCTCTAATAAGTGGTTGTTTTCAAAAAACATTGCCCTGGAGGTTGATGTAGCTAAAAATATGGAAATGCGTAATATGGCCACAATGAAAGAAAATAAGATCAAAATGCAAAAGATGGTCAAGACATAATTTAGCTTGTGGGCAAAAGCCAAGCATGATCTCTACCCTGCTCATTAGCCATCACACAGTTCCAAAGTACTTGATTCTCCATCTCATCAAAAGGAACCCTTGCATGTCCCAACCTTAATTAGTGACAAACCACCACATCTTAAGGGGTAACTTAAATGCTATATTAAAAAAATCAAGCTTTGACCCTTGAGCTATGCACCAAAACACAAATCATCATTAAAAAAAGTAAAAGGTGCACCAATGGGGTGGGAAAAGCAGGACAAGCAAGGTAACTCATGCATCCATGATTGCTCCCTCCATTACATCTATAAACTCAAGATGTGGACTCTCATTGGTTGGTCTCCTGACCATGGCACTTGGCCATGAATGTTCTTCCTTTCCATTGCCACTTATTTACACCAATGCCTATTGATTGAATGGCTAACCTTAGAAATGCCGCCTCCCAGTTTGAATTACTAATATGCCCTAAACGCTTCATTATGGTCCACTTAGATACATTTATGATCTTAGTCTCTAATGAGTGGTTGTTTTCACTTGACTTTAAGTTGATTTTGACAGGTTATCCAAAGCATTAGAGGTCTTGAGGGCACCCCACCCCACATAATTCCCAGTACATATCCTACATTCTAGAGAGCATGCTGACATAACAGATGCAATGTTTCCCACTTTTGGCTGAGTGTTAGGCCTTTTGATGACTTGGGCAACTAATTTGCATCCCAGGGCAGCCCAAGGAGCTAGAACATTGGGCTTTTCTTGCCTAGCATGGAGGGTCTTTGGTGATGTACCAATGGAAAAAACATGCCCCCAAGTTGGCCTTCACTCCACTTGATGGGCATGCCACGATCCAAGGCTCAAAGGAGGATGGTTATTCTTGACATGATTGAGGAGGTCTTGTTGCACCCAATGGAGCCCTAACGCTAGAGATACGAGGCACCACATTTCTCACTTGAAACCAATGGCGCTGATGTCTGGCACACACAGTTGGATTTTCGAACCTTAGAGCTACTTTGATGTGCGATTTGGGGATTTCCCTTAGATGGAGGATGATCATGATGCTTGAAGACATTTTTGAGCCTTGTCTTTGCCTTGATGGAGCATTTTGATCCCTAAAACAATATGAAGTCTCACCTTTTTAGGTCTACGTCACACACTTTTATGCTTATCTTGGAATATTATGTTATAAAGCTAGTGGGTTGGCTTGTAAACCAATTTTACTTTTGTGCACTGAAAAATCAAACTTTCGTAGGGGCTTTTAATTAGAAATTAGAAGAAGTAGACCTCATATAAATAGATAATCACCTTTTTCATTTTGTTTTTATTTGATTTCTAAGGATAAATAATTAAATTATTTAAGTGACTTAGAATATAATCTAAATTGAGGATTAGGATTTAATTCTAGCCATTGATCACTTAGAATATTAGGGTTAGTGATTTTGTCTTAACGAAATTATAAAATAAGCCTAAGGGAAAGGTGAAGACACAACAATTGTTGAGGAAACAGTTTTATTAAGAGCAAGTGGCTAATTTAGACTGAAGAGAAGTAAGAAGAATTGCAACAGGGAATTTCAGAAGGAATTTCAAGGGAATCCAAGTTGAGGGCAGAGAGAGGCCAAGTCAGATGAATAGGAGGGCCAAAATATATAGAGGCCAAATTTCTTAAGTGCACAAGGGTCATACGAGGGAAAAGAGAGGGGCTAAATTGTTGGTAAGGGAGGCTTAATTTTCTTGAGGTTGAGTTTCTTCAGTGGTGCAAATTTCCACTGCCCCATTTTTCATTTTTCCCAATAATTGTAATTTTTTATGTATTCTTTATGGGCCTAAGCCCAAATTTTGGGGAGGAAATTAATATGAAGGAAGATTGTGTTGGGAACAAATTTGATGTTGTAGTGTGATTGATTTCCTGAGTTTACTTCCGTTGCATTTTATTTTCTAGGTTAGTATACCAACATGTTTATTTTATCAACAATTTCAGAAATATTTGACATAAATATTTTCTGGGTTTTTAATAATTTTTTAAAGTAAAGTAAATCAGATCTGGGATAGAATAATTTAGCACCCTTCCCTTTATATAAAATAGGCAAGGGAGGAAAACATAAAACATGAACTATGTCCATACAAGTAACCAACAAGGCAAACCCACATTGAGCACTATAGTATACACAATACAAGGGTAACAAGTGTCATACTTGGGTTCTACAAAAACCCAGTGTGGTACATGTTACCCACCATTTTGTGGGTAATATCCCTATGAGAAATTTTTTCTCCGGGATGGTCCTCACCCGGCAGCAAGCATCCCCTTGCAGAAATCAGCAAGCTCATTGCGCCATTTCTCTGCCACCTGAGTTAGCCATGTGGTCCCTCGACCATCTGCCATGATCGTATGTTTGAAGGTGGTCCTCCCGAATCTAAAGGTATGCCTTGTCATTTTGAAATAGAGTATTGTAGTTTGCTTGTCACGGACACTTCTAGGCATGGATTAATGGGGGGATTCGACAGAAAGTAAGGGCTAGGTTTGTGCTTCTGTACCCTAAACCCCTTTTAAGTATTAACCTTGGATTCTAGTCCCATGGGATCTCTTCTACTGACCATTTGGTTTCAAGGATGGTATTTCACGGGAAACCTTGATTTTGGTTGCGGGGTCCCGCTCCCTTATCTGCTTATATTACCCTCTTTCCATTCATTATCACCCCATCCATCTTTTCTCCCACCTGGATCGACAACCCTCCATCGAGTCCACACAGGGTTAGCTCGCCCCTTCCCCTTGGCCACACGTTGGGTCATGGCTTGGAATGAAACCCAGAGGTTGATGCAACTGAAAAGAAAGTTAAAAGCATATATGGTCACATTCAACAGGAAAATTACCACAAAACGCAAAAGATGGTCGAGACAAAAGCATTTAGCATATGGGCAAGAGCCAATACATGAGCTCTACACCAATATCATGGTCGTCAGCCTAGTTCCTACAGGTTCTATGAGCATCTCTCATCATATAGGAACCCATGATTGTCCCGACCCCTGGTGGGCAATGAACCACCCCACCTTAAAAGGGGGATTTCACTGCTATATCTTATACATCATGTTGTAACCCCTTTAGCCCCGAGCACTTAGTAAAAGAAAATCACAAAAAGGAAAAAAGTATTAAAGGAGGGTGGAAAAATCAAGGTCGGGGAACCTCATGTACCATGATTGCTCCCTCCTACACATTATAAACCCAAGTGTGAGCTTCCCTCTTATTAGCTACCCTTGTACCCCAACATGTGACCTAGGGTTGCCCCTTCTCATTCCCTAGTTCATTCACCTATCTGTCACGTGCCACCACCTCTTGAAGGATGTACCTTGACAATATTATCCCCTTTAGAAGTAGAAACCACCTAATAGGATTATTGGTTAACCCCATTTGCAATTAGGAGGCATTGGCACATCTCAAAGACCATTATGGAAGAGCAGGCCATTATGAAGTCCCCACCTATGGTCCATGATTAGTTAGGCTCATTTACTCGATTTCTCTAATGACTTGTTGTACTGGAAGGCTAGGGGGCACATTAGATCTTATGCAGGATTGCAGATGGTTTCCATCTTGGGTTTGGTCTCCCTACATAGGGTCCTAATCCTCTAGAGGGCTACATTGGCACATGTAGAGCGAGCGTTGAGAGCCATGGGCCTCCATGATCCGGATTTAAATAGGAACACAACAAATTACAGATATAACCATAAACACAAAGATGCAGTAGAAATAACACTTCATTTCATTAATATCAAATACTAAAATATGCTTACAAACAAAATGGAAATAAGACTAGCTCGGGCGATGGTAGCTTATCTCTGAGAAGAAATGTGGCAGCTACATGCCTCTAAACTGTGTTACAATGAGGCTCGAAGGCCTATTTATTGTTGAGAAACAATGGAAAACCCTAAACATCCAAAAACCTAACCCTAGGAGATGAAGCGCCAAACTTGGGCCCCGGCTGGGTAAATTGGTACATCAACTTCCTGGGGTCGTAACTTTGGCATACGATCTCCATTTGATGTGCACAATACCTCGTTAGAAAGATCTATCTAAAGACTACAAATTTTGAGTGCGCAACTTCATTCGATGACCCATGTTGCTCCTGGTTTTCCCAAAAAACGTCGTTTAGGACCTCAAAACATTCTGAAAGTTCAGGACCCGAAAAACTGCAAAAAATAGTAAATTGTGCTACAAATAAGGAAATTGAAAAACTAAAATAAACAATGGTGGGGGTCCAAGCGGAATAGGCGGGTGGCCACCAATATCCACCTGGATCATTCCTCCCCCCTTGGGAAGCAATGGTCCCCATTGCGTTGAGTTCCTCCATGAGATGAGGAAACTTTTGTTTAACTTGGTCCTTGGTGAGCCACTTTCCTGCAGACTGCCTCAGCTGATCACCGATCATGGCATTGACCACCGTGCTCAACTCTTGTGGGCATGAGACTTCTGATTGGCCACTTCTCTACAAAAGTGACCCAGAGTTCAGCCACACATACGAGATGCTCGTGGAGGGTCAACAAGTTCCAGATTTTCACTTCTAGGATGCCCTGCTGTGCCACCTGGGACACCTTTGTGTTCCTTCAAGCGAGTGAGCCAAGATGATTTGGGAAGCACACTGCTAAACTCTTCTTTGAACGAGTGTGGGTACACTTTGGGATCCCACAATCTATCATCTCAGATTGGGACAACGGGTTCCTTAGTACATTTTGGTCCAGTCTCTGGTCGATGCTCGACACCAAGCTCACTAAGTCCACATCTTTCCATCCCCAAATTGATGGCCAGACAGAGGTCGTCAGCAGGATGATCGTACACATTTTGCGCATGTACAACTCAAAGCATCCATGCACATGGGATGAGATCATTCCCTATGTCCAGCACAGCTATAACCGGGCTCTCCACATCTTGAATGGCTGCAACCCTTTTAAGGTGGGCTTGGGATTCCAACCACTATGTCCCATTGATGGGGCCATACCATTTGCAGCTACTCAGACAGATTTGGCTCATGTCCTGTCGGAATCCGATAAGGCAAACAACTTCGTTGAGCACATCCAATATATCCTCCAACAGGTCCATGACATTCTGGAGAAACCAAATGCCAAGTACAAGTAGCGACATGATCAACATCGGATGCCACACAAGTTTTAGGTGGGCGACAAAGTCTGGTTGCATTTGCAGAAGGAACGCCTTACTGGAGCCTATCATAAACTCAGACCACTCTGATATGGTCCTTACACCATTACCAAGGCTGTGGGCGACAATGCATTTGAGCTCAGCATTCCTCCATTCTTTGGCCTGCACCCAGTGTTCAATGTGGACAGCCTTCGACCATACTTCCCACTATTGTTGGACACATCAAACATTGCAGAACAACTCACACCTACAGAGTTAAATCCAGATTTCATGGAGCAAACCATACTTGTACTTGGCATTTGATTTCTCCAGAATGTCATGGACCTGTTGGAGGATATATTGGATGTGCTCAACGAAGTTGTTTGCCTTATCGGATTCTGACAGGACATGAGCCAAATCTGCCTGAGTAGCTGCAAATGGTATGGCCCCATCAATGGGACATAGTGGTTGGAATCCCAAGCCCACCTGAAAAGGGTTGCAGCCATTCAAGATGTGGAGAGCCCGGTTATAGCTGTGCTCGACATAGGGAATGATCTCAGCCCATGTGCATGGATGCTTTGAGTTGTACATGCGCAAAATGTGTACGATCATCCTGCTGACGACCTCTGTCTAGCCATCACTTTGGGGATGGAAAGATGTGGACTTAGTGAGCTTGGTGTCGAGCATCAACCAGAGACTGGACCAAAATGTACTAAGGAACCCGTTGTCCCAATCTGAGATGATAGATTGTGGGATCCCAAAGTGTACCCACACTCGTTCAAAGAAGAGTTTAGCAGTGTGCTTCCCAAATCATCTTGGCTCACTCACTTGAAGGAACACAAAGGTGTCCCAGGTGGCATAGCAGGGCATCCTAGAAGTGAAAATCTGGAACTTGTTGACCCTCCACGAGCATCTCGTATATGTGGCTGAACTCTGGGTCACTTTTGTAGAGAAGTGGCCAATCAGAAGTCTCATGCCCACAAGAGTTGAGCACGGTGGTCAATGCCATGATCGGTGATCAGCTGAGGCAGTCTGCAACATTATTGGTGCTACATATTCAAATGGAACTGCTGCAGGTATGTGGACCACTTTTGATGGCGATCATTCTGCAAATTTCCCTTGCGTCTGTATGCACTGCAGGGGTCGGTGATCTGTGTGGATGACCGTTTCCTTCCCCAAAATGTAATGCTTCCATTGTCGGCAGGCCTGCACAATGGAATACATCTCTTTGTCATAAGTGGGATACTTTCGGACTGTGTCTGAAAGTGTCTCACTGTGATATGCCACTGGATGCCCCTGTTGAGTAACCACTGCCCCAATAGCGTAGTCAGAGGCATCTTTCTCGATCTCAAATGGTTGTTGCAAGTCTAGCAAAGTGAGCACTGGTGCAGAGCAAAGGCAATGTTTTAACTCTGTGAATGCCTTCTGTTGAGATTCAGACCAAAAGAATTTTTCTTTCACTCCTCCCTTGGTGACTTGACTCAAGGGCCAACTGATATGAGAGAATCCCAACACGAACCTATGGTAGAAATTGGCAAGACCCAGAAAGCTATGGAGCTCTGTCAGAGTGGTTGGGGCTGGCCAATCCAGAATGACTTGGATCTTGGCTAGATCCACATGCACCCCTTGTTCATCAATAATGTATCCCAGATACTAACCCTGGGTCATGCCAAAAGTGCATTTCTCCAAATTGGCAAACAGCTTGTGTTGCCGCAGTGTTTGGAGAACCTGTCGGATGTGATGGAGGTGCTCTTCCCAACTCTGGCCGAAGATCAGGATGTCATCCAAGTATACCACTACAAATGAGTTGGTGAATGGGCGCAAGATGTCATCCATCAACCTCATGAAGGTTGCAGGAGCATTCGTCAACCCAAAAGGCATAACCAACCATTCGAAAAGGCCCTCCTTGGCTTTGAAGGCAGTCTTCCACACATTGGAGGGTTCGATTGGTACTTGGTGATAGCCGAAATTCAAGTCAATCTTGCTGAAATATTTTGCCCCCTTCAGTTGGTCCAAAATGTCATCAATCTGTGGGATTGGGTACCTATTCCGGACAATGATCTTGTTCAGTGCCCAATGGTCAATACAAACTCTCCAAGTCCCATCCTTCTTCTGTACCAACACGATCGGGCTCCCACAGGGCAATGAACTCAGACAAATGTGACCTTTCTGCAGCTACTCCTAAATCTGCCTCTTGATTTCGTCTTTCTCTAGAACGGAGTGCCGATAGATCGGTCCATTGGGCAGCGGCACACCCGGGGTCAAATCGATGGATTGCTTGACCTGACAGTGCAGAGGCACCCCTGTGGGGGAGGTGAAGATGTCCTCGTACTCCTCCATGACCTTGTCCATCTGTTGTTGTCGTGCGGAGGGGCCCTGTCTGGAGGTCGTGGCCACCGTCTTCTTCTTTCCCTGAGGGCATATCATCAGGAAAACAAATTTCCCGATTTTGGAAATGAGCTTACTGCATTGTTTTGCAGTAACCAAAGAGATGGCGGTAGGCAGTGCTACCTCCGGTATCCTGTACAACTTATTTCCCAAAGTAACAATAACAACACGAGGCCTTAACTCATACACAACATGTCGCTTCCATAAGTATGGTTGGCCTAATAATACATCACAAACATCAAGGGAAGCAACGTCACATAATACCTCATCCGTGAAGGGCTTGATGTTGTATGCAAGGTGGCACTGCTGGCTCACGCAAAGATCTCGTCTTTGGTGAAGCCACCCGATGGTGTATGGTTGTGGATGTGTTGTGGTTGGTAAGCCCAGCTGCTTCACGACCTCTGTCGAAATGACGTTATTTTGGCTCCCGCTGTCGACAATGAATTGTAGCAGGGAACCCTTTACCCACATCTGGGAGTGGAAGAGGTGCTTCTCCTCCTCTGGATCTTCGGTTTCCTCCTCCTAGATCTTCGTGGTGGAAATAGTGGCATTGGGATCCGCATCAATAATCTGCTTCCCTTTATCATTCCCCTTGTCGGGTTTTGACTCAGAGTTGAAACATGCATATGATTCTAAAGCCTTTAGCTCAGCCACCAGTGACTGCTTGGCCCGACACTCACTTGTTTTGTGAGTGGAGCTCTTATGGAACTCACACCACCTTCCCGTGTCCTTCTTCGGCTTCGCGGCGTTGTTCTTTGCTTGCGGCCTTGGCGGGTTGTCCTGGGTCACCCCGCCTTGGCTTTGTCCTTTGTTCTGCGGTTTGGGGGCACCTTTCCCTTGCTTCAAATTCGCAGATCCAAAGTCTCGCCTCTTCTGTTTAAACTTTGGATTGATCTTGACGGCATATCGCTATGCCGTGCCAAGCAAGGATATGTCTAGGAATTCCATCTCGTCCTGAATGTACCTGTGCAGGCAGCAGCAGTACTTGAGAACCAAATGCTTCTCATAATCCTTGATACCCAACTTCGTGTGAAGGGTATGAAAAAATTGGTAAACTCCGACACATCTTGGTCCCTTCCCTATCGCAGCATTGTCCACTTTATGTATTTATCCTCATAGCTCCTTACAAGGTTGTACTGCTCCTTAATGGCATCCCAGAACGAGTTCCAAGTGGGTGCGATTGAAAACAATGAGTTCGTACTTTCATCCTTCTGCTCACAGTAGGTTTCCCACTAGTCCTTGACGTGGGGGGCTGCTTTGAGAAGTGAAAAATTGATCTTTTCCCGGCTGGAAAAATCATGAACGGAAAAATATCCTTCTAGCAAATTTAACCATTTATCTACAACATCTGCATCTATCTGACCCTCAAATATGGGAATGTCAAAGTTAACTTGTACCTTAAAGGGTGTGGTGCTTCCAGAGTAGCTGCCAGAAGTAGATGTGTCGCCCTTGGGTAGCCGCTGAAGGATCTGGGCAAAGTTGTCCATCATCGCGTTCCTTTGTCGCTTGAGAGCTTCTTCGAGCAAGATTTTGATAGGATCTCCTACCCCCCGTCTTTCTTTTCATCCGCCATGGGAGGCCGTCGGGATTTGCGAGGCTGGTCTTACAAAGGTTCGACCAGTTCAAGCCCTAACTCCTTATATCCCAACCTCGTTGGGGACATGCAAAGAAAAACAGAGAAAGAGCAAACCACTTTAATACCACTCATCCGGATTTAAACAAGAACACAACAAATTACAGATATAACCATAAATACAAAGATGCAGTAGAAATAGCAACTCATTTCATTAATATAAAATACTGAAATATGCTTACAAACAGAATCAAAATAAGACTAGCTCGAGTGATGGTAGCTTATCTCTAAGAAGAGATGTGGCGGCTACATGCCTCTGAACTGTGTTACAATGAGGCTCGAAGGCCTATTTATTGTTGAGAAACAATGGAAAACCCTAAACATCCAAAAACCTAACCCTAGGAGATGAAGCGCCAAACTATGGGCCCTGTTTGCGTGAATTCGTACATCAACTTCCCAGGGTCGTAACTTTGGCATACGAACTCTGTTTGACGCGCACAATACCTCGTTAGAAAGATCTATCCAAGGACTACAACTTTTGAGTGAGCAACACTATTCAATGATTAATGTTGCTCCTGGTTTTTCCAAAAAATGTCGTTTAGGGCCTCAAAACGGCTTCGGAAGTTCAGGACTTGAAAAACTGCCAAAAATAGTAAATTGTCCTACAAATAAGGAAACTGAAAAACTAAAAGAAACAATGGTGGGGGCCCAAGTGGAATATGTCGATGCCCACAAATATCCACCTGGATCACTCCACAACATAAGATTACAATCCATGGATCCCCACAGTCATTCAAAGATTGCTCATGGTTCAGTTATGAGACGAGGAGGATGCACTTGATCCATCATGCCTAGTCGGCCCCAGATCTACACCATACACTTGGGAGATGATCCATGACTTCCACTATGATGTGGCATCACCCACACCATCATCCTATCCCTTGACGGCAGCCTAAAGGTATCTTCGATTTGTTTGGAGACCCGTGAGGACACTTGTGTGCCCCCATATGTTATTTGGAGCACCACAGGTTATTACAAGGGGCCAACCCCTTGCCCATAGCTGCTTTTGAGCGTCCTTCTCTTCATTATGGCACCCATGGACCTCATTAGTCCTCTTAGAGGGCCCTATGACATGCATAGATTATTATTTCACATCTTGAGAGGCTTATCTTTTCATTTATGAGCTAGTTTGGTGCGCTTGTCACCAAACGTTGTATTATTAGAACATTATTTTATTTTTAAGGCTTATGTAAGCCAAGGAGGCTAATTTGAACTCCTAAGTTGTGTATAAATAAAAGTGAGGTGAGATCATTTCTCATCATCACTTTGGATTGGATCTCTCTCTTCTTTAGAGAATTTCACACTTTTTTCTAGAGGATGAATTGGAGCTTTTATGGATGAATTTTGATGTATGGTTGTTGATCTATCTTCTCTTGGAGCTTCTCTATTGTCATTTGTAAATGGTTGGATATACTCTACTGCATGTAACTACCAAATTTTGATGTTATTCTTGTTACTTTTTGTCATATATGTTGGACTAGGATTTTAGTTGTTTTCGGGCTGATTGTTGCATGCAGTTATTGCTTGATATCGTGGAATTGTCTCTATTATAAAATTTTCTCCATGTATGGGCCATCTAGTGTGAGAGAAATATCCTAAGGCTAAAACTTCACCTTGATAAGCAATTCCTCTTGTGCATTTGAAGCATAAAAGCTGCAAGAATTCTTTCACTTGACCTAGAGGGTTTGTGAAGTTATTTTGCGGCCTCCTTGATTCGGAACCAAGAAATATTACAAATAATCAACATAGACTCCATTCTCCCAAGGATTAAGGCACTGTTCTGCCAAGGGTGGTCACCAAAACTCTTATTCTTTCACCTTTTCCCAAGTCTAGTCCCATTGGCGTGCCTAGGGCATCAATTTCCTGACAAGTTAGCCACAAAACAAATTCGATCTCCTAGGGTCTACTACGCTGGACTTTGCTCTAGCCCTCCTCCAAATTTGAAGACATTCTGACGGTGGAGTTCAGAGAAAAGCCAAGCCCTAGCTCCAGGACCAAAACTTGCCCGACCATCCCCAAGGCTAGCACTGCCTAGGGTCAAACCAACATCTTGTGCAATTATATTTTCTTTGAACGTCTCCCCGCCTTGTCTAGGGTAAGAATATCATTGGTTGCTAGATTCCTTCCTTATACCCTAGACCAGGTGCACTTGGCCCCATGTGGTCCCACTCCTTTGAAAGGCCATCCTTCAAGAACCATCCGAGATACCAATTCTAACAAGGATTTCAGGGATTGGGAAACTCCTTCACAAGTCTTATCCCATAAACCTAACCCTCAAATCCTCTCCTCCTTTCCCTAGATTACATAGTACCTTGCTTACAAACCAAGCAATCTTTATCCTTCAAATTCTGGGAAAGGGATATCTGGGTCACTCATATCCATTGACTTATCCTTCATTAGTGACCCCACACATACTGAGTCTCCTCCAATCAGTGAAATTTCGTAAATAGAAGGGAGCCTTAGCTGAGGTGACATGGAGTAAGACTCCATTTGTTGCCCTTGGCCTTGCATTTGCCCTTTAGGGATTCCCTTTAGGTCCCCTGCTAGTTTGAGCGGTAACAGTACACAATCCAAGCATGATCCTCCTTGGGCTCAATGCCCGTCCTCTAAGATGGTGCACTCTCCAACATATTGCTAGACCAACACCACTCCCTCTCCCATGGCGTTTCACTCTCCAAGTGTCCTCATTTAAGGCATTCCTCCTCTAGTTATGTATCACACGCCCTTTTCACCTCAAGACGCCTCAACATGTGTGTCAAGGTGGTTATTATATGCCAATGCTTCTCAACATATGTGTCTAGGTCCATGCTCAACCTCTATGCAGTATGCTCCTCGACCCAAGCGTCCTCAAGTCAAGAGTCCAAACTCCATAGGGCTAGGTGCCTATAGCTCCTCCTTCGAGGTAGGTATCTCTCGCAACCAAGAAAATGACCTCCCCATTGTGTGCACCCAATGGGCTAGTCATAATGTTGATTAGGATAACAACATCCTAGGTAAATGCATCATTCTAGCACTCTATACAAGGTCAATCATCCACCCAAACTAAGCCATCCATATGTCCATCAAGCATCTCCTATGGAATAGGAGACCTAGCACTCTCCTAGCTAAGTGAAAACACTTTTGCAATAACCCAAAAAGCTAACAAAGCACCAATGAAAGAATTTAGAAGGTCAAAAGATAGGCGAGGATAAGAAATATCCCATGAAAGAAAGAGAAAACGGGTAAGGGGGGGTTTTCCAAGGAGGTGTAATTCCAATTCACTAACAATGGCTTCAACCAAAAAGGAGCCATCAAAAGGATGAACTAAATTGAAACTCATCATAGAGAAATGGCATAGTCACGAAAATTATAACAAAATAACGTGCGACCTAGCCTACTTCCCACTCTTCAAGGGATATCTTGGCTAAAGAGATAACTTAAATCACTCAGGGTCCAATGGAAATATGAAGAAAAGGAAAATTTTGGCCAAAAAGACAAGTTGACAAGGTTGTATTTGTTCTTGTTTTAGAGGATCTAGCTCCATGCTTCTCAATTTTGCATATGTGATTCTAAAAGAATAGAAAATAGTTCACTTCCTCAATTCCATTCATCTCAGCCTTATTACACTATACTAGCGCATAAAATAAAAATAGAGAGGTGTTACCCACCAAAATGGGCAACCCTAGCAGATAAAATGTTCTCCTATTTTGGATATCTGACCAGCCAACAGCCCTACACATTAGCTTGACGATGATGATATGTCAGCTCCTCCACCATCTACACCAGCAACTATACCTGTTACTATCCAACCCTCCTCTTGAATGATGGGATACCACTCAACAAGAACTTTGATCATTTTGCAATTTGGTGCTTTTACTTAGTGTTTTGGCCATTTAGTATGGAGAAAGGGGTGATCTAGATGATTTATCGATATCTGCTATAAATTTGTTTTCTCACTTTACCAAGGGGATTAATTTTTATCCCTAGTCCGATGGAACTTTCCCTAAGGACTTAGGGTTCTACGAGGGGCACTACTTGGAAGACCTAGATTTGAATTAGCATGTCCATTATCCCTTTACCATACATAACACCTTCCACAACACATTATAAGCCCTTGATACTATCTCTTTTCTTCGGGTTAAACTGCCATTGGTTCATTGGGATTTGGTGCTCTCTTATCTACATATTTGAGTAGGGCCAAAAAACATTGCCTTGGAGGTTGATGCAGCTAAAGGAATGGAAAGGCATAATATGGCCACAATGAAAGAAAATAAGATCAAAATGCAAAGGATGGTCGAGACATAATTTAGCGCGTGGGCGAAAGCCAATCATGATCTCCTCCCTGCTCATTAGCCATCAACTAGTTCTAAAGTACTTGATACTCCATCTCATCAAAAAGAACCCTTGCATGTCCCAACCCTAATTAGTGACAAACCACCACATCTTAAGGGGTAAATTAAATGCTATATTAAAAAAATCAAGCTTTGACCCTTGAGCTATGCACCAAAAGACAAATCATTATTAAAAAAAAGTAAAAGGGGTGGGAAAATAAGGACAAGCAAGGTAACTCATGCATCCATGATTGCTCCCTCAATTACATATATACACTCAAGATGTGGACTCTCATTAGTTGGTCTCTTGATCATGGCACTTGGCCATGAACGTTCTTCCTTTCCATTGTCACTTATTTACACCAATGCCTATTGATTTAATGGTTAACCTTAGAAAAGCAACATCCCCTTGGGGGCTAGAAGGACCTAATAGGGTTGAATACTTAGCCACCCCTACAAAGGTAGGGAACACCTTTAATGGACTTGGTATAGTAAAATATTTCAAGGTGCTCCCAATTTGAAGTATTAATAAGCCCTAAACGCTTCAATATGGTCCACTTAGATGCATTTAGGATCTTAGCCTCTAATGAGTGGTTTCTTTCACTTGACTTTGAGTTCATTTTGACAGGTTATCCAAAGCATTAGAGGTCTTGAGGGCAACCCACTCCACATAATTCCCAGGCCATATCCTAAATTGTAGAGAGCATGATGACATAATAGATGCAATGTTGCCCACTTTTGGCAGAGTGTTAGGCCTTTTGATGAATTGGGCAATTAATATGCATCCAAGAGCAACCCAAGGAACTAAAACATTGGGCTTCTCTTGCCTAACATGGAGGATCTTTGGTGATGTACCAATGGACAAAACATACCCCCAAGTTGGCCTTCACTCTACTTGATGGGCATGCCATGATCCAAGGCTCAAAGGAGGATGTTATTCTTGATATGATTTAGGAGGTCTTGTTGCACCCGATGGAGCCCTAACACTAGAGATACGAGGCACCACATTTCTCACTTGAAACCCATGGAGATGATGTCTGGCGTCCACAGTTGGATTTTCGACCCTTGGAGCTGCTTTGATGTGTGATTTGGGGATTTCCTTGATATGGAGGATGATCATGATGCTTGAAGACATTTTTGAGCCTTGTCGTTGCCTTGATGGAGTATTTTGATCCCTAAAACAATATGAAGTCATCACCTTATTAGGTCTACGTCACACACATTTATGCTTATCTTGGTATATTATGTTGTAAAGCTAGTCAGTGGTCTTGTAACCCAATTTTACTTTTGTCCACTGAAAAATCAAACTTGCGTAGGGGATTTTAATTAGAAATTAGAAGAAGTTGACTTGATATAAATAGAGAATCACCTTTTTCATTTTGTTTTTATTTTATTTCTAAGGATAAATAATTAAATTATTTAAGTGACCTAGAATATAATCTCAATTGAGGATTAGGATTTAATTCTAGCCATTGATCACTGAGGAGATTAGGGTTAGTGATTTTGTCTTAATGAAATTATAAAATAAGCCTAAGGGAAAGGTGAAGACACAACAATTGTTGAGGAAGCAGTTTTCTTAAGAGCAAGAGGCTAATTTAGACTGAAGAGAAATAAGAAGAATTGCAACAGGGAATTTCAGGGGAATCCAAGTTGAGTGCAGAGAGAGGCCAAGTTAGATGAATAGGAGGGTTAAAATATAGAGAGACCAAATTTCTTAAGTGCGCAAGGGTCATACGAGGGAAAAGAGGGGCCAAATTGAGGGTGAGGGAGGCTTAATTTTCTTGTGGTTGAGTTTCTTCAGTAGGGCTTATGTAGGCCAAGGAGGCTAATTCGAACTCCTAAGTTGTGTATAATTTTATAAATATAAGTGAGGTGAGATCATTTCTCATCGTCACATTGGATTGCATCTCTCTCTGCTTTAGAGAATTTTGCACTTTTTTTTGGAGGATGAATTAGAGCTTTTATGAATGAATTTTGATGTATGGTTGTTGGTCTATCTTCTCTTGGAGCTTCTCTATTGTCATTTGTGAATGGTTGGATATACTCTACTGCATGTAAGTACGAAATTTTGATGTTATTCTTGTTACTTTTTGTCATATATGCTGGATTGAGATTTTAGTTGTTTTAGGGCTAATTGTTGCATTCAGTGACTGCTTAATATTGTAGAATTGCCTCTATTATAATGTTCTCTCCATGTATGGTCCGTGTAGTGTGAGCGAAATATCCTAAGGCTAAAATTTGACCTCGATAACCAATTCCTCTTGTGCATTTGAAGTATAAAACCTGCAAGATTGCTTTCACTTGACCTAGAGGTTTTGTGAAGTAAAATAGACTCCATTCTCCCAAGGATTAAGGCACTGATTTGCCAAGGGAGGTCACCAAAACTCTTATTCTTTCACCTTTTCCCAAGTCTAGTCCCATTGGGGTGCCTAGGGTATCAATTTCCTGACAAGTTAGCCACTAAAAAAATTCGATCTCCTTGAATCTCCTGTGCTGACCTTTCCTCTAGCCCTGCTCCAAATTTGAAGACATTCTGATGATTGAGTTGGGACAAAAGCCAAGCCCTACCATCCCCAACGCTAGCATTTCCCAGGGTCAAACCAACATCTTGAGCAATTATATTTTCTTTGATCCTCTCCCCACCTTGTCTAGGGTAAGAATATCATTGGTTTCTACATTCCTTCCTCATACCCTATACCGGGTCCACTTGGCCCCGTGTGGTCCGGCTCCTTTCAAACACCATCCTTCAAGAAACATTCGAGATACCAATTCTAACAAGGATTTTAGGGATTGGGAAACTCCTTCACAAGTCTTATCCCATAAACCTAACCCTCAAATCCTCTCCTCCTTTCCCTAGATTACCTAGTACCTTGCTTACAAAGCAAGCAATCTTAGTCCTTCAAATTCTAGGAAAGGGATATCCGGGTCACTCATATCCATTGACTTATCCTTCATTAGTGACCCCACACATACCGAGTCTCCTCCAATCAGTGAAATTTCGTAAATGGAAGGGAGCCTTAGTTGAGGTGACAGTGGACTAAGACTCCATTTGTTGCCCTTGGCCAAGCATTTCCCCTTTAGGGATTCCCTTTAGATCCCCTTCTAGTTTGAGCGATAACAATACACAATCCAAGCATGATCCTCCTTGAGCTCAATGCCCCCTCCTCTAAGATGGTGCACTCTCCAACACATTTCTAGACCAACACCACTCCCTCTCACATGGTGTTTCACTCTAAAAGTGTCCTCATTTAAGGCATTCCTCCCCTAGTTATGTATCACATGCCATTTTCTGCGCAACACGCCTCAACATGTGTGTCAAGGTGGTTATTATGTGCCAATGCTTCTCAACATATGAGTCTAGGTCCATGCTAAACCTCTATGAAGTATGCTCCTCGACCGAAGCGTCCTCAAGTCCAAACTCCATAGGGCTAGGTGCCTAGAACTCCTCCTTCAAGGTAGGTATCTCTCGTAATCAAGCAAATGACCTCCCCATTGTGTGCACCCAATGGGCTAGTCATAATGTTGATTAGGATAACAACCTCCTAGGAAAATGCATCATGCTAGCACTCTAAACAAGATCAATCATGCACACAAACTACGCCATCCATATGTCCATCAAGCATCTCCTATGGACTAGGAGACCTAGCACTCTCTTAGCTATGTGAAAACACTTTTCGAATAACCCCAAAAGCTAACAAACCACCAATGAAAGAATTTAGAAGGTCAAAAGATAGGCGATGATAAGAAATCTCCCATGAAAGAAAGAGAAAAGGGGTAAGGGTGGATTTTCCCAAGGAAGAGTAATTCCAATTCACTAACAATGGCTTCAACCCAAAAGGAGCCATCAAAAGGATGAACTAAATTGACACTCATCATAGAGAAATGACATAGTCACCAAAATTATAACAAAATAACGTGTGACCTAACCTACTTCCCACACTTCAAGGGATATCTTGGCTAAGGAGATAACTTAAATCACTCAAGGTCCAATGGAAATATGAAGAAAAGGAAAATTTTGGCCAAAAAGAGAGGTTAACAAGGTTGTATTTGTTCTTCTTTTAGAGGATCTAGCTACATGCTTCACATTTTTGCATATGTGATTCTAAAAGAACAGAAAATAGTTCACGTCCTCAATTCCATTCATGTGAGCCTTATTACACTATTCTAGTGCATAAAATAAAAATAGAGGAGGGGTGTTACCCACCAAAATGGGAAACCCTAGCAGAAAAAATGTTCTCCTATTTTGGATATCCAACGAGCCAACAACTCTACACATTAGCTGGACGATGATGATATGTCAGCTCCTCCACCATCTGCACCAGTAACTATACCTGTCACTATCCAGCACTCCTCTTGAATGATGGGATACCACTCAACAAGTACTTTGATCATTTTGCAGTTTGTCGCTTTTACTTAGTGTTTTGGGCATTTAATATGGAGAAAGGGGTGATCTAGATGATTGACCGATATCGGCTATAAAGTTGTTTTCTCACTTTACAAAGGGGGTTAATTTCTATCCCTAGTCCAATTGGACTTCCCCTAAGGACTTAGGGTTCTAGGAGGGGCACTACTTGGAAGACCTAGACTTGAAATACCGTGTCCATTCTCCCTTTACCATACATAACACCTTCCACAACACATTATAAGCCCTTGATACTATCTCTGTTCCTCGAGTTCAACTGCCATTGCTTCATTGGGATTTGGTGCTCTCCTATCTACATATTTGAGTAGGGCCAAAAATCATTGCCCTGCAGGTTGATGCAGCGAAAAGAATGAAAAGGCATTATATGGCCACAATGAAAGAAAATAAGATCAAAATGCAAAAGATACTCGACACATAATTTGGCGCATGGGAAAAAGCCAAGCATGATCTCCACCCTCCTCATTAGCCGTCACCCAGTTCCAAACTACTTGATGCTCCATCTCATCTTAAGCGGTAAATTAAATGCAATATTATAAAAATCAAGCTTTGACCCTTGAGTTATGCACCAAAACACATATCATTATAAAGAAAAGTAAAAGGTGCACCAAAGGGGCGGGAAAAGAAGGACAAGCAAGGTAATGCATGCATCCATGATTGCTCCCTCCATTACATCTATACACTCAAGATGTGGACTCTTATTAGTTGGTCTCCTGAACATGGCACTTGGAAACGAATTTTCTTCCTTTCCATTGTCACTTATTTACACCAATGCCTATTGATTGAATGGTTAACCTTAGAAATGCTACCTCCCCTTGGGGGCTAGAAGCACCTAGTAGGGTTAAATACTTAGCCACCCCTACAAAGGTAGGGAACACCTTTAATGGACTTGGTCTAGTAAAATATTTCAAGGTGATCCCAGTTTCAAGTATTAATATGGCCCTAAACGCTTCAATATGGTCCACTTAAATGCATTTCTGATCTTAGTCTCTAATGAGTGGTTGCTTTCACTTGACTTTGAGTTGATTTTGACAGGTTATCCAAAGCATTAGATGTCTTGAGGGCACCCCACTCCACATAATTCCCAAGCCATATCCTACATTCTAGAGAGCATGATGACATAACAGATGCAATGTTTCCCACTTTTGGCAGAGCGTTAGGCCTTTTGATTACTTGAGCAATTAATTTGCATCCCAGAGAAGCCCAAGGAGCTAGAACATTGGGCTTCTCTTGCCTAGCATGCAGGATCTTTGGTGATGTACCAATGGACAAAACATGCCCCCAAGTTGGCCTTCACTCTACTTGATGGGCATGCCATGATCCAGGGCTCAAAGGAGGATGGTTATTCTTGGTATGATTGAGGAGGTCTTGTTGCACCCGATGGAGCCCTAATGCTAGAGATACGAGGCAGCACATTCCTCACTTGAAACCCATGGAGATGATATTTGTCGCCCACAATTGGATTTTCAACCCTTGGAGCTGCTTTGATGTGTGATTTGGGGATTTCCCTAAGGTGGAGGATGATCATGATGCTTGAAGACATTTTTGAGCCTTGTCTTTGCCTTGATGGAGCATTTTGATCCCTAAAACAATATCAAGTCATCACCTTTTTAGGTCTACGTCACACACACTTATGCTTATCTTGGCATATTATGTTATAAAGCTAGTGGGTTGGCTTGTAACCCAGTTTTAATTTTCTGCACTGAAAAATCAAACTTGCATAGGGGCTTTTAATTAGAAATTAGAAGAAGTAGACCTCATATAAATAGAGAATCACCCTTTTCATTTTGTTTTTATTTGATTTCTAAGGATAAATAACTAAATTATTTAAGTGAATTAGAATATTATCTCAATTGAGGATTAGGATTTAATTCTACCCGTTGATCACTTAGGAGATTAGGGTTAGTGATTTTGTCTTAATGAAATTATAAAATAAGCCTAAGGGAAAGGTGAAGACACAACAATTGTTGAGGAAGCAGTTTTCTTAAGAGAAAGAGGCTAATTTAGACTGAAGAGAAGTAAGAAGGATTGCCACAAGGGATTTCATAAGAAATTTTAGGGTAATCCAAGTTGAGGGCAGAGAGAGGCCAAGTCAGATGAATAGGAGTGCCAAAATATACAAGGGCCAAATTGCTAGTGAGGGAGGCTTAATTTTCTTGAGGTTGAGTTTTTTCAGTAGTGAAAATTTCCGCAGGGCCATTTCCTTTAGGCCCATTTTTCATAATAGGATCGAGTTCCAAGTTCCCAATAGTTGTAATTTTCTATGTATTCTCTATGGGCCTAAGCCCAAATTTTGGGGAGGAAATTAATATGAAAGAAGATTGCGTTGGGAACAAATTTGATGTTGTATAGTGATTGATTTCCCTAGTTTACTTCTATTGCATTTTATCTTCTAAGTTAGTATACCATCATGTTTATTTTATCAACAATTTTAGAAATATTTGAGACAAATATTTTCTGGGTTTTTAATAAATTTTTAAAGTAAATCAAATCTAGGATAAAAGAATTTAACACCCTCACCTTTATATAAAACAGGCAAGGGAGGAAAACATAAAACATGAACGAAGTCTATACAAGTAACCAACAAGGCAAACCCACATTGAGCACTATAGTATACACAATACAAGGATAACAATTGTCATACTTGGGTTCTACAAAAACCCAATGTGGTACATGTTTCCCACCATTTTGTGGGTAATATCCCTAGGAGAAATTTTTTCTCCGAGATGGTCCTCGGCGGGCAGCAAGCAGCCCCTTGCAGCCATCAGCTAGATCATTGCGCCATTTCTCCGCCACCTAAGCCAGCCATGTGGTCCCTTGACCATCTGCCATGATCGCATGTTTGAAGTTGGGCCTCCCGAACCTAAAGGTATGCCTTGTCATTTTGAAATTAAGTATTGTAGTTTGCTTGTCATGGACATTTTTGGGCATGGATTAATGGGGTGATTCGGTAGAAAGGATGGGCTAGATCTGTGCTTCTGTCCCCTACACCCCTTTTAGGAATTAACCTTGGATTCTAGTTCCATGGGATCTCTTTTATTGATCATTTGGTTTCAGGATAGTATTTCACGGGAAACCCTGATTTTGGTTACGTCGTCCCGCTCCCTTATCCTCTTATATTACTCTCTTTCCATTCATTATCACCCCATCCATCTTTTCTCCCACCTGGGTCCACATCCCTCCATCGAATACACATAGGGTTAGCTCCCCCCTTCCCCTTGCCCACACCTTGGGTCATGGCGTGGAATGAAGCCGAAGGTTGATGCAGTTGAAAAGCAAGTTAAAAGCATATATGGCCACATTCAACGGGAAAGGTACCACAAAATGCAAAAGATGGTAGGGACAAAAGCATTTAGCACGTGGGAAAAAACCAATACATGGGCTCTACCCCATTATCGTGGCCATCAACCTAGTTCCTATGGGTTCTATGAGCCTCCATCATCATATAGGAACCCATGATTGCCCGCCCCTTGGTGGGCAATGAACCACCCCACCTTAGAAGGGGGAATTCACTGCTATATCTTATACATCATGCTCTAACCCCTTGAGCCCAGAGCAATTAATCAAAGAAAATCACAAAAAGGCAAAAGGTATTAAAGGAGGGTAGAAAAATAAAGCTCAGGGCACCTCATGTAACAGGATTGCTCCCTCCTACACATTATAAACCCAAGTGTGGGCTTCCCTCTTATTAGCTACCCTTGTACCTCAGCATGTCACCCAGGGCTGCCCCTTCTCATTCCCTACTTCATTCTCCTATCTATCATGTGCCACCACTTCTTGGACGATGTACCTTGCCTATATTAACCCCTTTAGAAGTAGAAACCACCTAATAGGATTATTTGTTAACGCCATTTGGAATCAGGAGGCACTGGCACATCTCGAACCCCATTATGGAAGGGCAGGCCATTATGAAGTCTCCACCTGTGGTCCATGATTAGGTAGGCTCATTTACTCGATTTCTCTAATGACTTGTTGTACTGGAAGGCTAAGGGACGCATTGGATCTTATGCAGGATTGTAGATGGTTTCCATCTTGGGTTTGGCGTCCCAATACGGGGTCTTAATCCTCCAGATGGCTACATTGGTACATGTAGGTCGAGTGTTGAGAGCCATGGACCTCCACAGGATGGATCCCCATAGCCATTAAGAGATTGCTCGTGGTTCACTTATGGGACGAGGAGGATGCACTTGATCCATAATGCCCAGTCGGCCCCAGATCTACACCATACACTTGGGAGATGTTCTAGGACTTCCACAATGACATGGCCTCACCCACACCAACATCCTAGCCATTGAGGCCAGCCTATAGGTATCTTCGGTATGTTTGGACACCCATGAGGACTCTTGTGTTCCCCCAGATGTTATTTGGAGCACCACAGGTTATTACAAGGGGCCAACCCCTTGCCCATTGCTTTTGATGGTCCTTCTCTTCATTATGGCACCCATGGACCTCATTAGGGCTCTTAGAGGGCCCTACGACATGCATAGATTATTATTTGACCTCTTGAGAGGCTTATCTTTTCATTTATGAGCTAGTTTGGTGGGCTTATCACCAAACGTTGTATTATTAGAACATTATTTTATTTTTAGGGCTTATGTAAGCCAAGGATTCTAATTCAAACTCCCAAATTGTGTATAAATACATGTTAGGTGAGATCATTTCTCATCATCACTTTGGATTGGATCTCTCTCTTCTTTACAGAATTTTGCACTTTTTTCTAGAGGATGAATTGGAGTTTTTATGGATGAATTTTGATGGTTGTTGGTCTATCTTCTCTTGGAGCTTCTCTATTGTCATTTATGAATGGTTGGATATACTCTACTACATGTGAGTACGGAATTTTGACGTTATTCTTTTTACTTTTTGTCATATATGTTGGACTAGGATTTTAGTTGTTTTAGGGCTAATTCTTGCATGCAGTGATTGCTTAATATTGTGGAATTGTCTCTATTATAACGTTCTCTCCATGTATGGGCCATGTAGTGTGATCGAAATATCATAGGTGTAAAATTGGACCTCGATAAGCAATTCCTCTTGTGCATTTGAAGTATAAAAGCTGCAAGATTGCTTTCACTTGACCTAGAGCGTTTCTGAAGTGAATTTGAGGCCTCCTTGATTGGGAACCAAGAAATATTACACATAATCAACATAGAATCAATTCTCCCAAGGATTAAGGAATTAATTTGCCAAGGGTGGTCACCAAAACTCTTACTCTTTCACCTTTTCCCAAGTCTAGTCCCATTGGGGTGCCTAGGGCATCAATTTCCTAACAAGTTAGCCACTAAAAAAATTTGATCTCCTAGGGTCTCCTGCGCTGGCCTTTCCTTTAGCCTTCCTCCAAATTCGAAGACATTCCAACATTGGAGTTGGGAGAAAAGACAAGCCCTAGCTCCAGGACCAAAACTTGTCCTACCATCCCCAAGGCTAGCACTTCCTAGGGTCAAACCAACATCTTGAGCAATGATATTTTCTTTGATCCTCTCCCCACCTTGTCTAGGGTAAGAATATCATTGGTTGCTACATTCCTTCCTCATACCCTAGACTGGGTCCACATGGCCCTGTGTGGTCCCACTCATTTGAAACACCATACTTCAAGAACCATCCGGGATACCAATTCTAACAAGGATTTTAGGGATTGGGAAACTTGTTCACAAGCCTTATCCCATAAACCTCACCCACAAATCCTCTCCTTCTTTCCCTAGATTAACTAGTACCTTGATTACAAAGCAAGCAATCTTTATCCTTCAAATTCTGGGAAAGGGATATCCGAGTCACTCATATCCATTGACTTATCCTTAATTAGTGACCCCACACATACCATATCTCCTCCCATCGGTGAAATTCCGTAAATAGAAGGGAGTCCTAACAGAGCTGATAGTGGAGTAAGACTCCATTTGTTGCCATTGGCCTAGCATTTTCCCTTTAGGGATTCCCTTTAGGTCCCCTGCTAGCTTGAGCGGTAACATTACACAATCCAAGAATGATCCTCCATCGGCTCAATGCCACCTCCTCTAAGATGGTGCACTCTCTCCAAGTGTCCTCATTTAACGTATTCCTCCTTTAGTTATGTATCACATGCCCTTTTCTTCCCAGCACGCCTCAACATGTGTGTCAACGTGGTTATTATGTGCCAATGCTTCTCAACATATGTGTCTAGGTCCATGCTCAACCTTTATGAAGTATGCTTCTCGACCCAAGCATCTTTAAGTTAAGTGTCCAACTCCATAGGGCTAGGTGCCTAGAACTCCTCCTTCGAGGTAGGTATCTCTCGTAATCAAGCAAATGACCTCCCCATTGTGTGCACCCAATGGGCTAGTCATAATGTTGACTACGATAACAACCTCCTCGGTAAATGCATCACGCTAGCACTCTAAACAAGGTCAATCATCCACCCAAATTAAGCCATGCATATGTCCATCAAGCATCTCCTATGGACTAGTTGACCTAGCACTCTCCTAGCTATGTGAAAACAACTTTGGAATAACCCCAACAGCTAACAAAGCATCAATGAAAGAATTTATAAGGTCAAAAGATAGGCGAGGATAAGAAATCTCCCATGAAAGAAAGAGAAATGGGGTAAGGGGGGCTTTTCCTAAGGAAGAGTAATTCCAATTCACTAATAATGGCTTCAACCCAAAAGGAGCCATCAAAAGGATGAACTAAATCGACACTCATCATAGAGAAATGACATAGTCACCAAAATTATAACAAAATAACGTGTGACCTAACCTACTTCCCACTCTTCAAGGGATATCTTGGCTAACGAGATAACCTAAATCACTCGAGGTCCAATGGAAATATGAAGAAAAGGAAAATTTTGGCAAAAAATAGAGGTTGAAAGGGTTGTATTTGTTCTTGTTCTAGAGGATCTAGCTACATGCTTCACATTTTTGCCTATGTGATTCTAAAAGAACGTAAAATAGTTGACTTCCTCAATTCTATTCATGTGAGCCTTATTACACTATTCTAGCTCATAAAATAAAAATAGAGAGGTGTTACCCACCAAAATGGGTAACCCTAGCAAATAAAATGTTCTTCTATTTTGGATATCCGACCAGCCAACAACCCTACACATTAGTTCGACGATGATGATATGCCAGCTCGTCCACCATCTCCACCAGTAACTATACCTATCACTATCCAGCACTCCTCTTGAATGATGGGATATCACTCAACAAGTACTTTGATCATTTTGCAATTTGCTGCTTTTACTTCGTGTTTTAGGCATTTTGTATGCAGAAAGGGGTGATCTAGATGATTTACCGAGCGGCTATAAATTTGTTTTCTCACTTTACCAAGTGGGTTAATTTTTATCCCTAGTCCAATGGGACTTCCCATTAGGACTTAGGGTTGTAGGAGGGGCACTACTTGGAAGACCTAGTTTTCAAATAGCGGGTCCATTCTCCCTTTACCATACATAACACCTTCCACAACACAGTATAAGCCCTTGATACTATCTCTATTCTTCGGGTTCAATTGCCATTGGTTCATTGGGATTTGGTGCTCTCTTATCTACATATTTGAGTACGGCCAAAAAACAATGCCCTAGAGGTTGATGCAGATAAAAGAATGGAAAGGCGTAATATGGCCACAATGAACGAAAATAAGATAAAAATGCAAAAGATGGTCGAGACACAATTTAGCGCGTGGGCAAAAGCCAAGCATGATCTCCAACCTCCTCATTAGCCATCACCTAGTTCCAAAGTACTTGATGCTCCATCTCATCAAAAGGAACCCTTACATGTCCCAACCCTAATTTGTGACAAACCAACACATCTTAAGGGGTAAATTAAATGCTATATTATAAAAATCAAGCTTTGACCCTTGAGCTATGCACCAAAACACATATCATTATAAAAATAAAGTAAAAGGTGCACCAAAGGGGTGGGAAGAGAAGGACAAGCAAGGTAACTCATGCATCCATGATTGCTCCCTCCATTATATCTATACACTCAAGATGTGGACTCTCATTAGTTGGTCTCCTAACCATGGCACTTGGCCATGAATGTTCTTCCTTTCCATTGTCACTTATTTGCACCAATGCCTATTGATTGAATGGTTAACCTTAGAAATGCCACCTCCCCTGGGGGGCTAGAAGCACCTAATAGGGTTGAATACTTAGCCACCCCTACAAAAGTAGGGAACACCTTTAATGGACTTGGTATAGTAAAATATTTCAAGGTGATCCCAGTTTGAAGTATTAATATGGCCCTAAATGCTTCAATATGGTCCACTTAGATGCATATTTGATCCTAGTCTCTAATGAGTGGTTTCTTTCACTTGACATTGAGCTGATTTTGACAGGTTATCCAAACCATTAGAGGTCTTGAGGGCACCCCACTCCACATAATTCCCAATCCATATCCTACAATTTAGAGAGCATGATGACATAACAGAAGCAATGTTGCCCACTTTTGGGAGAGCGTTAGGCCTTTTGATGACTTGGCCAATTAATTTGCATCCCAGAGTAGCCCAAGGAGCTAGAACATTGGGCTTATCTTGCCTAGCATGGAGGATATTTGTTGATGTACCAATGGACAAAACATGCCCCCAAGTTGGCCTTCACTCTACTCGATGGGCATGCCATGATCTAGCGCTCCAAGGAGGATGGTTATTCTTGGTATGATTGAGGAGGTCTTGTTGCACCCAATCGTGCCCTAACGAGGCAACACATTTCTCACTTGAAACCCATGGAGATGATATCTGGCACTGTTAATTTTAGGTATATTCTATGCTTAGAGCAATTTATTTCAATTTTCACAGGTAGCTCAATATCTTTTCGAGATTAGCAATGACATCGGCATTAAAGAAAACTGCAAATAGAACATAAACATAAATCACAGAAGACAAGCCAAGACAAGAGGACACAAGATGTGGTGCTAGCCAGGGACAAACCCCAATGTGAGGAAACCCTTGATCAATTTTTCTTATATGTTCTTCAATAGTTCAGCAGAGAGAGAGATAGTACGTTTACAGCAGAAGTCAACACTTTGACTTATCTAGATAAGAGCATAGATCATCTCTAAGAAGATGATACATGAAATCAGTTGAAGACATGCTGCTTCAACTGATTCTCCAAGGTGACTCCTTCACCTATCGTTGTGCTGCATTTTGTCATCATGCTGCACCTCACTTTGCTGCACCATGCTGCACCCATCATCACTATGTTGCATCTCATCATGCTTCATTAATCATGACTGTACCCATCACTGTACTACATTATGTGCCATTGCGGCACCATGTTGCCATACTGACCTATGTGTTGGTTGCATCTTGCTTGCTTGTTGTCCCTAGCATGCTTGTTGTCCTTTGCATGCTTGTTGTTGCATGCTAGCTGTAACATTGCATGCTTGGTGTATTTCTTGCTAAGTACCATACGACTGTCCCAAGGTTAGTTAGTTGTCCCTTGCATGCTGCTCTCCTTCAGAGACAGATGCTCTGGCTGTTCCGGCAGTTTCGCCAATTTTAGTTGTTCCCGGCAGTTCCGGCATTTCCCATCAGTTCCGGCATTTCCGGCTTCTACCCTCTGCATCAGCTTTTCGGGTTGTTCCGACAATTCCGGCTATTCCCTACAGTTCCGATAGTTCCGACTATTCCCAACAGTTCTGGCAATTCCGACCATTCCGGCAATTTCGACTATTCCCGGCAGTTCCAGCAGTTTCAGCTTTTCCCGACAGTTCTAGCAATTCCGGCTATTCCTAGAAATTCCGGCAATTCCGGCTATTCCCGGCAATTCCGACAGTTTCGGCAATTTCAACTATTAAGGTAGTTCCGGCAATTCTGGCTATTCCCGGCAGTTTCGGCTTTTCCCGACAATTTCAGCTTTTCCCGGCAGTTCTCAGCAGTTTCGGCTTTTTCGACAATTCTGGCAATTCCCAGCAGTTTCGATAGTTCTAGCTATTCCTGGGAATTCCGGCTTCTGCCCTCTAGATTAGCACAGCATTATCCCTTAGAATCTCTCCTCCTACTAAAACCCAAAGACAAGTAGAGAGGAAGAGATCCCAAGTGTTTTGAAATGACTTGAAGGCCACCTCTATTTATACTAAAATGTTGAGCACAAATGGGGTTTATTTGGTCGCTGGCCAACCTTGACGAATTGTCCCATAACACAAATAAATTCATATCCCATGAATATTATCGGAATCGGATGATCTTTAGATCAATCCTACACCTCTCGATGAGAGGCATCTAAGAAAAATATCAGCTTCCATTAATAAGATGACCCACATGGCATTTGGCCTTAGCCTTAGTTGCCAATTTTAACACTCCCTCTCAACTAGGGAGAACTCCATCTGCTGATCCATATGTCCGACTGTACTATCTCTGCCATCAGTGCCCTGCACTGCTCTGCTCTGCTTTGCTCTGCTCTGCTGAACAATGAAGAAGAAGAATTGATCGAGAATGTCTCATACCATTCTCTACACCCTTCCCTTTATATAAAATAGGCAAGGGAGGAAAACATAAAACATGAACTAAGTCCATACAAGTAACCAACAATGAAAACCCACGTTGAGCACTATAGTATACACAATACAAGGATAACAAGTGTCATACTTGGGTTCTACAAAAACCCAATGTGGTACATGTTAACACCCATTTTGTGGGTAATATCTCCCTAGGAGAAATTTTTTCTCCGAGATGGTCCTCAACCAACAACAAGAAACCCCTTGTAGCCATAAGCTATCTCATTGCACCACTTCTCCGCCACCTGAGCCACCCATGTGGTCCCTCAATTATCTGCCATGATCGTATGTTTGAAAGTGGGCCTCCCAAATCTAAAGGTATGCCTTGTCATTTTGAAATAGAGTATTGTAGTTTGCTTCTCATGGACACTTTTGGGCATGGATTAATGGGGGGACTCAGCAGAAAGGATGGGCCAGGTCTGTGCTTCTATCCCCTACACACCTTTTAGGAATTAACCTTGGATTCTAGTCTCGTCGGATCTCTTTTACTAATCATTTGGTTGCAGGGATGGTATTTCACGAGAAACCCTGATTTTGGTTGCGTGGTCCCGCTCCCTTATCTGCTTATATTACCCTCTTTCCATTCATTATCACCCCATCCATATTTTCTCCCACCTGGGTCCACATCCCTCCATCGAGTCCACATAGGGTTAGCTCCCCCCTTCCACTTGCCCACACCTTGGGTCATAGCCTGGAATGAAGCCCGAGGTTGATGCAGCTCTAAAGAAAGTTAAAAGCATATATGGCCACATTCAATAGGAAAAGTACCACAAAATGCAAAAGATGGTAGGGACGAAATCATTTAGAATGTGGGAAAAAGACAATACATGAGTTGTACCCCATTATCATGGACATGAGCATGGTTCCTACAGGTTGTATGAGCCTCCCTCATCATATAGGAACCCATGATTGTCCCGACCCCTGGTGGGCAATGAATCGACCCACCTTAAAACGGGCAATTCACTATTATATCTTGTAAATCATGCTCTAACCCCTTGAGCCCCGAGCAGTTCATCAAAGAAAATCACAAAAAGGCAAAAGGTATTAAAGGAGGGTGAAAAAATCAAGGTCGGGGCACCTCATGTTCCATGATTGCTCCCTCCTACACATTATAAACCCAAGTGTGGGCTTCCCTCTTATTAGCTACCCTTGTACCCCGACGTGTCACCCAGGGCCGCCCCTTCTCATTCCCTAATTCATTCACCTATTTGTCACATGCCACCACCTCTCGAAGGATGTACCTTGACTATATTATCCCCTTTCGAAGTAGAAACCACCTAATAGGATTATTCAGTGTTGATAATATCGCCGAAATATCGGCGATATTCGCAAATATCGCGATATTTTCGGCGAGCCGAAATATCGCCCCGAAAAAATCGCGATATTTGCTTGTTTTGAATTTCGCGCGATATTTACGAGATTTCGGCGATATTTTCATAAATATCGCGCGACGATGGTAAATATCGCCGGCAGAGTTTATAAATTGGGTTTTTGTTTAACGTCAATGCGTCATTTCGTTTTCGTGAGCTGGAGACGCTGCGAACAGTGCGAAGGAGGGTTTGAACTTTGGCTGCGAAGGAGGGTTTACAGCCTACAGGTATGCTATTATTAATTTATTACTATCATCTAGATTCTATGTGAATGCCGGATGCCCCACCGTTATAATCAACAATGCACATTTTATTATTTTAATGTCTTTTCTACATAGCGTATGATGCTTCAAGCCGTAATACTGGATTATAGTGTTCAAGCCGTAATACTGTCATGACTCATAACTTTTATACCATTCCACTTGGTTTCACGGTTCACCAACCCTCTTACACTCTATAAATCCTCAATAAACAGACTACAAAATTACAATGATTATTTGCTAGTGTTGGGCTGCCAATTCGTTGCTGGGAAGTCATTTTGGTAGTGAAAACTCATAACCACATTGGATTTGCAGCGTGTTTTCATTGCATTCGACTGTCAACTATCATTGATATGTAGCATTAGTCACGTATGTATTATAAATGTTTTTAAATGGTTATTATACACATTAAAAATGGTTATTATACCTTGCTGTCCCCTGACTCTTTGTTTTGAGGTGGTTGTGGTGGGTAGACATACTGGGTACACATCCCCACTTACCCACACTGATGTACCGGAAACTTGGTGTAGCATAGCTAGAAAGTGAAGGGATCAAAATTTCAAATAAAGAAACATGGCCTAATCTGAGATGATGCTGTCACAAGGGGAAGGGGGATTTAGCCAATGCTTATAATCTTAAACAAGTGTGGAGAGGTCAATGCACATTGCAATGTACTTGATGAATGCTATCCTTGGGAGGCCTGGATTAATATGGCTTTTTGGCTTTACATGAATCACAAATACATCCATATTTATGGTATTTGATGGAATAGTAAACCATAATAACATTTCCCTTAGCTGTATTTGGGATACAAGACATCACGGGGCTGCTGGAGGGGGAAGTTTATAATTGTGAATAACTTTTGTTGGAAAAGATGAAGGCCTGTGCAGATGCCTTCTTCATATTTATGTGCCAATGTGTTTAGTTCATGTTGTTATTGCTTTATATGTTTAGAAATCTGAAAAAAATGAATATATTATGCATTTTTTATGCTTGCCGATATTTGCCGATATTTTGCCGATATTTTCGCCGATATTTCCGATAAGATATTTTCCGGACCCTCGCCGATATTTTCCCGATACCGATATTATCAACACTGGGATTATTAGTTAACCCCATTTGGAATTAGGAGGCATTTGCACATCTCGAAGCCCATTATGGAAGGGCAGTCCATTATGAAGTTCCCACCTGCGATCCATGATTAGGTTGGCTCATTTACTCGATTTCTCTAATGACTTGTTGTACTGGAGTCTGGAAGGCTAGGGGATATATTGCATCTTATGCAGGATTGCAAATGGTTTCCATCTTGGGTTTGGTCTCCCAATACGGGGTCCTAATCCTCTAGAGGGCTACATTGGCACATGTAGAGTGAGCGTTGAGAGCCATGGGCCTCCATAGCAGAAGGTTACAATCCATGGATTCCCACAGCCATTCAGAGATTCCTCGTGGTTCACTTATGGGATGAGAAGGAAGCACTTGATCCATCATGCCCAGTCGGCTCCAAATCTACACCATACACTTGGGAGATGATCCACAACTTCCACGACGATGTGGCATCACCCACACCAACATCCTAGCCCTTGAAGGAACCCTACAGGTATCTTCAATTTGTTTGGAGACCCGTGAGGACACTTGTGTACCCCCAGATGTTATTTGGAGCACTAGAGGTTATTACAAGGGGCCAACCCCTTGCCCATTGATTTTGAGGGTCCTTGTCTTCATTATGGCACCCATGGACCTCATTAGGCCTCTTAGATGGCCCTACGACATGCATAGATTATTATTTGACCTCTTGAGAGGCTTATCTTTTCATTTATGAGCTAGTTTGGTGGGCTTGTCACCAAACGTTGTATTATTAGAACATTATCTTATTTTTAGGGCTTACGTAAGCCAAGGAGGTTAATTCGAACTCCTAAGTTGTGTATAAATAAAAGTGAGGTGAGATCATTTCTCATCATCACTTTGGATTGCATCTCTCTCTTGTTTAGAGAATTTCGCACTTTTTTCTAGAGGATGAATTAGAACTTTTATGGATGAATTTTGATGTATGGTTGTTGGTCTATCTTTTCTTGGAGCTTCTCTATTATCATATTTGAATGGTTGGATATACTCTACTACATGTAAGTACGAAATTTTGATGTTATTCTTGTTACTTTTTGTCATATATGTTGGACTGGGATTTTAGTTGTTTTAGGGCTAATTGTTGCATGCAGTTATTGCTTAATATTGTTGAATTGTCTCTATTATAATGTTCCCTCCATGTATGGGCCATGTAGTGTGAGCGAAATTGGGGTAAAATTTGACCTCGATAAGCAATTCCTCTTTTGCATTTGAAGTATAAAAGCTACAAGAGGTTTGTGAAGTAATTTTGAGGCTTCCTTGATTGGGAACCAACAAATATTACACATAATCAACATAGACTCCATTCTCCCAAGGATTAGGGCGCTGATCTGCCAAGGTTGGTCACCAAATTCTTATTATTTCACCTTTTCCCAAGTCTATTACCATTGGTGTGCCTAGCGCATTAATTTCCTGACAAGTTAGCCACTAAAAAAATTTGATCTCCTAGGATCTCCTGCTTTCGCCTTTCCTCTAGCCCTCCAAATTTAAAGACATTCCGATGGTGGAGTTGGGAGAAAAGCCAAGCCCTAGCTCCGGGACCAAAACTTGCCCTACCATCCCCAAGGCTAGCACTTCACAGGGTCAAACCAACATCTTGAGCAATTATATTTTCTTTGATCCTCTCCCCACCTTGTCTAGGGTAAGAATATCATTGGTTGCTACATTCCTTCCACATACCTTAGACCGGGTCCACTTGGCCCCGTGTGGTCCCACTCCTTTGAAAGACCATCCTTCAAGAACCATCCGAGATACCAATTCTAACAAGCATTTTAGGGATTGGGAAACTCCTTCACAAGTCTTATCCCATAAACCTAATCCTCAAATCCTCTACTCCTTCCCCTAGATTACCTAGTACCTTGCTTACAAAGCAAGCAAACTTTATCCTTCAAAATCTGCGAAAGGGATATCCAGGTCACTCATATCCATTGAATTATCCTTCATTAGTGACTCCACACACACCGAGTCTCATCCCATCGATGAAATTCCGTAAATAGAAGGGAGCCTTAGTTGAGGTGATAGTGGACTAAGACTCCATTTGTTGCCCTTGGCCTAGCATTTGCCCTTTAGGGATTCCCTTTAGGTCCCCTGCTAGTTTGAGCGGTAACAGTACACAATCCAAGCATGATCCTCCTTAGGCTCAACGCGCCCTCCTCTAAGATGGTGCACTCTCCAACACATTGCTAGAACAACACCACTCCCTCTCCCATGGTGTTTCACTCTCCAAGTGTCCTCATTTAAGTCATTCCTCCTCTAGTTATGTACCACGTGTCCTTTTCTGCCCAACATGCCTCAACATGTGTGTCAAGGTGGTTATTATGTGCCAATTCTCAACATATGTGTCTAGGTCCATGCTCAACTTCTATGAAGTATGCTCCTCGACCCAAGCGTCCCCAAGTCAAGTGTCCAAACTCCATAGGGCTAGGTGCCTAGAACTCCTCCTTCGAGGTAGGTATCTCTCATAACCAAGCAAATGACCTCCCCATTGTGAGCACCCAATGGGCTAGTCATAATGTTGATTAGGATAACAACCTCCTAGATAAATGCACCATGCTAGCACTCTAAATAAGGTCAATCATCCACCCAAATTAAGCCATCGATATGTCCATCAAGCATCTTCTATGGACTAGGAGACCTAGCACTCTCCTAGCTATGTGAAAACACTTTTGCAATAACCCCAATAGCTAACAAAGCACCAATGAAAGAATTTAGAAGGTCAAAAGATAGGCGAGGCTAAGAAATCTCCCATGAAAGAAAGAGAATAGGGGTAAGGGGGGGTTTTCCCAAGGAAGAGTAATTCCAATTCACTAACAATGGCTTCAACCCAAAAGGAGCCATCAAAAGGATGAACTAAATTGACACTCATCATAGAGAAATGACATAGTCACCAAAATTATAACAAAATAATGTGTGACCTAGCCTACTTCCCACTCTTCAAGGGATATCTTGGCTAAAGAGATAACTTAAATCACTCAGGGTCCAATGCAAATATGAAGAAAAGGAAAATTTTGGCCAAAAAGATAGGTTGACAAGGCTGTATTTGTTCTTGTTTAGGAGGATCTAGCTCCATGCTTTACATTTTTGCATTTGTGATTCTAAAAGAAGAGAAAATAGTTCACTTCCTCAATTCCATTCATCTCAACCTTATTACACTATTCCAGCGCATAAAATAAAAATAGAGGAGAGGTGTTACCCACCAAAATGGGTAACCCTAGCAGAAAAAATGTTCTCCTATTTTGGATATCCGACCAGCCAACAACCCTACACATTAGCTTGAGGATGATGATATGTCATCTCCTCCACCATTTGCACCAGTAACTATACCTGTCACTATCCAGCACTCCTCTTGAATGATGGGATACCACTCAACAAGTACTTTGATCATTTTGCAATTTGGTGCTTTTACTTAGTGTTTTGGGCATTTAGTATGGAGAAAAGGGTGATCTAGATGCTTGACCAATATCGGCTATAAATTTGTTTTCTCACTTTACCAAGGGGATTAGTTTTTATCCCTAGTCCGATGGGACTTCCCCTAAGGACTTAGGTTTCTAGGAGGGGCACTACTTGGAAGACCTAGATTTGAAATAGCATGTCCATTCTCCCTTTACCATACATAGCACCTTCAACAACACATTATAAGCCCTTGATACTATCTCTATTCTTCGGGTTCAACTGCCATTGGTTCATTGTGATTTGGTGCTCTCTTATATACATATTTGAGTAGGGCAAAAAACATTGCCTTGGAGGTTCATGCAGCTAAAATAATGGTAAGGCATAATATGGCCACAATGAAAGAATATAAGATCAACATGCAAATGATTGTCGAGACATAATCTAGCGCGTGGGCAAAAGCCAAGCATGATCTCCACCCTGCTCATTAGCCATCACTCAGTTCCAAAGTACTTGATGCTCCATCTCATCAAAAGTAACCCTTGCATGTCCCAATGCTAATTAGTGACAAACCACCACATCTTAAGGTGTAAATTAAATGCTATATTATTAAAATCAATCTTTGACCCTTGAGCTATGCACCAAAACACAAATCATTATACAAAAAAGTAAAAGGTGCCCTTAAGGGTTGGGAAAAGAAGGACAAGCAAGGTAACTCATGCATCCATGATTGCTCCCTCCATTACATCTATACACTCAAGATGTGGACTCTCATTAGTTGGTCTCCTGACCATGGCACTTAGCGATGAATGTTCTTCCTTTCCATTGTCACTTATTTACAGCATTGCCTATTGATTGAATGGCTAACCTTAGAAATGCCACCTCCAATTGGGGGCTAGAAGAACCTAATAGGGTTGAATACTTAGCCACCCCTACAAAGGTAGGCAACACCTTTAATGGACTTGATCTAGTAAAATATTTCATGGTGATCCCAGTTTGAAGTATTAATTGCCCTAAGCACTTTAGTATGGTCCACTTAGATGCATTTATGATCTTAGCCTCTATGAGTGGTTGCTTTCACTTGAATTTGAGTTGATTTTGATAGGTTATCCAAAGCATAAGAGGTCTTGAGGGCACCCCACTCCACATAATTCCCAAGCCATATCCTACATTCTAGAGAGCATGATGACATAACAGATGCAATGTTGCCCACTTTTGGCATGGCATTATGCATCTTGATGACTTGGGCAATTAATTTGCATCCCAGAGCAGCCCAAGGAGCTAGAACATTGGACTTCTCTTGCCTAGCATGGAGAATCTTTGGTGATGTACCAATGGACAAGACATTCCCCCAAGTTGGCCTTCACTCTACTTGATGGGCATGCCATGATCCAAGGCTCAAAGGAGGATAGTTATTCTTGGTATGATTGAGGACGTCTTGTTGCACCCGATGCAACCCTAACGCTAGAGATACGAGGCACCACATTTCTCACTTGAAACCCATGGAGATGATGTCTAGCACCCACAACTGGATTTTCGACCCTTGGAGCTGCTTTGATGTGTGATTTGGGGATTTCCCTGAGATGGAGGATGATCATGATGCTTGAAGATATTTTTGGGCCTTGTCTTTGCCTTGATGGAGCATTTTGATCCCTAAAACAATATGAAGTCATCTCCTTTTTAGGTCTACGTCACACACATTTATGCTTATCTTGGCATATTATGTTATAAAGCTAGTGGGTTGGCTTGTAACCCAATTTTACTTTTGTCCACTGAAAAGTCAAACTTGCGTAGTGGCTTTTAATTAGAAATTAGAAGAAGTAGACCTCATATAAATAGCGAATCACCTTTTTCATTTTGTTTTTATTTGATTTATAAGGATAAATAATTAAATTATTTAAGTGACTTAGAATATAATCTCAAATGAGGATTAGGATTTAATTCTAGCCATTAATCACTTAGGAGATTAGGGTTAGTGATTTTGTCTTAATGAAATTATAAAATAAGCCTAAGGGAAACGTGAAGACACAACAATTGTTGAGGAAGCCGTTTTTTAAGGAGAAAGAGTCTAATTTAGACTGAAGAGAAATAAGAAGAATTGCAACAGGGAATTTTTGAAGAAATTTAAGGGGAATCCAAGTTGAGGGCAGAGAGAGGCCAAGTCAGATGAATAGGAGGGCCAAAATATATAGAGGCCAAATTTCTCAAGTGCACAAGGGTCATACGAGGGAAAAGAGAGGGGCCAAATTGCTGGTGAGGGAGGCTTAACTTTCTTGAGGTTGAGTTTCTTCAGTAGTGCAAATTTCCATAGTCCTTTTTTTCATTTTTCCTAATAGTTGTAATTCTCAGATGCTAGGGCCACATCCTCCTCCTCCTGCTTGACCTTTATCCCTTTGCTGCTGCTACCTTTCTTTGACTCCCGTCTAATCTCTTCCTGGCAAAGAGCTACCCACAGCTCGTCCCAAGGTAGGAGAGTCCCTTTGCTTAGGATGCTCTAAACAAACACTTCCCACTCTTCTAAGACAGCATTCAGGGCTATCCTCACCATAAGCTCCTGATCCGGTGTCGCTCCTATAGCAGTCAACTAATCTCGGATCTCATTCAGTCCTCCGAGGAAGGAGTCAACCGTTTGATTCTTCTTCATTTGATATGACCTCATCTGGTTCTCGAGCAACATTCTTCTCTGCACAGAAGTATGCTGGTACAGGTTCTTGAGAGCCTCCCACATCTCAATTGTCGTTTCCTTCTCGGCTATATGTGGCACCACATGATCCTTGACCCCATCAAGGATAATGCAGTTGGCCCTCACCATCGTCTCCTCGTACTTGTCGTTATCATTGGGGTCAACTAGGATAGCTATAACCTTCAAGGTGAAGTTCTTAACACGATTCCTGTCAAGCACTGATAAGATTCTGGCCTTCGAGACTGCGAAGTTCGATGCTTCGTCTAGTCTATCCTGGTCTCTTACCCCGTGTAGTGCCATGAAGCTAATCTACTTCCCTCCTGAAAGTTCTCTATTCGACTCCTTTGAGTCTCTACTTCCCGTCTGGAAGTTCTCTTCTAGACTCCCTCTAACTCCTCATTTCCCTCCTGGAAATCCTTTTGTCGCTTGTCAAGATGCCCCCTACTTTGATCGTCTTGTGCAACTGCACTGTTGATCCAGGTTCCTCAGCTAGAAACCCTTGGTAACAACTCCTCTGGCCCTACTCTATCAGATATTGTTCTGACTACAGTACCTCACCAGCTCCACTCTGCAATATTACTGCAGCCTTCTAGACCCCAACAACTGCTTTTCTGTGAACTGCGTCAGCCCTTCTCTGCCTCACACTAGCTCTACGTCACCCTGGATGGGTTTGCGTCAGCCCTGGGATGCCCTGCGTCAGACCTCTGGCCCTCTACATCTGCAATGCTAGCCTCTCTGAGGCTCTACGCAGTTCCCAACTTCTTCTGCGTGGCTCTGGCTAGCTCTACGTCACACTTCCTTGGCTTTTTGGCTGCTAGAAACAACTTCTGTCACCTCGGGACAGTTGTTTTCTATTGCTATTGCTCCGCTCGGCTAATGTCTCTTAGTCCTCCTGTGATCTGCAATCACACTCTGATACCATGTTGAAGTTTCTAAGTTTACTTAGTTTAGAAACCCTTCATGCACATTTTCTGATTTATTCCTACCTACTTGTTATTTCTCCTTTAACAAGTTATTTACAAAGTAAATACTGAAAATAAACACCAGTGCATGCTCAACATATTACAGATCAGCAACTAAAAGAAACAAGAACAAACACACCACATGACACCATTATTTTTGGACCAATGTCCCCGGAAAAACCCAATGTGAGAAAACCGGTGCAACTATCTGAGGGTTTTCTTACTAAGCAATATCAGAGTACAATCTGGGTGCCGAAACTGGCCTACCCAATAGAGAATTTCCTTAGCAGCTATACCTCAGTTTGAGAGAAATCTCCTAGCTGAAACCCTAGAAAATCTTTCCGACAACTCTTCAGCATAAAACTACTCCTATAACCCCAGCATCTGCCCAATCTGGCTTGCGTCCTCTCCTCTCTGTGTCACGTTGGCCTTGCGTCAACCTTTCTTGGTCTGCGTCAGCTTTTTGGGCCTCTGTGTCAGACACGCTGGCCTCTCTAGTGCTCTACGCAACACTTGGATGCCTCTGTGTGGCCCTGCATAAGCGTTTGTTGGCTCTGTGTCATTCTCCTTGGCTGTTGCGCTGCTCTCCCGGAACAATCTCTGCCTTCTCTGTTTCTCTGTACTCAATGCCTCTCAACTTCTCTCCCGATCACTGATTCTATCTCTCTTAGCAAACCCCGCTCTAAAGAATAGAATGATTGATCACTGGTGTGTTCTCCAAGTGACCCTCAAACCTCCTCTTATACTTTTCCTGTTCACATATCAACGACCAAGATTAAGTCCCTAATCAACGGCTAAGATTAGATCTGGCTGGATCCATGTCTTTTGGACCACTCTAACACAGATTCATATTAATACTCATTAATATTTATTTTCTCTAAGTTTAAACTTAGGGACTCCATTAAAAATATTAATTATTTTAATATCTCCTGATCTGTTTAGAATTTTCCCAAACCCTTTCTGGGTATTGGAGATCTCATGTACCCCAACCTCTCCACCAAATTTCGTGGCTAGAACACATCGGATGATCCCCAAATCAACATTTGAGCTTTGTCTTTGCCTTAATGGAGAATTCTGATCCCTAAAACAATATGAAGTTATTACCTTTTTATGTCTACGTCACACACATTTATGCTTATCTTGGCATATTATGTTATAAACCTAGTGAGTTGGCTTGTAACCCAATTTTACTTATGTCCACTGAAAAATTAAACTTGCGTAGGGGCTTTTAATTAGAAATTAGAATAAGTAGACCTCATATAAATAGAGAATCACCTTTTTCATTTTGTTTTTATTTTATTTCTAAGGATAAATAATTCAATTATTTAAGTGACTTAGAATATAATCTCAAATGTGGATTAGGATTTAATTCTAGCCATGGATTAGCAAATATACCTCAGTTTGAGAGAAATCTCCTAGCAAAAACCCTGGAAAATCTTTCTGACAGCTCTTCAGCACAAAACTGCTCCTACAACCCTAGCATCTGCCCAATCTAGACTGCATCATCCCCTCTCTGTGTCACATTGGCCTTGCGTCAACCTTTCTTGGCCTGCGTCAGCTTTCTGGGCCTCTACGTCAGACACGCTGGCCTCTCTAATTCTCTGCGCAAAACTTGGCTGCCCCTGTGTGGCCCTGCGTGTGCGCTTGCTGGCTCTATGTCATTCTCCTTGGCTGTTGCGCTGCTCTCTCGATCACTGATTCTATCTCTCTTATCAAACCCCGCTCTACAGAATAGAATGATTGATCACTAGTGTGTTCTCCAAGTGACCCTCAAGCCTCCTCTTATACTTTTCCTGTTTACATATCAACGACCAAGATTAAGTCCCTAATCAACAGCTAAGATTAGATTTGGCTTGATCCATGTCTTTTGGACCACTCTAACACAGATTCATATTAATACTCATTAATATTTTATTTTCCCTAAGTTTAAACTTAGAGACTCCATTAAAAATATTAATTATTTTAATATCTCTTAATCTGTTTAGAATTTGATCAAACCCTTTCTGGGTATTGGAGATCTCATGTACCCCAACCTCTCCACAAAATTTTGTGGCTAGAGCACATCGGATGATCCCCAAATCAACATTTGAGCCTTGTCTTTGCCTTAATGGAGAATTCTGATCCCTAAAACAATATGAAGTTATTGCCTTTTTATGTCTACGTCACACACATTTATGCTTATCTTGGCATATTATGTTATAAACCTAGTGAGTTGGCTTGTAACCCAATTTTACTTATGTCCACTGAAAAATTGAACTTGCATAGGGGATTTTAATTAGAAATTAGAAGAAGTAGACCTCATATAAATAGAGAATCACCTTTTTTATTTTGTTTTTATTTTATTTCTAAGGATAAATAATTCAATTATGTAAGTGACTTAGAATATAATCTCAAATGTGAATTAGGATTGAATGCTAGCCATGGATTAGCAGATATACCTCAGTTTGAGAGAAATCTCCTAGCTGAAACCCTGGAAAATCTTTCTGACAGCTCTTCAGCACAAAACTGCTCCTACAACCCCAGCATCTGCCCAATTTGGACTGCATCATCCCCTCTCTGTGTCACGTTGGCCTTGCGTCAACCTTTCTTGGCTTGTGTCAGCTTTCTGGGCCTCTGCGTCAGACATGCTAGCCTCTCTAGTGCTCCGCGCAACACTTGGCTGCCTCTGTGTGGCCCTGCGTGAGCGCGTGCTGGCTCTGTGTCATTCTCCTTGGCTGTTGCGCTGCTCTCCCGAAAAAATCTCTGCCTTCTCTGTTTCTCTGTACTCAATGCCCCTCAGCTGCTCTCCTGATCACTGATTCTATCTCTCTTAGCAAACCCCGCTCTACAGAATAGAATGATTGATCGCTGGTGTGTTCTCCAAGTGACCCTCAAGCCTCCTCTTATACTTTTCCTGTTCACATATCAACGACCAAGATTAAGTCCCTAATCAACAGCTAAGATTAGATCTAGCTTGATCCATGTCTTTTGGACCACTCTAACACAGAATCATATTAATACTCATTAATATTTTATTTTCCCTAAGTTTAAACTTAGGGACTCCATTAAAAACATTAATTATTTTAATATCTCCTGATCTGTTTAGAATTTGCCCAAACCCTTTCTGGGTATTCGAGATCTCATGTACCCCAACCTCTCCACCAAATTTCGTGGCTAGAGCACATCGGATGATCCCCAAATCAACATTTGAGCCTTGTCTTTGCCTTAATGGAGAATTTTCATCCCTAAAACAATATGAAGTCATTACCTTTTTATGTCTACGTCACACACATTTATGCTTATCTTGGCATATTATGTTATAAACCTAGTGAGTTGGCTTGTAACCCAATTTTACTTATGTCCACTGAAAAATTAAACTTGCATAGGGGCTTTTAATTAGAAATTAGAAGAAGTAGACCTCATATAAATAGAGAATCACCCTTTTCATTTTGTTTTTATTTTATTTCTAAGGATAAATAATTCAATTATTTAAGTGACTTAGAATATAATCTCAAATGAGGATTAGGATTTAATTCTAGCCATGGATTAGCAGCTATACCTCAGTTTCAGAGAAATCTCGTAGTTGAAACACTGGAAAATCTTTCCGACAGCTCTTCAGCACAAAACTGCTCCTACAACCCCAGCATCTGCCCAATATGGCCTGCGTCATCCCCTCTTTGTGTCACGTTGGCCTTACGTCAACCTTTCTTGGCCTGCGTCAGCTTTCTGGGCCTTTGCGTCAGACACGCTGGCCTCTCTGGTGCTCTACGCAACACTTGGTTGCCTCTGTGTGGCCCTGCGTTTGTGTTTGCTGGCTCTGTGTCATTCTCCTTGGTTGTTGCGCTGCTCTCCCGGAACAATCTCTGCCTTCTCTATTTCTCTGTACTCAATGCCCCTCAGTTGCTCTCCCGATCACTGATTCTATCTCTCTTAGCAAACCCCGCTCTACAGAATAGAATGATTGATCACTGATGTGTTCTCCAAGTGACCCTCAAGCCTCCTCTTATACTTTTCCTGTTCACATATCAACGACCAAGATTAAGTCCCTAATCAATGGCTAAGATTAGATCTGGCTTGATCCATGTCTTTTGGACCACTCTAACACAGATTCATATTAATACTCATTAATATTTTATTTTCCCTAAGTTTAAACTTAGGGACTCCATTAAAAATATTAATTATTTTAATATCTCCTGATCTGTTTAGAATTTGCCCAAACCCTTTCTGGGTATTGGAGATCTCATGTACCCCAACCTCTCCACCAAATTTCGTGGCTCGAGCACATCGGATGATTCCCAAATCAACATTTGAGCCTTGTCTTTGCCTTAATGGAGAATTTTGTTCCCTAAAACAATATGAAGTCATTACCTTTTTATGTCTACGTCACACACATTTATGCTTATCTTGGCATATTATGTTATAAATCTAGTGAGTTGGCTTGTAACCCAATTTTACTTATGTCCACTGAAAAATTAAACCTGCGTATGGGCATTTAATTAGAAATTAGAAGAAGTAGACCTCATATAAATAGAGAATCACCTTTTTCATTTTGTTTTTATTTTATTTCTAAGGATAAATAATTCAATTATTTAAGTGACTTAGAATATAATCTCAAATAAGGATTAGGCTTTAATTCTAGCCATGGATCACGTAGGACATTAGGGTTAGTGATTTTGTCTTAATAAATTATAAAATAAGCCTAAGGGAAAGATGAAGACACAACAATTGTTGAGGAAGCAGTTTTCTTAAAAGAAAAAGGCTAATTTAGACTGAAGAGAAGTAAGAAGAATTGCAACAGGGGATTTCAAAAGAAATTTCAGGGAATCCAAGTTGAGGGCAGAGAGAGGCCAAGTAATATGAATATGAAGGCCAAAATATATAGAGGCCAAATTTCTTAAGCGCGCAACGGTCATACGAGGGAAGAGAGAGGGGCCAAAATGCCGATGAGGTAGGCTTAATTTTCTTGAGGTTGAGTTTCTTCAGTAGTGCAAATTTCCACAGGCCCATTTTTCATTTTTCCCAATAGTTGAATTTTCTAACTATTCTCTATGGGCCTAAGCCCAAATTTTGGGGAGGAAATTAATATGAAAGAAGATTGCGTTGGGAACAAATTTGATGTTGTAGTGTGATTGATTTCCACAGTTTACCTCCGTTGCATTTTATTTTCTAAGTTAGTATACCATCATGTTTATTTTATCAAGAATTTCATAAATATTTGAGATAAATATTTTCTGGGTTTTATAAAATTTTAAAGTAAAGTAAATCAAATCTGGGATAAAAGAATTTAGCACCCTTCCCTTTATATAAAATGGGCAAGGGAGGAAAACATAAAGCATGAACTAAGTCCATACAAGTAACCAACAAGACAAACCCACATTGAGCACTATAGTATACACAACACAAGGATAACAAGTGTCATACTTGGGTTCTACAAGAACCCAATGTGGTACATGTTACCCACCATTTTGTGGGTAATATCCCTTGGAGAAATTTTTTCTCCGAGATGGTCCTCATCCGACAACAAGTAGCCCCTTCCTGCCATCAACTAGCTCATTGCGCCATTTCTCCACCACCTGAGCCAGCCATGTGGTCCCTCGACCATCTGCCATGATCGTATGTTTGAAGGTGGGCCTCCCAAATCTAAAGGTATCCCTTGTCATTTTGAAATAGAGTATTGTAGTTTGCTTGTCATGGACACTTCTGGGCATGGATTAACGGGGAGATTCGACAGAAAGGATGGGCTAGGTCTGTGCTTCTGTCCCCTAAACCCCTTTTAGGAATTAACCTTGTATTCTACTCCCATGGGATCTCTTTTACTAATCATTTGGTTTCAGGGATGGTATTTCATGGGAAACCCTGATTTTGGTTGCGTGGTCCCGCTCCCTTATCCGCTATATTACCCTCTTTCCATTAATTATCACCCTATACATCTTTTCTCCAACCTGGGTTGACATCCCTCCATTGAGTCCACATAGGGTTAGCTCAACCCTTCCCCTTGCCCACACCTTCGGCTATGGTTGGAATGAAACCCAGAGTTTGATGCAGCTGAAAAGAAAGGTAAAAGCATATATGGCCACATTCAACAGGAAAAGTGCCACAAAATGCAAAAGATGGTCAAGACAAAAGCATTTAGCACGTGCGCAAAAGCCAATACATGAGCTCTACCCCATTATCATGGCCATCAACCTGGTTCCTACATGCTCTATGAGCCTCCTTCATCATATAGGAACCAATGATTGTCCCGGGCCCCTGGTCGGCAATGAACCGTCCCACCTTAAAAGGGGGAATTCACTACTATATCATATACATCATGCTCTGACCCCTTGATCCCCGAGCAGTTAATCATAGAAAATCACAAAAAGGCAAAAGGTGTTAAAGGAAAGTTGAAAAATCAAGGTCGGGGCACCTCATGTACCACAATTGCTCCCTCCTACACATTATAAACCCAAGTGTGCTTCTCTCTTATTAGCGACCCTTGTACCCCAGCAAGATTGTAGATGGTTTCCATCTTGGGTTTGGTCTCCCTATACGGGGTCCTAATCCTCCAAAGGGCTACATTGGTACATGTAAGGCGAGTGTTGAGAGCCATGGGCCTCCACAACAAAAGATTACAATGCATGGATCCCGCAGCCATTTAGAGATTGGTCGTGGTTCACTCATGGGATGAGGAGGATACACTTGATCGATCATGCCCCGTTGGCCCTAGATATATACCATACACTTCGCAGATGATCCAGGACTTCCACGACGATACGGCATCACCCACACCGTCATCCTAGCCCTTGAGGGCAGCCTACAGGTATCTTCGATTTGTTTGGAGACCCATGAAGACAGTTGTGTGCCCTGAGATGTTATTTGGAGCACAATAGGTTATTACAAGAGGCCAACCCCTTGCCCATTTCTTTTGAGGGTCCTTCTCTACATTATGGCACCCATGGACCATGTTAGGCCCCTTAGAGGGCCCTACCACATGCATAGATTATTATTTGACCTCTTGAGAGGCTTATCTTTTCATTTATGAGCTAGTTTGGTGGACTTGTCACCAAACGTTGTATTATTAGAACATTATTATTTTTAGGGCTTATGTAAACGAAGGAGGCTAATTCGAACTCCTAAGTTGTGTATAAATACAAGTGAGGTGAGATCATTTCTCCTTATCACTTTGGATTGGATCTCTCTCTTCTTTAGAGAATTTCACACTTTTTTCTGGAGGATGAATTCAAGCTTTTATGGATGAATTTTGATGTATGGTTGTTGGTCTATCTTCTCTTGGAGCTTCTCTATTTTCATTTGTAAATGGTTGGATATACTCCACTGCATGTAAGTAGGAAATTTTGATTTTATTCTTCTTACTTTTTGTCAGATATGTTGGACTGAGATTTTAGTTGTTTTAAGGCTAATTGTTGCATGCAGTTATTGCTTAATATTGTGGAATTGTCTCTATTATAATGTTCTCTCGATGCATGGGCCATGTAGTGTTAACGAAATATCCTAGGGCTAAAATTTGGCCTCGATAAGCAATTCCTCTAGAGGTTTTGTGAAGTAATTTTGAAGCCTCCTTGATTGGGAACCAAGAAATATTACACATAATCAACATAGACTCCATTCTCCCAAGGATTAAGGAACTGATTTGCCAAGGGTGGTCACCAAAAGTATTTTTTTTCACCTTGTATCAAGTCTAGTCCCACTGGGGTGCCTAGGGCATCAATTTCTTAACAAGTTAGCCACTAAAAAAAATCGATCTCATAGGGTCTCCCGCGGTGGTCTTTCCTCTAGTCCTCCTCCAAATTTGAAGACATTCCAATAGTAGAGTTGGAAGAAAAGCCAAGCACTAGCTCCGGGACCAGAACTTGCCCTGCCATTCCCAAGGTTAGCACTTCCCAGGGTCAAACCAACATCTTGAGCAATTATATTTTCTTTGATCCTCTCCCCACCTTGTCTAGAGTAAGAATATCATTGGTTGCTACATTCCTTCCTCATACCCTAGACCAGGTCCACTTGGCCTCGTGTGGTCACACTCCTTTGAAAGACCATCCTTTAAGAACCATCCGAGATACCAATTTTGACAAGGATTTTAGGGATTGGGAAACTCCTTCGCAAGTCTTATCCCATAAACCTAACCCTCAAATCCTTTCCTCCTTTCCCTAGATTACCAAGTACCTTGCTTACAAAGCAACCAATCTTTATACTTCAAATTCTGGGAAAGGGATATTCGTGTCTCATATCCATTGACTTATCCTTTATTAGTTACCCCACACACACCGAGTCTCCTCCCATCGGTGAAATTCCATAAATAGAAGGGATCCTTAGCTGAGGTGACATGGAGTAAGACTCCATTTGTTGCCCTTGGCCTAGCATTTGCTCTTTAGGGATTCCCTTTAGGTCCCATACTAGTTTGAGCGATAACTGTACACAATCCAAGCATGATCCTCCTTCGGCTCAATGCGCCCTCCTCAAAGATGTTGCACTCTCCAACACATTTCTAAACCAACAACACTCCCTCTCCCATGGTGTTTCACTCTCGAATTGTCCTCATTTAAGGCATTCCTCCTCTAGTTATGTATCACATGCCCTTTTCTGCCCAAGACGCCTCAACATGTGTGTCAAGGTGGTTATTATGTGCCAATGCTTCTCAACATATGTGTCTAAGTACATGCTCAACCTCTATGCACTGTGCTCCTCGACCCAAGCGTCCTCAAGTCAAGTGTCCAAACTCCATAGATCTAGGTGCCTAGAACTCCTCCTTCGAGGTAGGTATCTCTCATAATCAAGCAATATGACCTCCCAATTGTGTGCACACAATGGGCTAGTCATAATGTTGATTAGGATAACAACCTCCCAGGTAAATGCATCATGCTAGCACTTTATACAAGGTCAATGATCCACCCAAACTAAGCCATCCATATGTCCATCAAGCATCTCCTATGGACTAGGAAGCCTAGCACTCTCCTAGCTATGTGAAAACACTTTTGGAATAACCCAAAAAGCTAACAAAGCACCAATGAAAGAATTTAGAAGGTCAAAACGTAGGCGAGGATAAGAAATCTCCCATGAAAGAAAGAGAAAACGGGTAAGGGGGTTTTCCAAAGGAAGAGTAATTCCAATTCACTAACAATGGCTTCAAACCAAAAGGAGCCATCAAAAGGATGAACTATATTGACCCTCATCATAGAAAAATCACAGTCACCAAAATTATAACAAAATAATGTGTGACCTAGCCTACTTCCCACTCTTCAAGGGGTATCTTGGCTAAAGAGATAGCTTAAATCACACATGGTCCAATAGAAATATGAAGAAAAGGAAAATTTTGCCCAAAAAGAGAGGTTGACAAGGTTGTATTTGTTCTTGTTTTAGAGAATCTAGCTCCATGATTTACATATTTTCATATGTGATTCTAAAAATATAGAAAATAGTTCACTTCCTCAATTCCATTCATCTCAGCGTTCTTACACTATTCTAGCACATAAAATAAAAATAGAGAGGTGTTACCCACCAAAATGGGTAACCCTAGCAGAAAAAATGTTCTATTTTGGATATCCGACCAGCCAACAACCCTACACATTAACTTAACGATGATGATATCTTAGCTCCTCCACCATCTGCACCAGTAACTATACCTGTCACTATCCAGCACTCCTCTTGAATGATGGGATACCACTCAACAAGTACTTTGATCATTTTGCAATTTGGTGCTTTTACTTAGTGTTTTGGGCATTTAGTATGGAGAAAGGGGTGATCTAGATGATTTACCGATATCGGCTATAAATTTGTTTTCTCACTTTACCAAGGGGTTGATGTTTATCCCTTGTCCAATGGAACTTCCCCTAAGCACTTAGGGTTCTACGAGGGGCACTACTCGGAAGACCTAGATTTGAAATAACGTGTTCATCAAACCATTGCCATACATAACACCTTTCACAACACATTATAAGCCCTTGACACTATCTCTATTCTTCGGGTTCAATTGCCATTGGTTCATTGGTATTTGGTGCTCTCTTATCTACATATTTAAGTAGGGCCAAAAAACATTGCCCTGGAGGTTGATGCATCTAAAAGAATGGAAAGGCATAATATGGACACAATGAAAAAAAATAAGATCAAAATGCAAAAGATGGTTGAGGCATAATTTAGCACGTGGGCAAAAGCCAAGCATGATCTCCACCCTTCTCATTAGCCATCACCCAGTTCTAAAGTACTCGATACTCCATCTCATCAAAAGAAACCCTTGCATGTCCCAACCCTATTTAGTGACAAACCACCACATCTTAAGGGGTAAATTAAATGCTATATTATAGCAATCAAGCTTTGACCCTTGAGCTATGCACCAAAAGACAAATCATTATAAACAAAAAGTAAAAGGTGCACCAAAGGGGTGGGAAAATACGGACAAGCAAGGTAAATCATGCATCCATGATTGCTCCCTCCATTTCATCTATACACTGAAGATGTGGACTCTCATTAGTTGGTCTCCTGACCATGGCACTTGGCCATGAATGTTCTTCCTTTCCATTGTCACTTATTTACACCAATGCCTATTGATTGAATGGTTAACCTTAGAAATGCCACCTCCCCTTGGGGGTTAGAAGGACCAAATAGGGTTGAATACTTAGCCACCCCTACAAAGGTAGGGAACACCTTTAATTGACTTGGTCTAGTAAAATATTTCAAGGTGCTCCCAGTTTGAAGTATTAATATGCCCTAAATGCTTCAGTATGGTCCACTTAGATACATTTAGGATCTTAGTCTCTAATAAGTGGTTTCTTTCACTTGACATTGACTTGATTTTGACAGGTTATCCAAAGCATTAGAGGTCTTGAGGGAACCCCACTCCACATAATTCCCAGGCTATATCCTACATTCTAGAGAGCATGATGACATAACAAATGCAATGTTGCCCACTTTTGGCAGAGCGTTAGGCCTTTTGATGAATTGGGAAATTAATATGCATCCAAGAGCAGCCCAAGGAGCTACAACATTGGGCTTCTCTTGCCTAGCATGGAGGATCTTTGGTGATGTACCAATTGACAAAACATGCCCCCAAGTTGGCCTTCACTCTACTTGATGTGCATGCCACGATCCAGGGCTCAAAGGAGGATGATTATTCTTGGTATGATTGAGGAGGTCTTGTTACACCCAATGGACCCCTAATGCTAGACATACGAGGCACCACATTTCTCACTTAAAACCCATGGAGCTGATGTCTGGCACCCATAGCTGTATTTTCGACGCTTGGAGCTGCTTTGATGTGTCATTTGGGTATTTCCCTGAGATGGAGGATGATCATGATACTTGAAGCCATTTTTGAGCCTTTTCTTTTCCTTGATGAAGCATTTTGATCCCTAAAACAATATGAAGTCATCACCTTTTTAGGTCTACGTCACACACATTTATGCTTATCTTGGTATATTATGTTGTAAAGCTAGTGGATTGGCTTGTAACCCAATTTTACTTTTGTCCATTGAAAAATTATTTAAGTGACTTAGAATATATTCTCAATTGAGGATTAGGATTTAATTCTAGCCATTGATCACTTAGGACATTAGGGTTAGATATTTTGTCTTAATAAATTATAAAATAAGCCTAAGGGAAAGGTGAAGACACAACAATTGTTGAGGAAGCGGTTTTCTTAAAAGAAAGAGGCTAATTTAGATTGAACAGAAGTAAAAAGAATTGCCACATGGAATTTCAGAAGAAATTTCAAGGGATCCAAGTTGAGGGTAGAGAGAGGCCAAGTCAGATTAATAGGAGGGCCAAAATACACAGAGGCCAAATTTCTTATGTGCGCAAGGGTCATACAAGGGAAAAGCGAGGGGCCAAATTGCTGTGAGGGAGGCTTAATTTTCTTGAGGTTGAGTTTCTTCAATAGTGCAAATTTCCATAGGCCCATTTTTCATAGTAGGATTGAGCATTATAGTATACACAATGCAAGGATAACAAGTGTCACACTTGGGTTCTACAAAAACCCAAAGTGGTACATGTTACCCACCATTTTGTGGGTAATATTCCTAGGAGAAATTTTTTCTCCGAGATGGTCCTCAACCAGCAACAACAAGGCCCTTGTAGCCATCAGCTAGCTCATTATGCCATTTCTCTGCCACCTAAGCCAAGCATGTGGTCCCTCGACCATCTGCCATGATCATATGTTTGAAGGTGGGCCTCCCAAATCTAAAGGTATGCCTTGTCATTTTGAAATTGAGTATTGTAGTTTGCTTTTCATGGACACTTTTGGGCATGAATTAATGGGGGAATTCGGCAGAAAGGATGGACTGGGTCTGTGCTTCTATCCCCTAGACCCATTTTAGGAATTGACCTTGGATTCTAGTCCCGTGGGATCTCTTTTACTCATCATTTGGTTTCAGGGATGGTATTTCACAGGAAACCCTAATTTTGGTTGCATCGTCCCGCTCCCTTATCCGCTTATATTTCCCTCTTTCTATTCATTATCACCCCATCCATCTTTTCTCCAACTTGGGTCGACATCCCTCCATCGAGTCCACATAGGGAGAGTTCGCCCCTTCCCCTTGCCCACACCTTGAGTCATGGGCTGAAATGAAGCCCAGAGGTTGACGCAGCTAAAAAGAAAGTTAAAAGCATATATGGCCACATTCAACAGGAAAAGTACCACAAAATGCAAAAGATGGTCGAGACAAAAGCATTTAACATGCGAGCAAAACAAAATACATGAGCTCTACCCCATTATCATGGCCATGAGCCTGGTTCCTATAGGTTCTATGAGCCTCCCTCATCATATAGGATCACATGATTGTCTCGACACTTGGTGGGCAATGAACCGTTAGAAATTTTCCTGCACTATCTGGTTTATTTCTCCTACTTGTTTAATTACTTACCAAGCTATTTAACCACATAAATATTGAAATAAGCACAATGCAGTCTCAACCATCTACAGATCATCAACTAAAAGAAATAGACAAACACACAAGGGACACCGTTATTTTTGGACAATCGTCCCTGAAAATGCCCAACTTGGGAAAACCGATGTAGCAGTTCTAAGGGTTTTATTATTAAGCAACTTTTCTTGAGTACAACTGGGTGCCAATCTGGCTCACCCAAAAGAGAAAATAATCTGGCAGTAATACCTCTCATCGGAAGTAGATATTCGGCAAGTCTGCTCAATGAAAATCTCTCCGACGCCTCTTTGAGGCTCTTCGTCAACCCTCCTGGCCTTTGCATCAGCCTAGAACCATCTGTGTCAGCATAAACATGATCTAAGCTAGCTCTGTGGCCCTCTGCGTCACTCACGCAAGCCCTTTGGCCCTTTGCACAGTCACTCTGGCCCCTCTATGTGGCTCATGCTGGCTCTGTGTAGCCTTCTCTGCATCTGCGTTGGTCTTCCGGCACTATCTCTACCTCTCTACTATGCACAAATTGCCCCTCACTGCAACTCTGGTCACTAGTTCGATTTCTCTTAGCAAACTCTGCACTAGAAAATCGTACTGACTGATCAATCTGGTGTATCTCCAACTGACCCTCAAGCCTCCTCTTATACTTTTTCTGTTGAGTATTCAATGATCGAGATTAAATCTCTAATCAACGGCTAAGTTTAGATTTGGCTTGATCCATGTCATTTAGAACCTTCTAACCTTGTTTTATATTAATACCCATTAATATTTTTATTTTCCTAAGTTTATGCTTAGGAACCCATGAAATATTAATTATTTTAATATTTCCTTCACCGAGTAGAATTTCCCCAAACCATTTATGGGTCTTGGAGAACTCATGTGCTTTAGCCTTTCCACCAATTTTCATGGCTAGAGCACATCCGATGCTACCCCAAATCAACATTAACCGCCCCACCTTAAAAGGGGGAATTCACTGCTATATCTTATACATCATGCTCGAACCCCTTGATCCCCAAGCAGTTAATCAAAGAAAATCACAAAAAGGCCAAAAAGTATTAAAGGAGGGTGGAAAAATCAAGGTCGGGAACCTCATGTACCATGATTGCTCCCTCCTACACATTATAAACCAAAGTGTGGACTTCCCTCTTATTAGCTACCCATGTACCGCAGCATGTGTCCTAGGTCTGCCCCTTCTCCTTCCCTACTTCATTCACCTCTTTGTCACGTACCACCACCTCTTGAAGGATGTACCTTGACTATATTATCCCCTTTAGAAGTAGAAACCACCTAATAGGATTATTGGTTAACCGCATTTCGAATTAGGAGGCACTGGCACATCTTGAAGCCCATTATGGAAGGAAAGGCCATTATGAAGTCCACTTGTGATCCATGATTAGGTAGGCTCATTTACTCGATTTCTCTAATGACTTGTTATACTAGCAACCTAGGTTGGATCTTATGCAGGATTGCAGATGGTTTCCATCTTGGGTTTGATCTCCCTATACGGGGTCCTAATCCTCCAAAGGGCTACATTGGCAAACGTAGGGCAAGCATTGAGAGCCATGGGCCTCCATAGCAGAAGATTACAATCCATGGATCCCCACATCCAATCAGAGATTGCTCGTGGTTCACTTATGGGGCAAGGAGGATGCACTTGATCCATCATGCCCAGCCGGCCCTAGATCTACACCATACACTTGGGAGACGATCCAGAACTTCCACGATGATGTGGCATCACCCACACCGTCATCCTAGCCCTTGAGGTCAGCCTACAGGTATCTTCAATTTGTTTGCAAACTCACGAGGACACTTGTGTGCCCCCATATGTTATTTGGAGTACCATAGGTTATTACAAGGGGCCAACCCCTTGCCCATTGCTTTTGAGGGTCCTTCTCTTCATTATGGCACCCATGGAACTCATTAGGCCTCTTAGAGGGCCCTACAACATGCATAGATTATTATATGACCTCTTGAGAGGCTTATCTTTTCATTTATGAGCTAATTTGGTGGTCTTTTCACCAAACGTTGTATTATTAGAACATTATTTTATTTTTAAGGCTTATGTAAGCCAAGAAGGCTAACTCGAATTCTTATGTTGTGTATTACAAGTGAGGTGAGATCATTTCTCATCATCACTTTGGATTGGATCTCTCTCTTCTTTAGAGAATTTAGCACTTTGTTTTTGGTGGATGAATTTTGATGTATGGTTGTTGGTCTATCTTCTCTTGGAGCTTCTCTATTGTCATTTGTGAATGGTTGGATACACTCAATTACATGTAAGTACGAAATTTTAATGTTATTCTTGTTACTTTTTGTCATATATGTTGGACTGGGATTTTAGTTGTTTTAGGGCTAATTGTTGCATGCAGTGGTTGCTTGATATTGTGGAATTGTCTCTATTATAATGTTCTATCCATGTATGGGCCATGTACTGTGAGTGAAATATCCTAAGGCTAAAATTTGACCTTACTAAGAAATTCCTCTTGTGCATTTGAAGTATAAAAGCTACAAGATTGCTTTCACTTGACCTAGAGGGTTTGTGAAGTAATTTTGAGGCCTCCTTGATTGGGAACCAAGAAATATTACACAAAATCAACATAGACTCCATTCTCCCAAGGATTAAGGCACTGATCTACCTAGGGTGTTCACCAAAACTCTTATTCTTTCACCTTTTCCCAAATCTAATCCCATTGGGGTGCATAGTGCATCAATTTCCTGACAAGTTAGAGGCTAAAAAAAATTGAACTCCTAGGGTCAATTGCGATGGACATTCCTCTAGCCCTCCTCCAAATTTGAAGACATTCCAACGATGGATTTTGGAGAAAAGCCAAGCCCTAGCTCCGGGATCAAAACTTGCCCTGTCATCCCAAGGCTAGCACTTCCTAGGGTCAAACCAACATCTTGAGCAATTATATTTTCTTTGATCCTCTCCCCACCTTGTCTAGGGTAAGAATATGATTGGCTGCTACATTACTTCCTCATACCCTAGACCAGGTCCACCTGGCCTCGTGTGGTCCCACTCCTTTGAAAAACCATGCTTCAAGAACCATCTGAGATACAAATTCTAAAAAGGATTTTAGGGATGGGAAAACTCCTTCACAAGTCTTATTCCATAAACCTAACCCTCAAATCCTCTCCTCCTTTCCCTAGATTACCTAGTACCTTGCTTACAAAGCAACCAATCTTTATCCTTCAAATTTTGCGAAAGGCATATCCAGGTCAATCATATCCATTGACTTATCCTTCATTAGTGACCCCACACATACCGAGTCTCCTCCCATGGGTGAAATTTCGTAAATAGAAGGGAGCCTTAGCTGAGGTGACAATGGACTAAGACTCCATTTGTTGCCCTTGGCCTAGCATTTTCCCTTTAGGCATTCCGTTTAGGTCGCCTGCTTGTTTGAGCGGTAACAGTACACAATCCAAGCATGATCCTCCTTGGGCTCAATTCCCCCTCCTCTAAGATGGTGCACTCTCCAACACATTGCTAAACCAACACCACTCCCTCTCACATGGCGTTTGACTCTCCAAGTGTCCTCATTTAAGGCATTCCTCCCCTAGTTATGTATCACATGCCCTTTTCTGCCCAACACGCCTCAACATGTGTGTCAAGGTGGTTACTATGTGCTAATGCTTCTCAACATGTGTCTAGGTCCATTCTCAACCTCTATGAAGTATGCTCCTTGACCCAAGCGTCCTCAAGTCAAGTGTCTAGACTCCATAGGTCTAGGTGCCTAGAACTCCTCCTTCGAGGTAGGTATCTCTCGTAATCAAGCAAATGACCTCCCCATTGTGTGCACCCAATGGGATGGTCATAATCTTGATTAGGAAAACAACCTCCTAGGTAAATGCATCATGCTAGCACTATAAACAAGGTCAATAATCCACCCAAACTAAGCCATCCATATGTCCATCAAGCATCTCCTATGGACTAAGAGACCTAGCACTCTCCTAGCTATGTGCAAACACTTTTGGAATAACCCCAAAAGCTAACAAAGCAATAACGAAAGAATTTAGAAGGTCAAAAGATAAGCGAGGATAAGAAATCTCCCATGAAAGAAAGAGAAAAGGGGTAAGGGGCGATTTTACCAAGGAAGAGTAATTCCAGTTCACTAACAATGGCTTCAACCCAAAAGGAGTCATCAAAAGTATGAACTAAATTGACACTCATCATAAAGAAATGACATAGTCACCAAAATTATAACAAAATAATGTGACCTAACCTACTTCCCACCCTCCAAGGGATATCTTGGATAAAAAGATAACTTAAATCACTCAGGATCCAATGGAAATATGAAGAAAAGGAAGATTTTGGCCAAAAAAGAGGTTCACAAGGTTGTATTTCTTCTCATTTTAGAGGATCTAGCTCCATGCTTCACATTTTTTCATATGTGATTCTAAAAGAACAGAAAATAGTTCACTTCCTCAATTTCATTCATCTCAACCTTATTACACTATTCTAGCGCACAAAATAAAAATAGAGGAGAGGTGTTACCCACCAAAATGGGTAACCCTAGCAGAAAAAATGTTCTCCTATTTTGGACATCCGACCAGCCAATAGCCCTACACATTAGCTTGATGATGATGACATGTCAGCTCATCCACCATCCGCACCAGTAACTATACTTGTCACTATCCAGCACTCCTCTTGAATGATGGGATACCACTCAACAAGTACTTTGATCATTTTGCAATTTGGTGCTTTTACTTAGTGTTTTGGGAATTTAGTATGGAGAAAGGGGTGATCTAGATGATTGACAGATATCGGCTATAAATTTGTTTTCTCACTTTACCAAGGGGGTTAATTTTTATCCCTAGTCCAATGGGACTTCCCCTAAGGACTTAGGGTTCTACGACGGGCACTACTTGGAAGACCTAGATTTGAAATAGCGTGTGCATTCTCCTTTTACCATGCATAACAACTTCCACAACACATTATAAGCCCTTGATACTATCTCTATTCTTCGGGTTCAATTGCCATTGCTTCATTGGCATTAATAATATGGCCACAATGAAAGAAAATAAGATCAAAATGCAAAAGATGGTCGAGACATAATTTAGCGCATGGGAAAAAGCCAAGCATGATCTCCACCCTCCTCATTAGCCATCACCCAGTTCCAAAGTACTTGATGCTCCATCTCATCAAAAGGAACCCTTGCTTGTCCCAACCCTAATTAGTGACAAACCACCACATCTTAAGGGGTAAATTAAATTCTATATTATAAAAATCAAGCTTTGACCCTTGAGCTATGAAACAAAACACAAATCATTATAAAAAAAAAGCAAAAGGTGCACAAAAGGGGTTGGAAAAGAAGGACAAGCAAGGTAACTCATGCATCGATGATTTCTCCCTCCATTACATCTATACACTCAAGATGTGGACTCTCATTAGTTGGTCCCCTGACCATGGCACTTGGCCATGAATGTTCTTCCTTTCCATTGTCACTTACTTACACCAATGCCTATTGATTGAATGGTTAACCTTAGAAATACGACCTCCCCTTGGGGGCTAGAAGCACCTAATAGGGTTGAATTCTTAGCCAACCCTACAAAGGTAGGGAACATCTATAATTGACTTGGTCTAGTAAAATATTTCAAGGTGATCCCAATTTGAAGTATTAATATGCCCCATAGTTGCGGGGGAGCGCCCCCCCCTCGAACCCGCTCTGAGCGGGAGCGGCTCGGGAGTGCTCTCCCAAAATCGCTCCCGGACGGGAGCGATTTTCGGGAGCGCGCTCCCGAAAAAAAAATTGCGCTCCCTGCCATTTTTGGGAGCGCTGCAGGGAGTGGTCACTCCGTTGCTCCCGGAGCGATTTTTAACGCCCGGGAGCGATGAGGGAGTGATCGCTCCTGATCGCTCCCAGGCATTAAAAAATCGCTCGGGGAGCGTTTCGATGGGCGCCGAGAGCGATCCGGTGAAAAAAAAAATCCGCGAACGGCAAAAAAAATCCAATTTAAATTTTTTTTTTTTGTTTTAAAAGCCCAATGGGCCTAAAAAAATTTCATTATCACTTCATTGAGCAAGAGCAAGAGAAAGAGCAAGAGCAAGAGCAAAGGAGCAAGGAGAAGCGAGGAGCAAGTGCCGAGGAGCGAGGAGCAAGCCTGCAGAGGTAAGTAACTTAGTAATTTAGTTAGTTTAGTTAGTTTAATTTAGTTAGGTAGTAATTAGTTAATTTAATTTAGTTTATTGAGTTTAAAAATCATGAATTTAAATTAAATTAATAAATTAAATTAATTAATCCCAATAAATTAAATTAATTTGCAGATTCAAGAATCAAAACCCTACAAACATCAAACACCATGGACCTGGCTATATTTCTTGGAATTTTCCTCTTCCTGGTCCCTTTTATGGTTATTATGGTGCTGGAGAGTAGGAAACAGAAGGGCCAAACTGAAGAGGGGGATGAAGAAGCTGGAGAAAGTCAAATTGGTGAAAACCCCGGTGAGGAGGCGCTGGAGGAGGGTGGACATGACCCTCAAAAAACTAAACAAGACCAAACTCCATTGTGGAAATATGTTAACAAGGCTGAAACAGGGAGAGGGGGTGGAACCACTAAATTTCATTGCCCCCATTGCAACACTGATTACACAGGTTCATACACCCGTGCTAGAAGACACCTCTGCGGGAAAAGGCCATGGGATGGAGACAAACAAATAGGAATCAAAACTTGTACAGCAGTGTCAGCAGCAAATAGAGCCAAATACATAAGGGAAGAGGAGGAAGCCCAATACAGATCAAAAAAATCAAGGGGTTTCTTTGAACCAAGCTCAAAATCACAAAGAACTCCTTCAGCATCCTCCCAAGGCAGTGGATATGGAGGCACAGGATCATCATCTTTAAGGCGTAGAACCATATCAGATTTCCTTGATGAGGGGTGTAGGAATGATGTGGATTCAAAGGTTTACAGGTTTCTCTATGCATGTGGGATACCATTCAATGTTCTTCGCTCACCTTATTGGCACGAAATGGTTTCTGCCATAAATGATGCCCCTAAAGGATACAAGAGCCCTGGGTATGACAAGGCAAGAACCGTTGGCCTTGATCATGAAAAAGCAAAAAAATCACATTCTTTGAATAGAATGACAAGTTCTTGCACTGACAATGGGGTGTCCATTGTATCTGATGGATGGACAATTGTAAAAGGCAAGCCATTGATAAGTGTTCTTGCTGTGTCTGTTAGTGGTCCCATCTTTCTAACTGCACATGATTACTCAGACAAGTTCAAGACCGCCATCAACATTGCAGACGCATTACTTGAAACAATTGAGCGTATTGGCCCATACAATGTCATCCAAGTCATCACTGATAATGCTCCTAATTGTAAGGCAGTGGGAGCAATTATTGAGGATAAATACCCCAACATATTTTGGTCTGGATGTTTGGTTCACACATTGAACCTTTTGTTGCATGATATTGTCATGAACAAAAATGAACAATACCAATGGATTGGTGATTTGTACAAGAAAGGCAAACAAATGATAAAATTTATTACAAATCATACCAATACCCATGGCCTTTTCCGCAGTCACTCGAGATTGGAGTTGTTGAAGATTGCGAAGACCAGATTTGGTAGCTATTACCTCACCTTCAGGCGCCTTTTGAAGGTAAGAGAGGCATTGGCTAGCATGGTATCAAGTCCACATTGGCAGGTATTAAAGGAAAGGGCTACAAATGCAGCTAACATGGGAGGTTTTGAAATGGTGGAGGAGGCCGCTCTTGATGGTCAGTTTTGGACAAGTGTGAGGCAAGTATTGGATTTCACCAAGCACATTTATCACATGATTCGGGTTGCAGATACAGACAAACCAGTGATTGGCGAGGTGTATGAGAAAATGGATATCATGTTGGGGGAAATAAAAGATATTGTTCATAACAGAGATCCCAACTTTTACAAACTGTTCATGATTGTGTGTGTGAACGGTGGAATAGACTTAATCTTCCACTACATTGCTTGGCGTATATCCTTACGCCAAAATACTACTCTACATCTTGGTGGGGCCAACCTGCAGCAGGGGGTGGGGTTAGGACCAAACCCCATTTAGATATAGAGGTAACTAAAGGATATTTGGAAGCATTAGAAAAGTTGGTACCTGACAGGGAGGAATGTGCAGTTGTGCGCTTTGAAATAGGCAGATACTTCAGTGGCACTGGTTTGTATGGTAACTTCCATGCAATGGACGACAGAGATAGATTTGATACTCTCACATGGTGGGAAACATATGGCAGCCACGGAATTTTGCCAAAATTGGCAAAAAAAGTTCTTTCACAAGTTGTAAATACTTCTTCTGCAGAGAGGTGTTGGAGCACCTACAGCTACATACATAATGTGAAAAGAAACAGACTCAATGAAAACCGAGCAGAAAGCTTGGTTTATGTGCACTACAACTTGAGGTTGTTGAGTCATTACTGTGATCGGGCTTATGAGGATCCCACATATAAAATTTGGGACAATCACCCAGAGGATGACAATTTGGAGGATGGCATTGTACATATTGAAGAACTGGAAGAGGAACTTGTAAGGGATGAAGATGAAGCAGCTGCAGCAGCCATGCCACCTCCACCTCCACCTCCACCATCCAGTAGCAGTGCTCGAGGTCCGAGTCTTGTTCCTTTGCTGTCGCCACCTCCATCTACACCCTCACGTGGAGGTTCTAGTTCTAGTCGTCGGTCTGTGCGGGAGACTCCTAGAAGACCACCACGACCTGCTTATACTCCTAGAGACTCTCGTGGCAAGGGCCACATGTAGATTTACAGTTTACTTGTCTTTTTTAGTTTCTATTAGACTTTAGTTTTCATAACTGTTGAGTTTTGAGTCCTTGACTCTTGACTCTTGACTCTTTCATATCATAATGATATTTTTTGTAAACAATATATCACTGTAACAATGAAAATTTGAAGTTTGAAGTTGGGCCTTGGCAATTATAACTCATTGGTAATGATGTGAATTATGAATATGATGCTTCGTGAAATACTAAAGTTGTTTCATTTCATTTCATTATTCATGTTTCATTTTATAAATTTATAACATTTCATATCATGTTAACAGTTAGAAGTTAGGACTTAGAAATATCTTAGATATTACTTCTTGTAATGGTTAAACATAGCTTACAAGTACAACTTTGGTGATCAATGATGATAAATGTTATTGAATTTTCAATTTTGAAAGCTTGAAGTTGAAACTTTAAGATTGAATTTGATGAATCATGATTCATGAGACTCAATATGTTGCAGTTGTAATATGTATTTTACTAACTTGTGGACATGGTTGATGACGATTATAATTTCTAGATGATTGATGTGATATGGTTCAATGATCAATCTACATTTTTTTATGTTTTTTATGTCTAATTCATCATTCTACATGTTTTTGTTGACATATATGTATCAAAAATTAAAAAATATAAAATATATATATATTTTTTAAAAATCGCTCCCGGATTCGCTCCCAAACCGGGAGCTTCTGAAAATGGTCTCTCCCGCTCCCGTTTTCACTCCCGCTCCCGCTCCCAAGCAACATTGATATGCCCTAAACGCTTCAGTATGGTCCACTTAGATGCATTTATGATCTTAGTCTCTAATGAGTGGTTGCTTTCACTTAACTTTGAGTTGATTTTGACAGGTTATCCAAAGCATTAGAGGTCTTGAGGGCAACCCACTCCACATAATTCCAAGGCCATATCCTACATTCTAGAGAGCATGATGACATAACAGATGCAATGTTGCCCACGTTTGCCAGAGCGTTAGGCCTTTTGATTACTTGGGCAATTAATTGTTGAATGCATTTATTGCTTAATATTGTGGAATTGTCTCTATTATAACGTTCTCTCCATGTATGGGCCATGTAGTGTGAGCGAAATATCCTATGGCTAAAATTTTACCTCGATAAGAAATTCCTCCCTTGCATTTGCAGTATAAAAGCTGCAAGATTGCTTTCACTTGAAGTAGAGGGTTTGTGAAGTAATTTTGAAGCCTCCTTGATTGGGAACCAAGAAATATTACACATAATCAACAGAGACGCCATTCTCCCAAGGATTAAGACACTGATCTACCAAGGGTGGTCACCAAAACTCTTATTCTTTAACCTTTTCCCAACTCTAGTCCCATTGGGGTGCCTAGGGCATCAATTTTATGACAAGTTAGTGTCTAAACAAATTCGATTTCCTAGGGTCTCCTGTGCTGGCCTTTCCTTTAGCCCTCCTTCAAATTTGAAGACATTCCGATGGTGGAGTTGAGAGAAAAGCCAAGCCCTAGCTCCAGGACCAAAACTTGCCCTACCATCCCCAAGGCTAGCACTTCCCAAGGTCAAACCAACATCTTGAGCAATTATATTTTCTTTGATCCTCTCCCCACCTTGTATAGGGTAAGAATATCATTGGTTGCTACATTCCTTCCTCATACCCTAGATCGGGTCAACTTGGCCCCGTGTGGTCCCACTCCTTTGAAAGACCATCCTTCAAGAACCATCCGAGATACCAATTATAACAAGGATTTTAGGGATTGGGAAACTCCTTCACAAGTCTTATCCCATAAACCTAACCCTCAAATCCTCTCCTCCTTTCCCTAGATTACCTAATACCTTGCTTCCAAAGCAAGCAATCTTTATCCTTCAAATTCTGGGAAAGGGATATCCGAGTCCTTCATATCCATTGACTTATCCTTCATTAGTGACCCCACACATACCGAGTCTTCTCCGATCGGTGAAATTACGTAAATAGAAGGGAGCCTAAACTGAGGTGACAATAGACTAAGACTCCATTTGTTGCCCTTGGCCTACCATTTGCCCTTTAGGGATTCCCTTTAGGTCCCTTGCTAGTTTGAGCGGTAACAGTACACAATCCAAGCATGATCCGCCTTGGGCTCAATGCCCCCTCCTCTAAGATGGGGCACTCTCCAACACATTGCTAGACCAACACCACTCCCTCTCCCATAGTGTTTCACTCTCCAAGTGTCCTCATTTAAGGCATTTCTCCTCTAGTTATGTATCACATGCCCTTTTTTGCGCAACATGCCTCAACATGTGTGTCGAGGTGGTTATTATCTGCCAATGCTTCTCAACATATGTGTCTAGGTCCATGCTCAACCTCTATGAAGTATGATCCTTGACCCAAGCGTCCTCAAGTCAAGTGTCCAAACTCCATAGGGCTAGGTGCCTAGAACTCCTCCTTCGACCTAGGTATCTCTTGTAATCAAGCAAATGACATCCCCACTGTGTGCACCCAATGGGCTAGTCATAATGTTGATTAGGATAACAACCTCCTAGGAAAATGCATTGTGACAGCACTCTAAACAAGGTCGATCATCCACCCAAACTAAGCCATCCATATCTCCATCAAGCATCTCCTATGGACTAGGAGACCTAGCACTCTCCTAGATATGTGAAAACACTTTTGGAATAACCCCAAAAGCTAACAAAGAACCAATGAAAGAATTTAGAAGTTCAAAAGATCGGTGAGGATAAGAAATCTCCAATGAAAGAAACAGAAAAGGGATAAGGGGGGTTTTCCCAAGGAAGAGTAATTCCAATTCACTAACAATGGTTTCAACCCAAAAGGAGCCATCAAAAGGATGAACTAAATTGACACTCATCATAGAGAAATGACATAGTCACCAAAAATATAACAAAATAATGTGTGACCTATACTACTTCCCACTCTTCAGGGGATATCTTGGCTAAAGAGATAACTTAAATCACTCAGGGTCCAATGGAAATATGAAGAAAAGGAATATTTTGACCAAAAAGAGAGGTTGACAAGGTTGTATTTGTTCTTGTTTTAGAGGACCTAGCTCCATGCTTCATATTTTTGCATATGTGATTCCAAAAGAACAGAAAATAGTTCACTTCCTCAATTCCATTCATGTCGGTATTATTACACTATTCTAGCGCATAAAATAAAAATAGAAGAGAGGTGTTACCCACCAAAATGGGTAACCCTACCAGAAAAAATGTTCTCCTATTTGGGATGTACAACCAGCCAATAGCCCTACACATTAGCTTGACGATGATGATATGTTAGCTAGTCCACCATCTGCACCAGTAACTATGCCTGTCACTATCCAGCACTCCTCTTGAATGATGGGATATCACTCAACAAGTACTTTGATCATTTTGCAATTTGGTGCTTTTACTTAGTGTTTTGGGCATTTAGTATGGAGAAAGGCGTGATCTAGCTGATTGACCGATACCGGCTATATATTTGTCTTCTCACTTTACCAAGGTGGTTAATTTTTATCACTAGTCCAAAGGGACTTCCCCTAAGCACTTAGGGTTTAGGAGGGGCACTACTTGGAAGACCTAGATTTGAAATAGTGTGTCTATTCTCCTTTTACCATACATAACACCTTCCACAACACATTAAACCCCTTGATATTATCTCTATTCTTTGGGTTCAACTGCCATTGGTTCATTGGGATTTGGTTCTCTCTTATCTACAAATTTGAGTAGGGCCAAAAAACATTGCCCGAGAGGTTGATGCCGCTAAAAGAATGGAAAGGCATAATATGGCCACAATGAAAGAAAATAAGATCAAAATGCAAAAGATGGTCGAGACATAATTTAGCGCGTGGGCAAAAGCCAAGCATGATCTCCTTCCATAATGGTCTTCGAGATGGGCCAATGCCTCCTAATTCCAAATAGGGTTAACTAGTAATCCTATTAGGTGTTTTCTACTTCTAAAGGGGATAATATAGTCAAGGTACATCCTTCAAGAGGTGTTGGCACGTGACAAATAGGTGAATGAAGTAGGGAATGGGAAGGGGCAGCCCTGGGTCGCATGCTGGGGTACAAGGGTAGCTAATAAGAGGGAAGCAGACTTGGGTTTATAATGTGTAGGAGGGACCAATTGTGGTACATGAGGTGCCCCGACCTTGATTTTTCCACCCTCCTTTAACACCTTTGGCCTTTTTGTGATTTTCTCTGATTAACTGCTCAGGGCTCAAGGGGTCAGAGCATGATGTATACGATATAGCAATGAATTCCCCCTTTTAAGGTGGGGCGGTTCATTGTGGACCAGGGGTTGAGACAATCATTCGTTCCTATATGATGAAGGAGGCTCATAGAACATGTAGGAACCAGGTTGATGGCAATGATAATGGGGTAGAGCTCATGTATTGGCTTTTGCCCACGTGCTAAATTCTTTTGTCTCGACCATCTTTTGCATTTTGTGGTGCTTTTCCTATTTAATGTGGCCATATATGCTTTTAACTTTCACTTGACTTTGAGTTGATTTTGACAGGTTATCCAAAGCATTAGAGGTCGTGAGGGCACCCCACTACACATAATTCCAAGGCCATATCCTACATTCTAGAGAGCATGATGACATAACAGATGCAATGTTGCCCACTTTTGGCAGAGCGTTAGGCCTTTTAATGACTTGGCCAATTAATTTGCATCCCAGAGCATCCCTAGAAGCTAGAACATTGGGCTTCTCTTGCCTAGCATGGAGAATCCTTGTTGATGTACCAATGGACAAAACATGCCCCCAAGTTGGCCTTCACTCTACTCGATGGGCATGCCATGATCCAGGGCTCCAAGGAGGATGGTTATTCTTGGTATGATTGAGGAGGTCTTGTTGCACCCAATAGAGCCCTAACGCTAGGGATACCAAGCAGCAGATTTCTCACTTTAAACCCATGGAGACGATCTCTGGCACCCATAGCTGGATTTTCGGCCCTTGGAACTACTTTGATGTGTCATTTTTGGATTTCCCTGAGATGGACGATGATCATGATGCTTGAAGAGATTTTTGAGCCTTGTCTTTGCCTTGATGGAGAATTTTGATCCCTAAAACAATATGAAGTCATCAGCTTTTTAGGTCTACGTCACACACATTTATGATTATCTTGGCATATTATGTTATAAAGCTAGTCTGTTGGCTTGTAACCCAATTTTACATTTGTTGACTGAAAATAATTTCAGAAATATTTGAGATAAATATTTTCTGGGTTTTTAATAAATTTTTAAAGTAAAGTAAATCACATCTGGGGTAAAAGAATTTAACACGTTTCCCTTTGCATAAAATAGGCAAGGGAGGAAAACAAAAAACATGAACTAACATTGAGCACTATAGTATACACAACAAGGCAAACCCACATTGAGCACTATAGTATACACAATACAAGGATAAGAAGTGTCATACTTGGTTTCTACAAAATCCCAATGTGGTACATGTTACCGACCAATTTGTGGGTAATATCCCTAGGAGAATTTTTTCTCCAAGATGGTCCTTAGCCGACAGCAAGCAGCCCCTTGCAGCCATAAGCTAGATCATTGCGCCATTTCTCCGCCACCTGAGCCAGCCATGTGGTCCCTCGACCATCTGCCATGATCGTATGTTGGAAGGTGGGGCTCCTGAATCTAAAGGTATGGCTTATCATTTTGAAATTGAGTATTGTAGTTTGCTTGTCATGGACACTTCTGGGCATGGATTAATGGGGTGATTCAGCAGAAGGTATGGGATAAGTTTGTGCTTCTGTCGCCTACACCCCTTTTAGGAATTAACCTTGGATTCTAGTCCCGTGGGAATTCTTTTACTGATCATTTGGTTTCAAGGATGGTATTTCACGGGAAACCCTGATTTTGGTTGCGTGGTCCCGCTCTTATCCGCATATATTACCCTATTTCCATTCATTATCACCCCATCAATCTTTTCTCCCACCTGGGTCGACATCCCTCCATCAAGTCCACATAGGGTTAGCTCGCCCCTTCCCCTTGCCCAAACCTTGGGTCATGGCCTGGAATGAAGCCCGGAGGTTGTTGTAGCTGAAAAGAAAGTTAAAAGCATATATGACCACATTCAACAGAAAAAATACGACAAAATGCAAAATGTGGTCGGGAAAAAAGCATTTAGCACATGGGCGAAAGCCAATACATGAGCTCTAGCCTCTACACCATTATCATGGCCATCAGTCTAGTTCCTATAGGTTCTATGAGGCTCCCTCATCATATAGGAACCCATGATTGTCCCGACCCCTGGTGGGCAATGAACCGCCCCACCTTAAAAGGGGGAATTCACTGCTATATCTTATACATCATACTCTAACCCCTTCAACCACGAGCAATTAACCAAAGAAAATCACAAAAAGGCAAAAGGTATTAAAGGAGGGTGGAAAAATCAAGGTTGGGGCACCTCATGTACCACGATTGCTCCCTCCTACACATTATAAACCCAAGTGTGGGCTCCCCTCTTAGTAGCTACCCTTGTACCCCAGCATGTGACTCAGGGTTGCCCCTTCTCATTCCATACTTCATTCACACATCTATCACGTACCACCTCCTCATGAAGGATGTACCTTAACTATATTATCCCCTTTAGAAGTACAAACCACCTAATAGGATTATTGCTTAACCCCATTTGGAGTTAGGAGGAATTAGCACATCTCGAAGCCCTTTATGGAAGGGTAAGCCATTATGAAGTCCCCACCTGTGGTCCATGATTAGCTACACTCATTTAATCGATTTCTCTAATGACTTGTTGTACCGGAAGGCTAGGGGAAACATTGGATTTTATGCAGGATTGCAGATGGTTTCCATCTTGTGTTTGGCCTCCCTATACGGGGTCCTAATCCTCCAAAGGGCTACATTAGGACATGTAGGGCGAGCATTGAGAGCCACGGGCCTCCACTGTAGAAGATTACAATCCATGGATCCCCATAGCCATTCAAAGACTGCTCGTGGTTCACTTCTAGACGAGGAGGATGCACTTGATCCATCATGCCCGGCCAGGCCCCAGATCTACACCATAATCTTGGGATGTGATCTAGGACTTCCAAGATGATGTGGCATCACCCACACCATCATCCTATCCCTTGAGGTCAGCCTACAGGTATCTTCGATTTGTTTGGAGACCCATGAGGACACTTGTGTGCCCCCGGATGTTATTTGGAGCACCACAGGTTATTACAAGGGGTCAACACTTTGCCCATTGCTTTTGAGGGTCCTCTTCATTATGGCACCCATGGACCTCATTAGGCCTCTTAATGGGCCCTACGACATGCACAGATTATTATTTGACCTCTTGAGAGGCTTATCTTTTCATTTATGAGCTATTTTTGGTGGGCTTGTCAACAAACATTGTATTATTAGAACATTATTTTATATCTAGGGCTTATGTAAGCCAAGGAGGCTAATTCGAACTCCTAAATTGTGTATAAATACAAGTGAGGTGAGATCATTTCTCAACATCACTTTGGATTGAATATCTCTCCTCTTTAGAGAATATCACACTCTTTTTCTAGAGGATGAATTAGAGCTTTTATGGATGAATGTTGGTGTATCGTTGTTGGTCTATCTTCTCTTGGAGCTTCTCCATTGTCATTTGCGAATGGTTGAATATACTCTACTGTATGTAAGTATGACATTTTGATGTTATTCTCGTTAATTTTGGTCATATATGTTGGACTAGGATTTTAGTTGTTTTAGAGCTAATTGTTGCATGCAATTATTGCTTAATATTGTGGAATTGTCTCTATTATAACGATCTCTCCATGTATGGGCCATGTACTATGAGTGAAATATCCTAGGGGTAAAATTCGACCTCGATAAGCAATTCCTCTTGTGCATTTGAAGTATAAAAGCTGCAAGATTGCTTTCACTTGACATAGAGGGTTTGTGAAGTAATTTTGAGGCCTCCTTGATTCAGAACCAAGAAATATTACACATAATCAACATAGACTCCATTCTCCCAAGGATTAAAGCACTAATCTGCCAATGGTGGTCACCAAAACTCTTATTCTTTCAACTTTTCCCAAGTCTAGTCCCATTGGGGTGCCTAGCGCATCAATTTCCTGACAAGTTAACCACTAAAAAAATCTTATCTCCTAGGGTCTCCTGCGCTGGCCTTTACTCTAGCCCTCCTCCAAATTCGAAGACATTCCAACAATGCAGTTGGGAGAAAAGGCAAGCCCTAGCTCTGGCACCAAAACTTGCCCTGCCATCCCCAAGGCTAGTACTTTCCAATGTCAAACCAACATCTTGAGCAATTATATTTTCTTTGATCCTCTCCCCACCTTGTCTAGGGTAAGAATATCACTGGTTTCTACATTCCTACCTCATACCCTAGACCGGGTCCAGTTGGCCCCGTGTGGTCCCACTCCTTTGAAAGACCATCCTTCCAGAACCATCCGAGATACCAATTATAACAAGAATTTTAGGGATTGGGAAACTCCTTCACAAGACTTATCCCATAAACCTAACTCTCAAATCCTCTCCTCCTTTCCCTCGATTACATAGTACCTTCCTTACAAAGCAAGCAATCTTTATCCTTCAAATTCTGGGAAAGGGATATTCGGCTCACTCATATCCATTGACTTATTATTCATTAGTGATCCCACACATAGACTCCTCCCATCTATGAAATTCCGTAAATAGAAGGGAGTCTTAGCTAAGGTGACAGTGGACTAAGACTCCATTTGTTGCCCTTGGGCTAGCATTTGTCCTTTAGGGATTCCCTTTAGGTCCCTTGCTAGTATGAGCAGTAACAGTACACAATCAAGGCATAATCCTCCTTGGGCTCAATGCCCCCTCCTCTAAGATGGTGCACTCTCTCCAAGGTTACTCATTTAAAGTATTCCTCCTCTAGTTATGTATCACATGCCCTTTTCTGCCCAACACGCCTCAACATGTGTGTCAAGGTGGTTATTATGTGCTAATGCTTCTCAACATATGTGTCTAGGTCCATGCTCAACCTCTATGAAGTATGCTCCTCGACCCAAGCGTCCTCAAGTCAAGTGTCCAACTCCATAGGGCTAGGTGACTAGAATTCCTCCTTCGAGGTAGGTATCTCTCGTAATCAAGCAAATGACATCCCCATTGTGTGCACCCAATGGACTAGTCATAATGTTGATTAGGATAACAACCTTCTAGTTAAATGCATCATGCTAGCACTCTAAACAAGGTCAATCATCCACCCAAATTAAGCCATCCATATGTCCATCAAGCATATCCTATGGATTAGGAGACCTAGCACTCTCCTATCTATGTGAAAACACTTTTGGAATAACCTAAATAGCTAACAAAGCACCAATGAAAGAATTTAGAAGGTCAAAAGATAGGAGAGCATAAGAAATCTCCCATGAAAGAAAGAGAAGGGGTGGCGGGGGTTTTCCCAAGGAAGAGTAATTCCAATTCATTAACAATGGCTTCAACCCAAAAGGGGCCTTGAAAAGGATGAACTAAATTGACACTCATCATAGAGAAATGACATAATCACCAAAATTATAACAAAATAATGTGTTATCTAGCCTACTTCCCACTCTTCAAGGGATATCTTGGCTAAGGAGAGAACTTAAATCACTTAGGGTCCAATGGAAATATGAAGAAAATGAAAATTTTGGCCAAAAAGAGAGGTTGATAAGGTTGTAATTGTTCTTGTTTTAGAGGATTTGGCTCCATGATTCATATTTTTTCGTATGTTATTATAAAAGAACAAAAAATAGTTCACTTCCTCAATTCCATTCATCTCAGGGTTATTACACTATTCTAGCGCATAAAATAAAAGGAACCCTTGCATGTCCCAACCCTAATTAGTGACATACCACCACATCTTAAGGGGTAAATTAAATGCTACATTATAAAAATTAAGCTTTTACCCTTGAGCTATGCACCAAAACACAAATCATTATAAAAAAAAAAGTAAAAGGTGGACTCTCATTAGTTGGTCTCCTGACTATGGCACTTGGCCATGAATGTTCTCCCTTTCCATTGTCACTTATTTACACCAATGCCTATTGATTGAATGGTTAACCTTAGAAATGCCACCTTGAAGCACCTAATAGGGTTGAATACTTAGCCAACCCTACAAAGGTAGGGAACACCTTTAATGGACTTGGTCGAGTAAAATATTTCAAGGTGCTCCAAGTTTGAAGTATTAATATGCCCTAAACGCTTCAGTATGGTCCACTTAGATGCATTTATGATCTTAGTCTCTAATGACTGGTTGCTTTCACTTGACTTTGAGCTGATTTTGACAGGTTATCCAAAGCATTAGCGGTCTTGAGGGCACCCCACTCCACATAATTCCCAGACCATATCCTACATTCGAGAGAGCATGATGACATAACAGATGCAATGTTGCCCAATTTTGGTAGAGCGTTAGGCCTTTTGATGAATTGTGAAATTAATTTGCATCCCAGAGAAACTCAAGGAGATAGAACATTGAGCTTCTCTTGCCTAGCATGGAGGATCTTTGGTGATGTACCAATGGACAAAAAATGCCCCCAAGCTGGCTTTCACTCTACTTGATGGGCATGCCATGATCCGGGCTCAAAGGAGGATGGCTATTCTTGGTATGATTGAGGAGGTCTTGTTGCACTGAATCGAGCCCTAACGCTAGAGATACGAGGCACCACATTTCTCACTTTAAACCGATGGAGATGATGTATGGCTCCCACATCTAGATTTTGGACCCTTGGAGCTGCTTTGATGTGTGATTTGGGGATTTCCCTGAGATGGAGGATGATCATGATGCCTGAAGACATTTTTGAGCCCTATCTTTGCCTTCACAGAGGATTTTGATCCCTAAAAGAAATATGAAGTCATCACCTTTTTAGGTCTACGTCACACACATTTATGCTTATCTTGGGATATTATGTTATAAATCTAGTGGGTTGGCTTGTAACCCAATTTCACTTTTGTCCACTGAAAAAGCAAACTTGCGTAGGGCTTCTAATTAGAAATTAGAAGAAGTAGATGTCATAGATATAGAGAAACACCTTTTTCATTTTGTTTTTACTTGATTTCTAAGGGTAAATAATTAAATTATTTAAGTGACTTAGAATATAATCTCAATTGAGGATTAGGATTTAATTCTAGCCATTGATCACTTAGGATATTAGGGTTAGTGATTTTGTCTTAATGAAATTATAAAATAAGCATAAGGGAAAGGTGACGACACAACAATTGTTGAGGAAGTGGTTTTCTTAAGAGAAAGAGGCTAATTTAAACCAAAGAGAAGTAAGAAGAATTGCAATAGGGAATTTCAGAAGAAATTTCAGGGGAATTCAAGTTGAGGGCAGAGAGAGGCCAAGTCAGATGAATAGGAAGGCCAAAATATAGAGAGGCCAAATTTCTTTGCGCAAGGGGCATACGAGGGAAAAGAGAGGGGCTAAATTGCTGGTGAGGGAGGCTTAATTTTCTTGGGGTTGAGTTTCTTCAGTAGTGCAAATTTCCACAGGCCCATTTTTCATAGTAGGATCGAGTTCCAAGTTCCCAATACTTGTAGTTTCTATGTATTCTATGGGCCTAAGCCCAAATTTTGGGGAGGAAATTAATATCAAAGAAGATTGCGTTGGGAACAAATTTGATGTTGTGGTGTGATTGATTTCCCTGGTTTACTTCCGTTGCATTTTATTTTCTGAGTTAGTATACTGTCATGTTTATTTTATAAACAAATTCAGAAATATTTAAGATAAATATTTTCTAGGTTTTTAACAAATTTTTAAAGTAAAGTAAATCAGATCTGGGGTAAAAGAATTTAACACCTTTCCCTTTATATAACATAGGCAAGGGAGGAAAACATAAAACATAAACTAAGCCCATACAAGTTACCAACAAGGCAAACCCACATTTAGCACCATAGTATACACAATACAAGGATAACAAGTGTCATACTCGGGTTCTACAAAAACCCAATGTGGCACATGTTACCACCCATTTTGTGGGTAATATCCCTAGGAGAAATTTTTTCTTTGAGATGGTCCTCATCCATCAACAAGCAGCCCCTTGTAGCCATAAGCTAGCTCATTGCACCATTTCTCCGCCACCTAAGCCAGCCATGTGGTCCCTCAACCATCTGCCATGCCCGTATGTTTGAAAGTGGGCCTTCCAAATCTAAAGGTATGCCTTGTCATTTTCAAATAAAGTATTGTTGTTTGCTTGTCATGGACACTTTTGGGCATGGATTAATGGGGGGATTCGGTAGAAAGGATGGGCTAGGTCTGTGCTTCTGTCCCCTACACCCCTTTTAGGAATTAACCTTGGATTCTAGTCCCATGGAATCTCTTTTACTGATCAATTGGTTTCAGGGATGGTATTTCACGGCAAACCCTGATTTTGGTTGTGTGGTCTCGCTCCCTTATTTGCTTATATTAGCCTCTTTCCATTCATTATCACCCCATCCATATTTTCTCCCACCTGTGTCAACATCCCTCCATCAACTCCACAAAGGGTTAGCTCGGCCCTTCACCTTGCCCACACCTTGGGTCATGGCCTGGAAGGAAGCCCAAAGGTTGATGCAGCTGAAAAGAAAGTTAAAAGCATATATGGCCACATTCAACAAGAAAAGTACCATAAAATGCAAAATTGGTTGGGACAAATGCATTTAGCATGTGAGCAAAAGCCAATACATGAGTTGGACCCCGTTATCATGGCAATCAGCTTGGTTCTCACAAGTTGTATGAGCCTCCATCATCATATAGGAACACATGATTGTCCCGATCCCTAGTGGACAATGAACAGCCCCACCTTAAAAGGGGGAATTCACTACTATATCTTATACATCATGCTCTAAACCCTTGAGCCCCGAGCAGTTAATCAAGGTCGGGCCACCTCATACACCTCAAGCTTGTATGAGCCTCCTACACATTATAAACCCAAGTGTGGGCTTCCCTCTTATTAGCTACCCTTGTACCATAGCATGTGACCGAGGGCTGCCCCTTCTCATTCCCTACTTCATTCACCTATTTGTCACGTGCCACCATCTCTAAAAGGATGCACCTTGACTATATTATCCCCTTTAGAAGTAGAAACCACCTAATAGGATTATTGGTTAACCCCATTTGAAATTAGGAGGCATTGGCACATCTCGAAGCCCATTATGAAAGGGAAGGCCATTATGAAGTCCCCACCTGTGGTCCATGATTAGGTAGGCTCATTTACTCGATTTCTCTAATGACTTGTTGTACTAGAAGGTGAGGGGACGCATTGGATCTTATGCAGGATTGCAAATGGTTTCCATCTTGGGTTTGGTCACCCTATACGCGGTCCTAATCCTCCAGAGGGCTACATTGGCACATGTAGAGAGAGTGTTGAGAGCCATGGGCTCCACAGTAGAAGATTACAATCCATGGATTCCCACAACCATTCAAAGATTGCTCGTGGTTCACTTATGGGAAGAGAAGGATGCACTTGATTCATCATGCCCAGCCGGCTCCAAATCTACACCACACACTAGGGAGATGATCCAGGACTTCCACGATGATGTGGCATCGCCCACACCATCATCCTAGCCCTTGAGGGAAGCCTACAGGTATCTTCGATTTGTTTGGAGACCCATGAGGACACTTGTGTGCCCCCAGATGTTATTTGGAGCACCAGAGGTTATTATAAGGGTCCAACCCCTTGCCCATTGCTTTTGACGGTCCTTCTCTTCATTATAGCACCCATGCATCTCATTAGTCCGCTTAGAGGGCCCTACAACATGCATAGATTATCATTTAACCTCTTGAGAGGCTTACCTTTTCATTTATTAGCTAGTTTGGTGGGCTTGTCACCAAACGTTGAATTATTAGAACATTATTTTATTTTTAGGGCTTATGTAAGCCAAGGAGGCTACTTCGAAATCTTAAGTTCTGTATAAATACAAGTGAGGTGATATCATTTCTCATCATCACTTTGGATTGGATCTCTCTCCTCTTTAGAGAATTTCGCACTTTTTTTCTAGAGGATTAGTTAGAGCTTTTATGGATGAATTTTGATGTATTGTTGTTGCACTATCTTCTCTTGGAGCTTCTCTATTGTCATTTGTGAATGGTTGGATATACTGTACTGCATGTAAGTATGAAATTTTGATGTTATTCTTGTTACTTTTTGTCATATATGTTGGACTGGGATTTTAGTTGTTTTAGGGCTAATTGTTGCATGCAGTGATTGCTTAATATTGTGGAATTGTCTCTATTATAATGTTCTCTTCATGTTTGGGTCGTGTAGTGTTAGCGAAATATCCTAGTGCTAAAATTTGACCTCTATAAGCAATTCCTCTTATGCATTTGAAGTATAAAAGCTTTAAAATTGCTTTCACTTGACCTAGAGGGTTTGTGAAGTAATTTTGAGGCCTCCTTGATTGGGAACCAAGAAATATTACACATAATCAACATAGACTCCATTCTCGCAAGGATGAAGGCACTGATCTGCCAAGGGTGGTCACCAAAACTCTTATTCTTTCACCTTTTCCAAAGTCTAGTCTCATTAGGGTACATAGGGCATCAATTTCCTAACAAGTTAGCCACTAAAAAAATCTCTCCTAGGATCTCCTGTGTTGGCCTTTGCTCTAGCCCTCCTCCAAATTTGAAGACATTCCATCGGTGGAGTTGGGAGAAAATCCAAGCCCTAGCTGCAGGACCAAAACTTGTCCTGCCATCCCCAAGCCTAGCACTTCCCAATGTCAACCCAACATCTTGAGCAATTATATTTTCTTTGATCCTCTCCCCACCTTGTCTAGGGTAAGAATATCATTGGTTTCTACATTCCTTCCTCATACCCCAAACCGGGTCAACTTGGCCCCGTGTGGTCGCACTCCTTTCAAAGACCATCTTTCAAGAACCATTCGAGATACCAATTCTAACAAGGATTTTAGGGATTGGGAAACTCCTTCACATGTTTTATGCCATAAACCTAACCCTCAAAACCTCTCCTCCTTTCCATAGATTACCTACTACCTTGCTTACAAAGCAAGCAAGCTTTATCCTTCCAATTCTGGGAAAGGGATATCTGGGTCCCTCATATTCATTGACTTATCCTTCACTAGTGACCCCACACATACCGAGTCTCCTCCCATCAGTGAAATTTCGTAAATAGAAGGGAGCCTTAGCTGAGGTGACAGTGGACTAAGACTCCATTTGTTACCCTTGGCCTAGCTTTTTCCCTTTAGGGATTCCCTTTAGGTCCCCTGCTAGTTTGAGCGATAACAGTACACAATCCAAGCATGATCCTCCTTGGGCTCAATGCCCCCTCCTCTAAGATGGTGCACTCTCCAACACATTGCTAGACCAACACCACTTCCTCTCACATAGTGTTTCACCCTCCAAGTGTCCTCATTTAAGGCATTCCACCCCTAGTTATGTATCACATGCCCTTTTCTGCCCAACACGCCTCAACATGTGTGTCAAGGTGGTTATTATGTGCCAATGCTTCTCAACATATGAGTCTAGGTCCATGCTCAACCTCTATGAAGTATGCTCCTCAACCCAAGTGTCCTCAACTCCAAACTCCATAGGGCTAGGTGACTAGAACTCCTCCTTCAAGGTAGGTATCTCACGTAATCAAGCAAATGACCTCCCAATTGTGTGCACCCAATACGCTAGTCATAATGTTGATTAGGATAACAACCTCCTAGGTAAATGCATCACGCTAGCACTCCACACAAGGTCAATCATGCACACAAACTAGCCATCCATAAGCCCATCAAGCATCTCCTATGGACTAGAAGACCTAGCACTCTCCTAGCTATGTGAAAACACTTTTGGAGTAACCCCAAAATATAACAAAGCACCAATGAAAGAATTTATAAGGTCAAAAGATAGGCGAGGATAAGAAATGTCCCTTGAAAGAAAGAGAAAAGGGGTAAGGGTCGATTTTCCCAAGGAAGAGTAATTCCAATTCACTAACAATGGCTTCAACCCAAAAGGAGCCATCAAAAGGATGAACTAAATTGACACTCATCATAGAGAAATGACATAGTCACCAAAATTATAACAAAATAACATGTGACCTAACCTACTTCTCACACTTCAAGGGATATCTTGGCTAAAGAGATAACATAAATCACTAAGGTCCAATGGAAATATGAAGAAAACGAAAATTTTGGCCAAAAAGAGAGGTTGACAAGGTTGTATTTGTTCTTGTTTTAGAGGATCTAGCTACATGCTTCACATTTTTGCATATGTGATTCTAAAAGAACAAAAAATAGTTCACTTCCTCAATTCCATTCATGTCAACCTTATTACACTATTCTAGCGCATAAAATAAAAATAGAGGAGAGGTGTTACCCACCAAAATGGGTAACCCTAGCAGAAAAAATATTCTCCTCTTTTGGATATCCAACCAGCGAACAGCCCTACACATTAGCTTGATGATGATGATATGTCAGCTACTCCACCATCTGCACCAGTAACTATACTTGTCACTATCCAGCACTCCTCTTGAACAATGGGATACCACTCAACAAGTACTTTGATCATTTTGCAATTTGGTGCTTTTACTTAGTGTTTTGGGCATTTAGTACGGAGAAAGGGGTGATCTAGATGATTGACCGATATCGGCTATAAATTTGTTTTCTCACTTTACTAAGGGGGTTAATTTTAATCCCTAGTCCAATGGGACTTCCCCTAAGGACTTAGGGTTCTACGAGGGGCACTACTTGGAAGATCTAGATTTGAAATAGAGTGTCCATTCTCCCTTTACCATACATAACACCTTGCACAACACATTATAAGCCCTTGATACTATCTCTATTCTTCGGGTTCAGCTGCCATTGCTTCATTGGGATTCGGTGCTCTCTTATCTACATATTTGAGTTGGGCCAAAAAGAATCAGATTGATGCAGCTAAAAGATGGAAAGGCATAATATGGCCACAATGAAAGAAAATAAGATCAAAATGCAAAAGATGGTCGAGACATAATTTAGCGCGTGGGCAAAAGCTAAGCATGATCTCCACCCTCCTCATTAGCCATCACCCAGTTCCAAAGTATTTGATGCTCCATCTCATCAAAAGGAACCCTTGCATGTCCCAACCCTAATTAGTGACATACCACCACATCTTAAGGGGTAAATTAAATGCTACATTATAAAAATTAAGTTTGACCCATAAGCTATGCACCAAAACACAAATCATTATAAAAAAAAGTAAAAGGTCTACTCTCATTAGTTGGTCTCCTGACTATGGCACTTGGCCATGAATGTTCTCCCTTTCCATTGTCACTTATTTACACCAATGCCTATTGATTGAATGGTTAACCTTAGAAATGCCACCTCCCCTTGGGGGCTAGAAGCACCTAATAGGGTTCAATACTTAGCCAACCCTACAAAGGTAGTGAACACCTTTAATGGACTTGGTCAAGTAAAATATTTCAAGGTGATCCCAGTTTGAAGTATTAATATGCCCTAAACGCTTTAGTATGGTCCACTTAGAGGCAATTATGATCTTTGTTTCTAATGACTGGTTGCTTTCACTTGAATTTGAGTTGATTTTGACAGGTTATCCAAAGCATTAGACATCTTGAGGGCACCCCACTCCACATAATTCCCAGGCCATATCCTACATTCTAAAGAGCATGATGACATAACAAATGCAATGTTGCCCACTTTTGGCAAAGCTTTATGCCTTTTGATGACTTGGGCAATTAATTTGCATCCCAGAGCAACGCAAGGAGATAGACCATTGGGCTGCTCTTGCCTAGCATGGAGGATCTTTGGTGATGTTCCAATGGACAAAACATGCCCCCAATTGGGCCTTCACTCTACTTGATGGGCATGCCATGATTCAGGGCTAAAAGGAGGATGGTTATTCTTGGTATGATTGACGAGGTCTTGTTGCACCTAATGGAGCCCTAATGCTAGGGATACGAGGCACCACATTTCTCACTTGAAACCCATGGAGACGATGTCTGGCACCCACAACTCGATTTTCGACCCTTGGAACTACTTTGATGTGGGATTTCCGGATTTCCCTGAGATGGATGATGATCATGATGCTTGAAGACATTTTTGAGCCTTGTCTTTGCCTAAGAGAAAGGTGAAGACACAACAATTGTTGAGGAAGCAGTTTTCTTAAGAGAAAGAGGCTAATTTAGATTGAAGAGAAATAAGAAGAATTGCAACAGGGAATTTCAGGGGAATCCAAAATGAGGACAGAGAAAGGCCAAGTCAGATGAATAGGAGGGCCAAAATATATAGAGACCAAATTTCTTAAGTGCGCAAGGGTCATACGAGGGAAAAGAGAGGCGCCAAATTGCTGGTGAGGGAGGCTTAATTTCCTTGAGGTTGAGTTTCTTCAATAAGGCTTATGTAAGCCAAGGATGCTAATTCGAACTCCTAAATTGTGTATAAATACAAGTGAGGTGAGATAATTTCTCATCGTCACTTTCAATTGCATCTCTCTCTTCTTTAGAGAATTTCGCAATGTTTACTGGAGAATGAATTGGAGCTTTTATGGATGAATTTTAATGTATGGTTGTAGGTCTACTTTCTCTTGGAGCTTCTCTATTGTCATTTGTGAATGGTTGGATATACCCTACTACATGTAAGTATGAAATTTTGATGTTATTCTTGTTACTTTTTGTCATATATGCTGGACTGGGATTTTAGTTGTTTTAGGCCTAATTGTTGCATGCAGTGATTGCTTAATATTGTGGAATTGTCTCTATTATAATGTTTTCTCCATGTATGGGTCGTGTAGTGTGAGCGAAATATCCTAGGGCTAAAATTTGACCTGGATAAGCAATTCCTCTTGTCCATTTGAAGTATAAAAGCTGCAAGATTGCTTTCACGTGACCTAGAGAGTTTGTGAAGTAATTTTGAGGCCTCCTTGATTGGGAACCAAGAAATATTACACATAATGAACATAGACTTCATTCTGCCAAGGATTAAGGCACTGATCTACCAAGGGTGGTCACCAAAACTCTTATTCTTTCACCTTTTCCCAAGTCTATTCCCATTGGGGTGCCTAGGGCATCAATTTCCTAACAAGTTAGCCACTAAAAAAATTCGATCTCCTAGGGTCTCCTGTGTTGGCCTTTCTCTAGCGCTCCTCCAAATTTGAAGACATTCCGATGATGGAGTTGGGACAAAAGCCAAACCCTAGCTCCCGGACCAAAACCTGCCCTGCCATCCCCAAGGCTAGCACTTCCCAAGGTCAAAACAACATCTTGAGCAATTATGTTTTCTTTGATACTCTCCCCACCTTTTCTAGGGTAAGAATATCATTGGTTTCTACATTCCTTCCTCATACCCTATACCGGGTCCACTTGGCCCCGTGTGGTCCCACTCCTTTCAAAGACCATCCTTCAAGAACCATTCGAGATACCAATTCTAACAATGATTTTAGGGACTGGGAAACTCTTTCACAAGTCTTATCCCATAAACCTAACCCTCAAATCCTCTCCTCCTTTCCCTAGATTACCTACTACCTTGCTTACAAAGCAAGCAATCTTTATCCTTCAAATTCTGGGAAAGGGATATCCAGGTCACTCATATCCATTGACTTATCCTTCATTAGTGACCCCACACATACCGAGTCTCCTCCCATCAGTTAAATTTTGTAAACGGAAGGGAGCCTTAGCTGAGGTGATAGTGGACTAAGACTACATTTGTTGCCCTTGGCCTAGCATTTTCCCTTTAGGTCCCCTGCTAGTTTGAGCAATAACAGTACACAATCCATGCATGATCCTCCTTGGGCTCAATGCCCCCCGCTCTAAGATGGTACACTCTCCAACACATTGCTAGACCAACACCACTCCATCTCACATGATGTTTCACTCTCCAAGTGTCCTCATTTAAGGCATTCCTCCCCTAGTTATGTATCACATGCCCTTTTCTACCCAACACGCATCAACATGTGTGTCAAGGTGGTTATTATGTGCCAATGCTTCTCAACATATGTGTCTAGGTCCATGCTCAACCTTTATGAAGTATGCTCCTCTACCCAAGCGTCCTCAAGTGCAAACTCCATAGGGCTAGGTTCCTAGAACTCGTCCTTTGATATAGGTATCTTTCGTAATCAAGCAAATGATCTCCCCATTGTGTGCACACAATGGGCTAGTCATAATGTTGATTAGGATAACAACCTCCTAGGTAAATGCATCATGCTAGCATTCTAAACAAGGTCAATCATGCACACAAAATAAGCCATCCATATGTCCATCAAGCATCTCCTATGGACTGGGAGACCTAGCACTCTCCTAGCTGTGTGAAAACACTTTTGGAATAACCCCAAAAGCTAACAAAGCACCAATGAAAGAATTTAGAAGGTCAAAATATAGGCGAGGATAAGAAATCTCCCATGAAAGAAAGAGAAAAGTGGTAAGGGTGGATTTTCCCAAGGAAGAGTAATTCCAATTCACTAAAAACGGCTTCAACCCAAAAGGAGCCATCAAAAGGATGAACTAAATTGACACTCATCATAGAGAAATGACATAGTCACCAAAATTATAACAAAATAACGTGTGACCTAACCTACTTCCCACACTTCAAGGGATATCTTGGCTAAACAGATAACTTAAATCACTCAAGGTCCAATGGAAATATGAAGAAAAGGAAAATTTTAGCCAAAAAGAGAGGTTGACAAGGTTGTATTTGTTCTTGTTTTAGAGGATCTAGCTACATGCTTCACATTTTTGCATATGTTATTCTAAAAGAACAGAAAATAGTTCACTTCCTCAATTCCATTCATATCAGCCTTATTACACTATTCTAGCGCATAAAATAAAAATAGAGGAGAGGTGTTACCCACCAAAATGGGTAACCCTAGCAGAAAAAATGTTCTCCTATTTTGAATATCTGACTAGCCAACTGCCCTACACATTAGCTTGACGATGATGATATGTCATCTCCTCCACCATCTGCATCAATAACTATACCTGTCACTATCTAGCACTCCTCTTGAATGATGGGATACCACTCAAGAAGTACTTTGATCATTTTGCAATTTGGTGCTTTTACTTAGTGTTTTGGGCATTTAGTATGGAGAAAGGGGTGATCTAGATGATTGACCAATATCGGCTGTAAATTTGTTTTCCCTAGTCCAATGGGACTTCCCCTAAGGAATTACGGTTCTAGGAGGGGAACTACTTGGAAGACCTAGATTTGAAATAGCGTGTCCATTCTCCCTTTACCATACATAACACCTTTCACAACACATTATAAGCCCTTGATACTATCTCTATTCTTTGGGTTCAACTGCCATTGCTTCATTGGGATTTCGTGCTCTCTTATCTACATATTTGAGTAGGGCCAAAAAACATTGCCTTGGAGGTTGATGCAGCTAAAAGAATGAAAAGGCATAATATGGCCACAATGAAAGAAAATAAGATCAAACTGCAAAAGATGGTCGACACATAATTTAGCGCGTGGGAAAAATCCAAGCATGATATCCACCCCCCTCATTAGCCATCACCCAGTTCCAAAGTACTTGATGCTCCATCTCATCAAAAGGAACCCTTGCATGTCCCAACCCTAATTAGTGACAAACCACCACATCTTAAGGGGTAAATTAAAGGTGCACCAAAGGGGTGGGAAAAGAATGACAAGCAAGGTAACTCATGCATCCATGACTGCTCCTTCCATTACATTTACATACTCAAGATGTGGACTCTTATTAGTTGGTCTCCTGACCATGGCACTTGGCCATGAATTTTCTTCCTTTCCATTGTCACTTATTTACACCAATGCCTATTGATTGAATGGTTAACCTTAGAAATGTTACCTCCCCTTGGGGGCTAGAAGCACCTAATAGGGTTCAATACTTAGCCACCCCTACAAAAGTACGGAACTCCTTTAATGGACTTGGTCTAGTAAAATCTTTCAGGCTGATCCCAGTTTCGAGTATTAATATGGCCCTAAACGCTTCAGTATGGTCCAATTATATGCATTTATGATCTGAGCCTCTAATGAGTGGTTGCTTTCACTTGACTTTGAGTTGATTTTGACAGGTTATCCAAAGCATTAGATGTCTTGACTCTTGAGGGCACCCCACTCCACATAATTCCCAAGCCATATCCTACATTCTAGAGAGCATGATGACATAACAGATGCAATGTTGCCAACTTTTGGCAGAGCGTTAGCCCTTTTGATGACTTGGGTAATTAATTTGCATCCCAGAGCAGCCCAAGCTAGAACATTGGGCTTCTCTTGCCTAGCATGGAGGATCTTTGGTGATGTACCAATGGACAAAACATGCCCCCAAGTTGGCCTTCACTCTACTTGATGGGCATGCCATGATCCACGGCTCAAAGGAGGATGGTTATTCTTGGTATGATTGAGGAGGTCTTGTTGCACCCGATGGAGCCCTAACGCTAGAGATACGACGCACCACATTTCTAGCTTGAAACCCATGGAGATGATATCTGGCACCCACAACTAGATTTTCGACACTTGGAGCTGCTTTGATGTGTGATTTGGGGATTCCCCTAAGATGGAGGATGATCGTGATGCTTGAAAACATTTTTGAGCCTTGTCTTTGCCTTGATGGAGCATTTTGATCCCTAAAACAATATGAAGTCATCACCTTTTTAGGTCTACATCACACACATTTATGCTTATCTTGGGATATTATGTTATAAAGCTAGTGAGTTGGCTTGTAACCCAATTTTACTTTTGTCCACTGAAAAATCAAACTTGCGTAGGGGCTTTTAATTAGAAATTAGAAGAAGTAGACCTCATATAAATAGAGAATCACCTTTTTCATTTTGTTTTTATTTGATTTCTAAGGATAAATAACTAAATTATTTAAGTGACTTAGAATATAATCTCAATTGAGGATTAGGATTTAATTCTAGCCATTGATCACTTAGGAGATTAGGGTTAGTGATTGTCTTAATGAAATTATAAAATAAGCCTAAGGGAATGGTGAAGACACAACAATTGTTCAGGAAGCGGTTTTCTTAAGAGAAAGAGGCTAATTTAGACTGAAGAGAAGCAAGAATGATTGCAACAGGGAATTTCAAAAGAAATTTTAGGGTAATCCAAGTTGAGGGCAGAGAGAGGCCAAGTCAAATGAATAGGAGGGCCAAAATATACACAGGCCAAATCTCTTAAGTGCGCAAGGGTCATACGAGGGAAAACAGGGGCCAAATGGCTCATGAGGGAGGCGTAATTTTCTTGAGGTTGAGTTTTTCAGTGGTGCAAATTTCCATAGGCCTATTTCCTTCAGGCCCATTTTTCATAGTAGGGTCGAGTTCCAAGTTCCCAATAGTTGTAATTTTCTATGTATTCTCTATGGGCCTAAGCCCAAATTTAGGGGAGGGAATTAATATGAAAGAAGATTGCGTTGGTAACAATTTGATGTTGTATTGTGATTGATTTCCCTAGTTTACTTCCGTTGCATTTTATTTTCTAAGTTAGTATACCATCATGTTTATTTAACACCCTCCCCTTTATATAAAATAGGCAAGAGAGGAAAACATAAAACATGAACTAAGTCCATACAAGTAACCAACAAGGCAAACCCACATTGAGCATTATAGTATACACAATACAAGGATAACAATTGTCATACTTGGGTTCTACAAAAACTCAATATGGTACATGTTTCGCACCATTTTGTGGGTAATATCCCTAGGAGAAATTATTTCTCCGAGATGGTCCTCGGTCGATAGCAAGTAGCCCCTTGCAACCATCAGCTAGATCATTACGCCATTTATCTGCCACTTGAGCCAGCCATGTGGTCACTCGACCTTCTGCCATGATCGTATGTTTGAAGGTGGGCCTCCCAAATCTAAAGGTGTGCCTTGTCATTTTGAAATTGAGTATTGTAGTTTGCTTGTCATGGACACTTCTGGGCATGGATTAATGGGGGGATTCAGCAGAAAGGATGGGCTAGGTCTGTGCTTCTGTCCCCTACACCCCTTTTAGGAATTAACCTTGGATTCTAGTCCCGTGGGATCTCTTTTACTGATCATTTGGTTTCAGGGATGGTATTTGACGGGAAACCTTGATTGTGGTTGTGTGGTCCCAGTCCCTTATCCGCTTATATTACCCTCTTTCCATTCATTATCACCCCATCCATCTTTTCTCCCATCTGGGTCGACATCCCTCCATCGAGTCCACATAGGGTTAGCTCGCCCCTTCCCTTTGCCCACACCTTGGGTCATGGACTGGAATGAAGCCCAGAGGTTGATGCAGTTGAAAAGAAATTTAAAAGCATATATGGCCACATTCAACAAGAAAAGTACCACAAAATTCAAAATATGATCGAGACAAAAGAATTTAGAACATGGGCAAAAACCAATACATAAGCTCTACCCCATTATCATGGCCATCAGCCTGGTTCCTATAGGTTCTATGATCCTCCCTCATCATATAGGAACCCATGATTGTCACAACCCTTGGTGGGCAATGAACCGCTCCACCTTAGAAGGGGAAATTCACTGCTATATCTTATACATCATGCTCTAACCCCTTGAGCCCCGAGTAGTTAATCAAAGAAAAATCACAAAAAGGCCAAAGGTATTAAAGGAGGGTAGAAAAATCAATATCAGGGCACCTCATGTACCACGATTGCTCCCTCCTACACATTATAAGCCCAAGTGTGGGCTTCCCTCTTATTAGCTACCCTTATACCCCAGCATGTCACCAAGGGTTTCCCCTTTTCATTCCCTACTTCATTCACCTATCCGTCACGTGCCACCACCTCTTGGATGATGTACCTTGCCTATATTAACCCCTTTAGAAGTAGAAACCACCCAATAGGATTATTTGTTAACGCCATTTGGAATTAGGAGGCACTGGCACATCTCGAAGCCCTTTATGGAAGGGCAAGCCATTATGAAGTCCCCACCTGTGGTCTAATGACTTGTTGTATTGGAAGGCTAGGGGACGCATTGGATCTTATGCAGGATTGCAGATGGTTTCCATCTTGGGTTTGGTGTCCCTATACGGGGTCTTAATCCTCCAGATGGCTACATTGGCACATGTAGGATGAGCGTTGAGAGCCATGGACCTCCACAGGAGAAGATTACAATCCATGGATACCCACAACCATTCAGAGATTGCTCATGGTTCACTTATAGGATGAGGAGGATGCACTTGATCCATAATGCCCAGTCAGTCCCAGATCTACACCATACACTTAGGAGATGATCCAGGACTTCCACAATGATGTGGCCTCACCCACACCAACATCCTAGCCATTGAATCCAGCCTATAGGTATCTTCGATATGTTTGGACACCCATGAGGACTCGTGTTCCCCCAAATGTTATTTGGAGCACCACAGGTTATTACAAGGGGCCAATCCCTTGCCCATTGCTTTTGAGGGTCCTTCTCTTCATTATGGCACCAATGGACCTCATTAGGTCTCTTAGAGGGCCCTACGACATGCATAGATTATTATTTGACCTCTTGAGAGGCATATCGTTTCATTTATGAGCTATTTTGGTGGACTTGTCACCAAATGTTTTATTATTAGAACATTATTTTATTTTTAGGGCTTATGTAAGCCAAGGAGGCTAACTCGAACTCCTAAGTTGTGTATAAATACAAGTGAGGTGAGATCATTTCTCATCATCACTTTGGATTGGATCTATCTCTTGTTTAGAGAATTTCGTACTTTTTTCTAGAGGATGAATTAGAACTTTTATGGATGAATTTTGATGTATTGTTGTTGTTCTATCTTCTCTTGGAGCATCTCTATTATCATATTTGAATGGTTGGATATACTCTATTGCATGTAAGTAATGCAGTACGAAATTTTGATGTTATTCTTGTTACACCATAGGTATTACAAGGGGCCAACCCCTTGCCCATTGCTTTTGAGGGTCCTTCTCTTCATTATGGCACCCATGGACCTCATTAGGCCCCTTAGAGGGCCCTAAGACATGCATAGATTATTATTTGACCTCTTGAGAGGCTTATCTTTTCATTTATGAGCTAGTTTGGTGGGCTTATCACCAAACGTTGTATTATTAGAAAATTATTTTATTTTTAGGGCTTATGTAAGCCAAGGAGGCTAATTCGAACTCCTAAGTTGTATATAAATACAAGTTAGGTGAGATCATTTCTCATCATCACTTTCGATTGGATCTCTCTCTTCTTTAGAGAATTTCGCACTTTTTTCTAGAGGATGAATTGGAGCTTTTATGGATGAATTTTGAAGTATGGTTGTTGGTCTATCTTCTCTTGGAGCTTCTCTATTGTCATTTCTGAATGGTGGATATACTCTACTGCATGTAAGTACAAAATTTTGATGTTATTCTTGTTACTTTTTGTCATATATGCTGGACTGGGATTTTAGATGTTTTAAGGCTAATTGTTGCATGCAGCTATTGCTTAATATTGTGGAATTGTCTCTATTATAACGTTCTCTCCATGTATGGGCCATGTCGTGTGAGCGAAATATCGTAGGGTTAAAATTGGACCTTGATAAGCAATTCCTCTTGTTCATTTGAAGTATAAAAGTTGCAAGATTGCTTTCACTTGACCTAGAGGGTTTGTGAAGTAATTTTGAGGCCTCCTTGATTGGGAACCAAGAAATATTACACATAATCAACATAGACTAAATTCTCCCAAGGATTAAGGCACTGATCTACCAAGGGTGGTCACCAAAACTCTTACTCTTTCACCTTTTCCCAAGTCTAGTCGCATTGGGGTGCCTAAGGCATCAATTTCCTGACAAGTTAGCCACTAAAAAAATTTGATCTCCTAGGTTCTCCTGCGCTGGCCTTTCCTCTAACCTTCCTCCAAATTCAAAGACATTCCGACGTTGGAGTTGGGAGAAAAGCCAAGCCCTAGCTCCGGGACCAAAACTTGTCCTGCCTTCCCCAAGGCTAGCACTTCCTAGGGTCAAACCAACATCTTGAGCAATTATATTTTCTTTGATCCTCTCCCCACCTTGTCTAGGGTAAGAATATCATTGGTTGCTACATTCCTTCCTCATACCCTAGACAGGGTCCACTTGGCCCCGTGTGGTCCCACTCCCTTGAAACACCATACTTTAAGAACCATCCAAGATACCAATATCTAACAAGGATTTTAGAGATTGGGAAACTCCTTCACAAGCCTTATCCCATAAACCTAACCCTCAAATCCTCTCCTAATGTTGACTACGATAAAAACCTCCTAGGTAAATGCATCATGCTAGCACTCTAAACAAGGTCAATCATCCACCCAAATTAAGCCATGCATATGTCCATCAAGCATCCCCTATGGTCTAGGAGACCTAGCACTCTCCTAGCTATGTGAAAACACTTTTGGAATAACCCCAATAGCTAACAAAGCACCAATGAAAGAATTTATAAGGTAAAAATATAGGCAAGGATAAGAAATCTCCCATGAAAGAAATAGAAAAGGGGTAAGGGGGGGTTTTCCCAAGGAAGAGTAATTCCAATTCACTAACAATGGCTTCAACCCAAACGGAATCATCAAAAGGATGAACTAAATTGACACTCATCATAGAGAAATGACAAAGTCACCAAAATTATAACAAAATAACGTGTGACCTAACCTACTTCCCACTCTTCAAGGGATATCTTGGCTAAAGAGATAAATTAAATCACTCAGGGTCCAATGGAAATATGAAGAAAGGGAAATTTTTGGCCAAAAATAGAGGTTGAAAGGGTTCTATTTGTTCTTGTTCTAGAGGATCTAGCTACATGCTTCACATTTTTGCATATGTAATTCTAAAAGAACAGAAAATAGTTCACTTCCTCAATTCCATTAATGTGAGCCTTATTACACTATTCTAGCACATAAAATAAAAATAGAGGAGAGGTGTTACCCACCAAAATGGGTAACCCTAGCAGATAAAATGTTCTCCTATTTTGGATATCCAACCAGCAAACAACCCTACACATTAGCTTGACGATGATGATATGCCAACTCCTCCACTATCTGCACTAGTAACTATACCTGTCACTATCCAGCACTCCTCTTGAATGATGGGATACCACTCAACAAGTACTTTGATCATTTTGCAATTCGCTGCTTTTACTTCGTGTTTTGGGCATTTAGTATAGAGAAAGGAGTGATCTAGATGATTGACCGATATCGGCTGTAATATTCCTAATTAGCCATGGCTAATTGAAATATTCGATTTCGTTCAATTCTTGCCTTCTATAGTTATTTGTAAATAAAAAAAAGGTGAGGACGGGGGACATAACTCACTTTTAGAATAAAAAGCACTTCCTAGTAGCACAACGTTGTGACTTAAAGGGGAGCCAAGGGGGCCAAAAGGGGACGCAGAAATGGAGCCCACGCAGACACATGGAGAGACTGCGCAGGAGGGAAGGAACACGTGGCAAGAGGGGAACCACGCAAGAGGAGGTGAGCCTTGGGATTGAGAGGGGCAAAGGTTATAAAAGAAAGAGGAGCCCCCTCATTTGGATCATTGAGTGATGTGCATTTTGAGCTAGTCGTTTCGACTTCTGAGCACGCTGGCTGTTTAGCTGGTCTGCAGCATTGTTTAGTGCATTGAGTGTCTCCGTTCGGAGATCTCACCCTTAGCCCCGGGGGACTTCGAGTGCCTGCTCGGGCAAGGTATTTCCATTGGCATTTCAGCAGTAGTTTTATCAGCATTTCAGCAGCAGTTTCATCAGCGTTTTGGAGGACTGCGCAGCACTGAGAGAGGGACGCAATTCTTTCTGGCAGTAGTGTTGGATTGGGGTTTTTGCAGGAGAATTTATGTCGGGTGATTGAGCAGGGGACCAGCCCTTGCATATTGGAGGATTCTGGGCAGAGTTCAGGCAGAGTTCTGGAGGGATTTCTTCAGTGGCAGCACAGAGCATTGAGGAACTGTGTAGATCCCCAAGGGGGTGATTTCCGGGGGTCGGCTCTGGGTTTTTCTGGGTTTCTTGAGTAGAGCCCCATTCCAGAGTTTCAACATTTTCCGAGGAGGGGAGCAGCCCCAAATCATCATTTCTTTTCTAGCAGCAACAACAGCACAACAGTTCTCCAGCAGCATCCACGTAGAGAGGCCATTCTTGGTTATTCTGAGAGTATTTCTTCACTTGCCTTGTGCAAGTCGAGGTGCCATCTTTCTGATCACCTCCTGTACTCATTTTATTGCTCAGTATAATAAAATGGCTTAGCATTTCACCCTGCATTTCTTGATTATCTGCTTATATTTTCTGTTTACATTATTATATGTTGTACCACTGTTATTTTGTCATTTTTGGGTTATTATATCATTTGCACGTACTTGGTTTGAGTTTTGCTGGGGTTTAAGGAATATTCCGGGTTAAGGATATTACGTCGGCTATAAATTTGTTTTCTCACTTTACCAAGGGGGTTAATTTTTATCCCTAGTCCAATGGGACTTCCCCTAAGGACTTAGGCTTTTTGTAGGAGGGGCACTACTTGGAAGACCTAGTTTTCAAAAAACGTGTCCATTCTCCCTTTACCATACATAACACCTTCCACAACACATTATAAGCCCTTGATACTATCTCTATTCTTCGGGTTCAATTGCCATTGCTTCATTGGCATTAGGTGCTCTCTTATCTACATATTTGAGTAGGGCCAAAAAACATTGCCCTGGAGGTTGATGCAGCGAAAAGAATGAAAAGGCATAATATGGCAATAATGAACGAAAATAAGATCAAAATGCACAAGATGGTCGAGACGTAATTTAGCGCGTGGGCAAAAGCCAAGCATGATCTCCACCCTCCTCATTAGCCATCACCCAGTTCCAAAGTACTTGATGCTCCATCTCATCAAAAGGAACCCTTACATGTCCCAACCCTAATTAGTGACAAACCACCACATCTTAAGGGGTAAATTAAATGCTATATTATAAAAATCAAGCTTTGACCCTTGAGCTATGCACCAAAACAAATATCATTATAAAAAAAAAAAAAGTAAAAGGTGAACAAAAGGGGTGGGAAGAGAAAGAGAAGCAAGGTAACCCATGCATCCATGATTGCTCCCTCCATTACATCTATACACTCAAGATGTGGACACTCATTAGTTGGTCTCCTGACCATGGCACTTGGCCATGAATGCTCTTCCTTTCCATTATCACTTATTTACACCAATGCCTATTCATTGAATGGTTAACCTTAGAAATGCCACCTCCCCTTGGGGGCTAGAAGCACCTCATAGGGTTGAATACTTAGCCACCCCTACAAATGTAGGAAACACCTTTAATGGACTTGGTCTAGTAAAATATTTCAAGGTGATCCCAGTTTGAAGTATTAATATGGCCCTAAACGCTTCAGTATGTTCCACTTAGATGCATATATGATCTTAGTCTCTAATGAGTGGTTGCTTTCACTTGACTTTGAGTTGATTTTGACAGGTTATCCAAAGCATTAGAGGTCTTGAGGGCACCCCACTCCACATAATTCCCGAGCCATATCCTACATTCTAGAGAGCATGATGACATAACAGATGCAATGTTGCCCACTTTTGGGAGAGTGTTAGGCCTTTTGATGACTTGGCCAATTAATTTGCATCCCAGATCAACGCGAGGAGCTATAACATTGGGCTTCTCCTACCTAGCATGGAGGATATTTGTTGATGTACCAATGGACAAAACATGCCCCCAAGTTGGCCTTCACTCTACTCGATGGGCATGCCATGATCCAAGGCTCCAAGGAGGATGGTTATTATCGGTATGATTGAGGAGGTCTTGTTGCACCCAACGGAGCCCTAACGCTAGGGATACGAGGCAACGCATTTCTCACTTGAAACCCATGGAGACGATGTCTGGCACCCACAGCTAGATTTTCGGCCCTTGGAGCTACTTTGATGTGTGATTTGGGGATTTCCCTGAGATGGACGATGATCATGATGCTTGAAGACATTTTTGAGCCTTATCTTTGCCTTGATGGAGAATTTTGATCCCTAAAACAATATGAAGTCATCACCTTTTTAGGCCTACGCCACACACATTTATGCTTATCTTGGCATATTATGTTACAAAGCTATTGGGTTGGCTTGTAACCGAATTTTACTTTTGTTCACTGAAAAATCAAACTTGTGTAGGGGATTTTAATTAGAAATTAGAAGAAGTAGACCTCATATAAATAGAGAATCACACTTTTCATTTTGTTTTTATATGATTTCTAAGGATAGATAATTAAATTATTTAAGTGACTTAGAATATAATCTCAATTTAGTATAAGAGAAGTAAGAAGAATTGAAACAGGGAATTTCAAAAGATATTTCAAGGGAATCCAAGTTGAGGGCAGAGAGAGGCCAAGTCAAATGAATAGGAGGGCCAAAATATACAAAGGCCAAATTTCTTGAGTGCGCAAGGGTCATAAGAGGGAAAAGAGAGAGGCCAAATGCTGGTGAGGGGAGCTTAATTTTCTTGAGGTTGAGTTTCTTCAACATTACAATTTCCACAGGACCATTTTTCATTTTTCCCAATAGTTGTAATTTTCTATGTATTCTCTATGGGCCTTGTTGACCACTACGTGTCAACTTCCCATAGCAGTGCACCCCCTTTTCTTCGCAAAAGGGATAGCGCTTGATTGACGTGTCCGTGCCATTCGACAGTCATCGTAAACCCAGTCTGCATGTGTGAATTGTAAATAATCTTAGCAGAGTTGAGTCATGTATGTAAATTGCCTAGGTGGACCTAATTTTCTAGTGATAATCTACGTTCCGGAAGGTTTTTTGTCTCACTGATCCACAATCGGCAGAATTTTCCTTCAGCCTAACCCCAAAGCCGGAATGGATTTTGTCATTAGAATCTTAGGAGAATCCTAGTATGTTGATCTGCTAGATTATAGTTTTGTCATAGAACTGGGTGGTATATGAGGGTCTATGTCAAATGGGTTTTCCCCCTTTAGATGTAAAATTGTAAAAGTCATGATGTAAAGTGTCTTGAGGGTTAGAAAATGTTTTAATCCCCTCATAAGTCCTAAGTCCTAGGTCCTAGGTGATTTTTCCAAAGGCTAAGTTCGAGGATCCATTTAAAAATAAATTAAAAATTGAAAAGATAAAAAACAATTAAAAAGGAATATATATATAAAAGATATAAAAAATAAATAAATAATAATAAAAAATAATAAAATAAAATAAAAACTTAAAAATAATAAAATAATATTTTTGAGTAAATAAATGCAAAATTTCAATTTTTTAATGCATTAAAAATTCGACGGATGAGATTATGAGATATCTTGATCCTCATCGACGGTCGAGATTAGTTTGACATGGATCACTCGAACTAGCCGTTGGGAAATTTTCCTTTAAATAGGGTGCTAGGGGTCATTTGAGAGGAGATAGGATCTGAGAGTCTGGTGCTAAAGAAAGCTCTCTTGTAGTCATTTTTTGTGCAATAAAGAAGACTTTGGGGTTAAAAATATTGCTGGTGTTACTCTTCTGAAAGTGCTGTAAGATGATTTATGTTTCTGTATAATTTTATTTTCAGCCATTGATTTTAGCTTGATGAAGATTGATCTAGGCACAGGTATCTTGTCTGATCTCTGGGGTTTGAATGATAGTGTAGATCCTGAAATATAGTGGCAGGTATCTCCATTTGATCTAGATTTCGCTATTGTTTTCTCCCTCTATGTTAATGGTTGATTTTAAGCTGTGCAGGAAATCCTTTTTTTTAGATTACCGGGCGTTAGGGGAAGTTCTCGGCTGAACTAGCCAACTCCCGGATTGTGTTTTCTGAAAGAGCCCAGCCAGTTCTTGATCCCGGGCTTATCATTTGAAATTTTTATGAATGCATGCAGGGTTTTCTGAAGTGTCTCACGTTAAAATTAAATTATGATAATACTACTGTGATTATTGACAAATCTGGCTACTAAAGAGCCTTAGATCTGTAAATACTGTAAATTTTTTGCTGGGTTTATGGTTCTCAGTTTCGTTTCTTGCACATATTATTTTAGGTTTTCTTTTCTTTTTGTAGATTACAGGTGCAGCTTTTGAGAAATTTTCAGGGTTTTATCAGGCAAATTTGGAGCAGGGAATTTCAAATATTGATTTTGTGGAAGAGCTTCAGTGTTTTTCTGGGCAATCTGGGCAATCCGTTCCCTCTCCATCGTTGTTTCTTCTCAACCCGCAATTCCTTCTAGCATCCTTACGCAGCCCCATCATCCCCGCCAGTCCATTTCTCAAACCTCTTAACGCTGCCCAAATCCACTACGTTTCGCTTCTCCAATGTGCATTCTCCTTTAACCCATAGCTTAAAAACTCGAGCTTTCCTTCCACGCTGCCTCCAACTTCATAACCAGCATTGCAGCTACCACCTGCGTGGATCTATATCTCCCGCATCCCTTTTCCACCGTCGTCCAAGCCGTGGAGCTAAAACCTGCAAACCCAACGCATTTCCTTCCCTCTCACGCTACCCCTTCTGCATCCATATTCCTCAAACTCACCCACGCAGAAACTGCAACTACGTCCATTTTCCTCACCCTCACGCAGCAAGTTTGTTTTCCTTTCACACACCCATCTCTTTCCGCCATCCGAGCTCCATGCGTCCTTGGGAATCGGTGAGAAACTGCAAGAGGAAAGAAAACGCGCAGTCTTGGCCCTCACGCAGTCTTTCAGTGGCCCTCACGTCGGCTCTCCTCCGCGCGGATCCTGCAAACCCCTGCGTGTTGCGTGGATCGAGCTTCATCGTCCCCCATTCCTTCTCCGCCATTCTCCTCTACTTGCTGCCACTCTCCATCCCTCACGCAGTAACCTCCATATCCCGTCGACTGAGCCTGCATCCTCACGCAAACCTACAAAGGAAAGTCGTAAATAAAAAAATAAATAAATAAATAAAGGTTTCGATTTTCATTTTTTGATATGGTTAGGTGTTAGCATAGTTAGAACATTTTTAGATTTGCGTATTTTTTTTTAGAGGTGCGTTTAATATTTCAAGTGTTAGTTTTTTAGATATAGTTTTGACATTTAAAAAAGTTTCGCTTTATTTTATTTTTATTGTTATTTTATTTTATATATATATATATATATATATAAAGAAAATTAAAAAAAAAAAAGAAAAAGAATATATGTCTAGTTTCAGTTTTTAATGTGTTAGCTCATTGTAGTTTTAGATCTATTAATTTTTTGTTTTAACTCTAGATTTCTTTTATTTTAACTTTAAATTTAGATTTCTTTAATTTTAGTTAAATTTAGATTTAAAAAAAAATAATAATAATAATAATATAAAAATATTTTGGGAAATTTTTTTGCCAATTTCAGTCTTGGCTCGGGAATTTCTTAGGTTTCACCTTTTATGCCGAGGCTAAAATTTTGATGTGGGAATTAATGTTTAATATGATTTAATGTTCATCTGAAGATTAACTGCATGAATGTGATCTCTGGTTAGCATTTTACGTGGTTGTTTAAAGCACTTTATCTTTCGAAATTTTAATTGTTGGAGTATCATTAAGCCATTGATGCATTTATTGATTATATCACATTTGGTAAAAGTTAATCTTTGATTGAGTTATTCGATGGTAAACGGTTGTTAATGAGTTCATATTTCTGCAGCATCTGGCAAATAATCGTTTCATCATAAGGCATTGGTTTATTAAATTAATAAAATCAATTTAGTGTTGGTTTCCCTTCGTGTCTCCCAACCCAACTGGTTCACAGTTGGTCATCCATTTTCCTATAGGGTCTACCCCCCTTAGCCGTGGGAGACAGGCTTAAATGGAGAGATTGGGGATCAGGGTGATAGCCCCCGTCTTAGCGTTGTCATGACAATCTGTGCGACAACATTTTTTGGCGCCGTTGCTGGGGATACTTTATTCTCAGTGTTTCAACAACTTTTTATCATTCATCGTTCGTCTTTCTATCATTCGTTTGAGCCAGCAACGCCAACATTTTTTGGCGCCGTTGCCGGGGACCATTTTATTCTCGGCGTTTCAACGACATTCATCTTCTCATTTCTCATCATTCTTTCATCTTTCTCATCTCTCAGTTGAGCTGGCAGATTCGACACTTTTTGGCATCTTTTGGATCTTTTCATCACCTTATCTTTCGTCATATCAGCACCTACTTTTCAGTTCGTTTCTTGTTTGGGTGGCGACTCCATTCCATTTCTTTTATTTTTCCCAGGCAAGAAGCCTTCCTCATATCTGCTTGTTGGTTGATTTTTGGATCCTAGAATTAGATTCATTGTTCAAGTGGCGACTCCACTTCTTTCATCCCTTAATTTTCTTGAGCAGAAATCTCTTTCTATAATCCATTTGATCCCTTATTATTCATCATGGATTATTCGTTTAAACCATGTCATTTTACTGATGTTCGCCATGATATTCCGGAGGTGGCCATTTCTAAATTACCTGTGTTCTCGGGTGGTGATTCAGTCGCTGTTAAAAAGCATCTAGGCTGGTTTACTTGTATAATGATCATGTATTGTAGATCTCCTCAGTATAATCATGAAGATGTCAAAATGCGTCTATTTGTCCTTTCTTTAGAAGATGCTTTGAATTGGTTTAATAGTTGTCCTGAAGATTCCTTCACTTCTTTGCAAGACATTGTCGATGCTTTTAAAGATAGATATGGTGATCCAGATAGCTCGCCTTGTGCCCCTAAAATTGTGCAACAGAATGAAAGTAATCTTATAAAAGGTTCAGCTGTCGATGAAAGATTTCAAGACAATGCTTCATATCAGAATTTGCCATCCACTTGTACCATTGCAAATCATAGTGGAAAAGTAGGAACAAATTGTAAAAATAGTGTTGACAATGAAAAGGAAGATCATGAGCAAATTATACAAGAACTAATGCTGCTGGTAAGAAATATGGAGATAAATCAAACTAATTACGCCAATGATGTGAGAACTTTATGCACCCACCTGGAAAAGCGTAATAGGGAGATGGAGATCATGCAAAATCAACATAGTAAGGAAATTGAAGCCATGAAGATTAATCATGACACAGAAATTAGTTTTATGCAAAGCATGTTATCAGGCTTAGAGGAAAAAATGACGACCATGCAAGCAAATCATAAGGAAGAGATAAACTCTATGCAGCATTGCTTAATGACCATAAAGGAAAAAGACGATAAAGTAATAAAAGATATGGAAGCTAATCAGATATGTCTTCAGAAAAAGTTATTGACCATGGAAGAAGATCATGCCAGGGAAATCAATGCTATGAAAATTGAACATTCTAGCCAGATGAATGCCATTACAATACAAGTACATAAATTTCAACAGCGGATTAAGGATGAGAGAAACCAGGAAACATCAATAGATCAGGAGCCTTCTCATTTGCTGCAACAAGCTCCATCTTATTATGAGGAGGTCATTGGTTCGATTGAAAGGTGGTTAATTGAAGGTGATCCAGATAAAATTAAAAACGACAAAGATCAGATGCAAGATGAAGAAAGACATGTCACACATATCTTACATACTTCATCTAAGAGCTTTGAAACAGAAAGTTCCACGTCATCAGTGATACAGCCTGCCACGAAGAGAAAGCGCAAAAGAAAGAGAACGAGAAAAAGATTTGATGCATCAGACGGCCGTGAGCAGCTTGATTTTCGGATAGGGAAAAGTCCTACCATATGCAAAATTGGACATGGCACATCCGACAAGCAGCCGACAAATTTGCCTGAAAGCAGGCAAATGCTTAGTATACACTATATTGAACACATCTGATGCCATCGGGCATCCTCTGTATTTCTAACCCTACTCCTTGTTTTTTCAGCATTTTCATTTCTGTTTTAGGATTAGATTTACTTTTTTATGTTGTTAGATAGTTAATAAATGAAGAGCTTATATCTTTCATGTGCTTAATGTTATATGATGATTTTTGGATGGACGCTACTTATATTTTATTGTGTATTGCGTGGATGCAGATTCTGGATTCTCACATTCCTGCAGTGCAGCAACGTGTCCCCAAGTGGAGCCAGATGTTGACCACTACGTGTCAACTTCCCATAGCAGTACACCCCCTTTTCTTCGCAAAAGGGATAGCGCTTGATTGACGTGTCCGTGCCATTCGACAATCATCGTCGACTTGATCAATTTATGTTGTAAACCCAGTCTGCATGTGTGAATTGTAAATAATCTTAGCAGAGTTGAGTCATGTATGTAAATTGCCTAGGTGGACCTAATTTTCTAGTGATAATCTACGTTTCGGAAGGTTTTTTGTCTCACCGATCCATGATCGACAGAGTTTTCCTTCAGCCTAACCCCAAAGCCGGAATGGATTTTGTCATTAGAATCTTAGGAGAATCCTAGTATGTTGATCTGCTAGATTATAGTTCTGTCGCAGAACTGGGTGGTCTATGAGAGTCTATGTCAAATGGGTTTTCCCCCTTTAGATGTAAAATTGTAAAAGTCATGATGTAAAGTGTCTTGAGGGTTAGAAAATGTTTTAATCCCCTCATAAGTCCTAAGTCCTAGGTCCTAGGTGATTTTTCCAAAGGCTAAGTTCGAGGATCCATTTAAAAATAAATTAAAAATTGAAAAATTGAAAAGATAAAAAACAATTAAAAAGGAATATATATATAAAAGATATAAAAAATAAATAAATAAATAAATAATAATAAATAAAATAAATAAATAAATAAATAATAAATAATAAAATAAAATAAAAACTTAAAAATAATAAAATAATATTTTTGAGTAAATAAATGCAGAATTTCAATTTTTTAATGCATTAAAAATTCGACGGATGAGATTAAGAGATATCTTGATCCTCATCGACGGTCGAGATTAGTTTGACATGGATCACTCGAACTAGCAATTGGGAAATTTTCCTTTAAATAGGGTGTTAGGGGTCATTTGAGAGGAGATAGGATCTGAGAGTCTAGTGCTAAAGAAAGCTCTCTTGTAGTCATTTTTTGTGCAATAAAGAAGACTTTGGGGTTAAAAATATTGTTGGTGTTACTCTTCTGAAAGTGTTGTAAGATGATTTATCTTTTTGTATAATTTTATTTTCAGCCATTGATTTTAGCTTGATGAAGATTGACCTAGGCACAGGGATCTTGTCTGATCTCTGGGCTTTGAATAATAGTGTAGATCCTGAAATATAGTGGCAGGTATCTCCATTTGATCTAGATTTCGCTATTGTTTTCTCCCTCTATGTTAATGGTTGATTTTAAGTTGTGCTAAATCCTTTTTTTCAGATTACCGGGCGTTAGGGGAAGTTCTCGGCTGAACCAACCAACTTCCGGATTGTGTTTTGAAGTTTTCTGAAAAAGCCCAGCCAGTTCTTGATCCCGGGCTTATCATTTGAAATTTTTATGAATGCATGCAGGGTTTTCTGAAGTGTCTCACGTTAAAATTACATTCTAATAATACTACTGTGATTATTAACAAATCTGGCTACTAAAGAGCCTTAGATCTGTAAATACTGTAAATTTTTTGCTGGGTTTAGGGTTCTCAGTTTCGTTTCTTGCACATATTATTTTAGGTTTTCTTTTCTTTTTGCAGATTACAGGTGCAGGTTTTGAGAAATTTTCAGGGATTTATCAGGCAAATTTGGAGCAGGGAATTTCAAATATTGATTTTGTGGAAGAGCTTCAGTGTTTTTCTGGGCAATCTGGGCAATCCGTTCCCTCTCCATCGCTGCTTCTTCTCAACCCGCAATTCCTTCTGGCATCCTTACACAGCCCCATCATCCCCGCCAGTCCATTTCTCAGACCTCTTAACGCTGCCCAAATCCACTACGTTTCTCTTCTCCAGCGTGCATTCTCCTTTAACCCATAGCTTAAAAAATCGAGCTTTCCTTCCACGCTGCCTCCAACTTCATAACCAGCATTGCAGCTACCACCTGCGTGGATCTATATCTCCTGCCTCCCTTTTCCACCGTCATCCAAGCCGTGGAGCTAAAACCTGCAAACCCAACACATTTCTTTCCCTCTCACGCTGCCCCTTCTGCATCCATATTCCTCAAACTCACCCACGCAGCAGCTGCAACTACATCCATTTTCCTCACCCTCACGCAGCAAGTTTGTTTTCCTTTCACACACCCATCTCTTTCCGCCATCCGAGCTCCACGCGTCCTTGGGAACCGGTGAGAAACTGCAAGAGGAAAGAAAACGCGCAGTCTTGGCCCTCACGTAGTCTTTCAGTGGCCCTCACATCAGCTCTCCTCCACGTGAATCCTACAAACCCCTGCATGCTGCGTGGATCAAGCTTCATCGTCCCCCATTCCTTCTCCGCCATTCTCCTCTGCCTGCTGCCACTCTCCATCCCTCACGCAGTAACCTCCATATCCCGTCGACTGAGCCTGCATCCTCACGCAAACCTGCAGAGGAAAGTCGTAAATAAAATAAATAAATAAATAAAGGTTTCGATTTTCATTTTTTGATATGGTTACGTGTTAGCATAGTTAGAACGTTTTTAGATTTGCGTATTTTTTTTTAGAGGTGCGTTTAATATTTCAAGTGTTAGTTTTTTAGATATAATTTTGACATTTAAAAAAGTTTAGCTTTATTTTATTTTTATTGTTATTTTATTTTATAAAATATATATATATATATATATATATATATAAATAAAGAAAAAAAATATATGTTTAGTTTCAGTTTTTAATGTGTTAGCTCATTGTAGTTTTAGATCTATTAATTTTTTGTTTTAACTCTAGATTTCTTTTATTTTAACTTTAGATTTAGATTTCTTTAATTTTAGTTAAATTTGGATCTTAAAAAAAAATAATAATAATAATATAAAAATATTTTGGGAAATTTTTTTGCCAATTTCAGTCTTGGCTCGGGAATTTCTTAGGTTTCATCTTTTATGTCGAGGCTAAAATTTTGATGTGGGAATTAATGTTTAATATGATTTAATGTTCATCTGAAGATTAACTGCATGAATGTGATCTCTGGTTAGCATTTTACGTGGTTGTTTAAAGCACTTTATCTTTCAAAATTTTAATTGCTGGAGTATCATTAAGCCATTGATGCATTTATTGATTATCTCACATTTGGTAAAAGTTAATCTTTGATTGAGTTATTTGATGGTAAACGGTTGTTAGTGAGTTCATATTTCTGCAGCATTTGGCAAATAATCGTTTCATCATAAGGCACTGGTTTATTAAATTAACAAAATCAATTTATTGTTGGTTTCCCTTCGTGTCTCCCAACCCAACTGGTTCACAGTTGGTCATCCATTTTCCTATAGGGTCTACCCCCCTTAGCCACGGGAGACAGGCTTAAATGGAGAGATCGGGGATCAGGGTGACAACCCCCGGTCTGAGCGTTGTCGTGACAATCTGTGCGACAACAGGCCTAAGCCCAAATTTTGGGGAGGAAATTAATATGAAAGAAGATTGTGTTGGTAACAAATTTGATGTTGTAGTGTGATTGATTTCCCTAGTTTACTTTCGTTGCACTTTATTTTCTAAGTTAGTATACCATCATGTTTATTTTATCAACAATTTCAGAAATATTTGAGATAAATATTTTCTGGGTTTTTAATAAATTTTTAAAGTAAAGTAAATCAAATCTGTGATAAAAGAATTTAGCACCCTTCCCTTTATATAAAATAAGCAAGGGAGGAAAACATAAAACATGAACTAAGTCCATAAAGTAACCAACAGGACAAACCCACATTGAGCACTATAGTATAGACAATACAAGGATAAAAAGTGTCATACTTGGGTTCTACAAAAACTCAATATGGTACATGTTACCCACCATTTTGTGGGTAGTATCCCTAGGAGTTATTTTTTCTCCGATACTATCCTCATCCGACAGCAAGCAACCCCTTGCAGCCATCAGCTAGCACATTGCGCCATTTCTCCGCCACCTGAGCTAGCCATGTGGTCCCTCGACCATCTGCCATGATCGTATGTTTGAAGGTGGGCCTCCCAAATCTAAAGGTATGCCTTGTCATTTTGAAATAGAGTATTGTAGTTTGCTCGTCATGGACACTTCTGGGCATGGATTAATGGGTAGATTCGGCAGAAAGGATGGTCTAGGTCTGTGCTTCTGTCCCCTAAACCCATTTTAGGAATTAACCTTGTATTCTAGTCCCGTGGGATCTCTTTTACTAATCATTTGGTTTCAGGGATGGTATTTCACGGCAAACCCTGATTTTGGTTGCGTGGTCCCGCTCCCTTATCCGCTTATATTACCCTCTTTCCATTAATTATCACCCCATCCATCTTTTCTCCCACCTGGGTTGACATCCCTCCATTGAGTCCACATAGGGTTAGCTCGCCCCTTCCCCTTGCCAGCACTTTGGGCTATGGTTGGAATGAAGCTTTTATGGAAGAATTTTGATGTATGGTTGTTGGTCTATCTTCTCTTGGAGCTTCTCTATTGCCATTTGTGAATGGTTGGATATACTCTACTGCATGTAAGTATGAAATTTTGATTTTATTCTAGTTAATTTTTGTCATATATGCTGGAATGGGAGTTTAGTTGTTTTAGGGCAAATTGTTGCATGCAGTTATTGCTTAATATTGTGGAATTGTCTCTATTATAGCGTTCTCTCAATGTATCGGCCATGTAGTGTGAACGAAATATCCAAGGGCTAAAATTTGACCTCGCTAAGCAATTTCTCTTTTGTTTTTGAAGTATAAAAGCTGCAAGATTACTTTCACTTGACGTAGAGGGTTTGTGAAGTAATTTTGAGGCCTCCTTGATTGCGAACTAAGAAATATTACACATAATCAACATAGACTCGATTCTCCCAAGGATTAAGGAACTGATCTGCCAAGGGTGGTCACCAAATCTCTCTTGTTTTCACCTTGTATCAAGTCTAGTCCCACTGGGCAGCCGAGGGCATCAATTTCCTGACAAGTTAGCCACTAAAAAAATTTGATCTCCTAGGGTTTCCCGTGGTGGCCTTTCCTCTAGCCCTCCTCCAAATTTGAATACATTCCGACATTGGAGTTGGGAGGAATTATATTTTCTTTGATCCTCTCCCCACCTTGTCTAGGGTAAGAATATCATTGGATGCTACATTCCTTCCTCATACCCTAGACCAGGTCCACTTGGCCCCGTGTGGTCCAACTCCTTTAAAAGACCATCCTTCAAGAACCATCCGAGATACCAATTCTAACAAGGATTTTATAGATTGGTAAACTCCTTCACAAGTCTTATCCCATAAACCTAACCCTCAATTCATGTCCTCCTTTCCCTAGATTACCTAGTACCTTGCTTACAAAGCAAGCAATTCTTATCCTTCAAATTTTGGGAAAGGGATATCCGGGTCACTCATATCCATTGACTTATCCTTCATTAGTGACCCCACACACACCGAGTCTCCTCCCATCGGTGAAATTTCGTAAATAGAAGGGAGCCTTAGCTGAGGTGACAGCGGACTAAGACTCCATTTGTTGCCCTTAGCCTAGCATTTGCCCTTTAGGGATTCCCTTTAGGTCCCCTACTAGTTTGAACGATAACAGTACACAATCCAAGCATGATCCTCCTTGATCTCAAAGCCCCCTCCTCTAATATGGTGCACTTTCCAACATATTTCTAAACCAACACCACTCCCTCTCCCATGGTGTTTCGCTCTCCAAGTGTCCTCATTTAAGGCATTCCTCCTCTAGTTATGTATCACATGCCCTTTTCTGCCCAACACGCCTCAACATGTGTGTCAAGGTGGTTATTATGTGTCAATGCTTCTCAACATATGTGTCTAGGTCCATGCTCAACCTCTATGCAGTATGCACCTCGATCCAAGTGTCCTCAAGTCAAGTGTCCAAACTCCATAGGGCTAGGTGCCTAGAACTCCTCCTTCGAGGTAGGTATCTCTCGTAATCAAGCAAATGGCCTCCCAATTGTGTGCACCCAATGGGCTAGTCATAATGTTGATTAGGATAACGACTTCCTAGGTAAATGCATTATGCTAGCACTCTAAACAAGGTCAATCATCCACCCAAACTAAGCCATCCATATGTCCATCAAGCATCTCCTATGGACTAGGAGACCTAGCACTCTCCTAGCTATGTGAAAACACTTCTCGAATAACCTAAAAAGCTAACAAAGAACCAATGAATGAATTTAGAAGGTCAAAAGATAGGCTAGGATAAGAAATCTCCCATAAAAGAAATAGAAAACGTGTAAGGGGGGCTTTTCCAATTCACTAACAATGGCTTCAACCCAAAAGGAGCCATCAAAAGGATGAACTAAATTGACACTCATCATAGAAAAATGGCATAGTCACCAAAATTATAACAAAATAATGTGCGACCTAGCCTACTTCCCACTATTCAAGGGATATATTGGCTAAAAAGATAACTTAAATCACATAGGGTCCAATGGAAATATGAAGAAAAGGAAAATCTTGAACAAAAAGAGAGGTTGACAAGGTTGTATTTGTTCTTGTTTAAGAGGATCTAGCTCCATGATTTACATTTTTGCATATGTTATTCTAAAAGAATAGAAAATAGTTCAATTCCTCAATTCCATTCATATCAGCCATATTACACTATTCTAGTGCATAAAATAAAAATAGAGAGGTGTTACCCACCAAAATGGGTAACCCTGGCAGAAAAAAAGTTCTCCTATTTAGGATATCCGACCAGCCAACAACCCTACACATTAGCTTGACGATGATGATATGTCAGCTCCTCCACCATCTGCACCAGTAACTATACCTGTCACTGTCCAGCACTCCTCTTGAATGATGGGATACCACTCAACAAGTACTTTGATCATTTTGCAATTTGGTGCTTTTACTTAGTGTTTTGGGCATCTAGTATGGAGAAAGGGGTGATCTAGATGATTTACCGATATCGGCTATAAAAAAAATCTCACTTTACCAAGGGGGTTAATTTTTATCCCTAGTCCAATAGAACTTCCCCTAACGACTTAGGGTTCTACGAGGGGCACTACTTGGAAGACCTAGATTTGAAATAGCTTGTCCATTATCCCTTTACCATACATAACACCTTCCACAACACATTATAAGCCCTTGATACTATCTCTATTCTTCAGGTTCAACTGCCATTAGTTCATTGGGATTTGGTGGTCTCTTATCTACATATTTGAGTAGGGCCAAAAAATATTACCCTGGAGGTTGATGCAGCTAAAAGGATGGAAATCCATAATATGGTGACAATGAAAGAAAATAAGATCAAAATGCAAAAGATCTTCAAGACATAATTTAGCGCGTGGGCAAAAGCCAAGCATGATCTCCACCCTGCTCTTTAGCCATCACCCAGTTCTAAAGTACTTGATACTCCATCTCATCAAAAGGAACCCTTGCATGTCCCAACCCTAATTAGTGACAAACCACCACATATCAAGGGGTAAATTAAACGCTATATTATAAAAATCAAGCTTTGACCCTTGAGCTATGCACCAAAAGACAAATCATTATAAAAAAAAAGTAAAAGGTGCACCAAAGGGATGGGAAAAGAAGGACAAGCAAGGTAAATCATGCATCCATGATTGCTCCCTCCATTACATCTATACACTCAAGATGTGGACTCTCACTAGTTGGTCTCCTAACCATGGCACTTGGCCATGAATGTTCTTCCTTTCAATTGTCACTTATTTACACCAATGCCTATTGATTGAATGGTTAACCTTAGAAATGCCACCTCCCCTTGGGGGCTAGAAGGACCTAATAGGGTTGAATACTTAGCCACCCCTACGAAGGTAGGGAAAACCTTTAATGGACTTGGTCTAGTATAATATTTCAAGGTGCTCCCAGTTTGAAGTATTAATATGCCCTAAACGCTTCAGTATGGTCCACTTAGATACATTTAGGATCTTAGTCTCTAATGAGTGGTTGCTTTCACTTGACTTTGAGTTGATTCTGACAGGTTATCCAAAGCATTAGAGGTCTTGAGGGCAACCCACTCCACATTATTCCCTGGCCATATCCTACATTCTAGAGAGCATGATGACATAACAGATGCAATGTTGCCCACTTTTGGCAGAGCATTAGGCCTTTTGATTAATTGGGCAATTAATATGCATCCCAGAGCAGCCCAAGGAGCTAGAACATTGGGGTTCTCTTGCCTAGCATGGAGGATCTTTGGTGAGGTACCAATGGACAAAACATGCCCCCAAGTTGGCCTTCACTCTACCTGATGGGCATGCCATGATCCAGGGCTCAAAGGAGGATGGTTATTCTTGGTATGATTGAGGAGGTGTTGTTGCACCCGATGCACCCCAAACGCTAGAGATACGAGGCACCACATTTCTCACTTGCAACCCATGGAGATGATGTCTGGCACGCATAGCTGGCTTTTCGACCCTTGGAGTTGCTTTGATGTATGATATGGGGATTTCCTTGAGATAGAGGATGATCATGATACTTGAAGACATTTTTGAGCCTTGTCTTTGCCTTGATGGAGCATTTTGATCCCAAAAACAATATGAAGTCATCACCTTTTTAGGTCTACGTCACACACATTTATGCTTGTCTTGGTATATTATGTTGTAAAGCTAGTGGGTTGGCTTGTAACCCAACGTTACTTTTGTCCACTGAAAAATCAAACTTGCGTAAGGGCTTTTAATTAGATATTAGAAGAAGTAGACCTCATATAAATAGAGAATCACCTTTTTCATTTTGTTTTTATTTTATTTCTAAGGATAAATAATTCAATTATTTAAGTGACTTAGAATATAATCTAAATTGAGGATTAGGATTTAATTCTAGCTATTGATCACTTAGGACATTAGGGTTATTGATTTTGTCTTAATATATTATTCAAAAAGGTTAAGCGAAAGGTGAAGACACAATGATTGTTGAGGAAGCGGTTTTCTTAAAAGAAATAGGCTAATTTAGATTGAAGAGAAGTAAGAAGAATTGCAAATTGCTGGTGAGGGAGGCTTAATTTTCTTGAGGTTGAGTTTCTTCAAGAGTGCAAATTTCCAAAGGCCCATTTTTCATTGTAGGATTGAGCACTATAGTATACACAATACAAGGATAACAAGTGTCATACTTGGGTTCTACAAAAACCAATGTGGTACACGTTACCTACTATTTTTTGGGTAATAATCCTAGGAGAAAGTTTTTCTCCGAGATGGTCCTTAGCTGGAAACAAGAAGCCCCTTGCAGCCATCAATTAGCTCATTGTGCCATTTCTCCACCACCTGAGCCAGCCATGTGGTCCCTTGACCATCTGCCATGATCATATATTTGAAGGTGGGCCTCCCGAATCTAAAGGTATGGCTTGTCATTTTGAAATTGAGTATTGTAGTTTGCTTGTCATGGACACTTCTGGGCATGGATTAATGGGGGCATTCGGCAGATTGGATGGACTAGGTCTATGCTTCTATCCCCTAGACCCCTTTTAGGAATTAACCTTGGATTCTAGTCCCGTGGGATCTCTTTTACTCATCATTTGATTTTAGGGATGGTATTTCACAGGAAACCCTGATTTTGGTTGCGTCGTCCCGCTCCCTTATCCGCTTATATTACCCTCTTTCCATTCATTATCACCCCATCCATCTTTTCTCCAACCTGGGTCGACATCCTTCCATTGAGTCCACATAGGGTTAGCTCGACCCTTCCCCTTGCCCACACCTTGGGTCATGGCCTGAAATGAAGCCCGGAGGTTGATGCAGCTAAAAAGAAAGTTAAAAGCATATTTAGCCACATTCAACAGGAAAAGTACCACAAAATGCAAAAGATGGTCGGGACAAAAGCATTTAGCACACGGGCAAAAGCCAATACATGAGCTCTACCCCATTATCATGGCCATCAGCCTGGTTCCTATAGGTTCTATGAACCTCCCTAATCATATAGGAACCGATGATTGTCTCAACGCCTAGTGGGCAATAAACTGTTGAAATTTCTAATTCTAACCCGTTAGAAATTTTCCTGCACTATCTTGGGTTTGGTCTCCCTATACGGGGTCTTAATCCTCCAGAGGGCTACATTGGTAGATGTAGGGCGAGCGTTGAGAGCCATGGGCCTCCACAGCAGAAGATTACAATCCATGGCTCCTCACAGCCGTTTAGAGATTCCTCGTGGTTCACTTATGGGATGAGGAGAATGCACTTGATCCATCATGCCCAGTCGGCCCCAAATCTACACCATACACTTGAGAGATGATCCAGGACTTCCACGATGATGTGGCATCACACACACCATCATCCTAGCCCTTGAGGGCAGCCTATAGGTATCTTCGATTCGTTTGGAGCCCCATGAGGACACTTGTGTGCCCTCGTATGTAATTTGGAGGACCACAGGTTATTACAAGGGGCCAACCCCTTTCCCATTGCTTTTGAGGGTCCTTCTCTTCATCATGGCACCCATGGACCTCATTAAGTCTCTTAGAGGGCCCTACGACATGCATAGATTAATATTTGACCTCTTGAGAGGCATATTGTTTCATTTATGAGCTATTTTGATGGGCTTGTCACCAAATGTTTTATTATTAGAACATTATTTTATTTTTAGGGCTTATGTAGGCCAAGGAGGCTAACTCGAACTCTTAAGTTGTGTATAAATACAAGTGAGGTGAGATCATTTCTCATCATCACTTTGGATTGGATCTCTCTCTTCTTTAGAGAATTTCACGTTTTTTTTCAAGATCTAGGCTAATTGTTGCATGCAGTTATTGCTTAATATTGTGGAATTGTCTCTATTATAACATTCTCTCCATGTATGGGCCATGCAGTGTGAGAGAAATATCCTAGGGGTTAAATTTGACCTCGATAAGCAATTCTGCTTGTGCATTTGAAGTATAAAAGCTGCAAGATTGCTTTCACTTGACCTAGAAGGTTGGTGAAGTAATTTTGAGGCCTCCTTGATTGGGAACTAAGAAATATTACACATAATCAACATAGACTCCATTCTCCCAAGGATTAAGGCACTGATCTGTCAAGGGTTGTCACCAAAACTCTTATTCTTTCACCTTTTCCCAAGTCTAGTCCCATTGGGGTACCTAGGGCATCAATTTCCTGACAAGATAGCCACTAAAGAAATTCGATCTCCTAAGGTCTCCTGCGCCGGCCTTTCCTCTAGCCCTCCTCCAAATTTGAAGACATTCTGACAATGGAGTTGGGAGAAAAGCCAATCCCTAGCTCCGGGGCCAAAACTTGCCATGCCATCCCCAAGGCTAGCACTTCCTAGGGTCAAACCAACATCTTGAGCAATTATATTTTCTTTGATCCTCTCCCCACCTTGTCTAGGGTAAGAATATGATATGTTGCTACATTCCTTCCTAATACCCTAGACCAGGTCCACTTGGCCCCGTGTGGTCCCACTCCTTTGAAAGACCATCCTTCAAGAACCATCTGAGATACAATTTCTAACAAGGATTTTAGGGATTGGGAAACTCCTTCACAAGCCTTATCCCATAAACCTAACCCTCAAATCCTCTCCTCCTTTACCTAGATTACATAATACCTTGATTACAAAGCAAGCAATCTTTATCCTTCAAATTCTGGCAAAGGGATATTCAGGTCACTCATATCCATTGACTTATCCTTCATTAGTGATCCCACACATACCGAGTTTCGTCCAATTGGTGAAATTTCGTAAGTAGAAGAGAGTCTTAACTGAGGTGATAGTGGACTAAGACTCCATTTGTTGCCCTTGGCCTAGCATTTGCCCTTTAGGGATTCCCTTTAGGTCCCCTACTAGTTTGAGCAGTAAGATTACACAATCCAAGAATGATCCTCCTTGGGCTCAATGCCCCCTCCTCTAACATGGTGCACTCTCTCCAAGTGTCCTCATTTAAGGTATTCCTCCACTAGTTGTCTATCACATGCCCTTTTCTGCCCAACACGCCTCCACATGTGTGTCAAGGTGGTCATTATCTGCCAATGCTTCTCAACATATGTGTCTAGGTCCATGCTCATCCTCTATGAAGTATGCTCCTCGACCCAAGCGTCCTCAAGTCAAGTGTCCAACTCCATAGGGCTAGGTGCCTAGAACTACTCCTTCAAGGTAGGTATCTCTCGTAATCAAGCAAATGAGCTCCCCATTGTGTGCACCCAATGGGCTAGTCATAATGTTGATTAGGATAACAACCTCCTAGGTAAATGCATCATGCTAGCACTCTAAGCAAGGTCAATCATCTACGCAAATTAAGCCATCCATATGTCCATCAAGCATCTCCTATGGACTAGGAGACCTAGCAATCTCCTAGCTATGTGAAAACACTTTTGGAATAGCCCCAATAGCTAACAAAGCACCAATGAAAGAATTTAGAAGGTCAAAAGATAGGCGAGGATAAGAAATCTCCCATGAAAGAAAGAGAAAAGGGGTAAGGGGTAAGTTTCCCAAGGAAGAGTAATTCCAATTCACTAACAATGGCTTCAACCCAAAAGGAGCCATGAAAAGGATGAACTAAATTGACACTCGTCATAGTGAAATGACATAGTCACCAAAATTATAACAAAATAATGTGTGACCTAGCCTACTTCTCACACTTCAAGGCATATCTTGGGTAAAGAGATAACTTAAATCACTCAAGGTCCAATGGAAATATGAAGAAAAGGAAAATTTTGGCCAAAAAGAGAGGTTGACAAGGTTGTATTTGTTCTTGTTTTAGAGGATCTGGCTCCATGATTAAGATTTTTTCATATGTGATTCCAAAAGAACAATAAATGTTTCACTTCCTCAATTCCATTCATCTCAGCCTTATTAGACTATTCTAGCGCATAAAATAAAAATAGAGGGGTGTTACCCACCAAAATGGGTAAGCCTAGCAGAAAAATGTTCTCCTATTTTGGATATCCGACCAGCCAACAACCCTACACATTAGCTTGACGATGATGATATGTCAACTCCTCCACCATATGGACCAGTAGCTATACCTGTCACTATCCAGCGCTCTTCTTGAATGATGGGATACCACTCAACAAGTAATTTGATCATTTTTGCAATTTCCTACTTTTACTCGATGTTTTGGGCATTTAGTATGGAGAAAGGGGTGATCTAGATGATTGACAGATATAGGCTATAAATTTGTTTTCTCACTTTACCATGGGGGTTAATTTTTATCCCTAGTCCAATGGGACTTCCCCAAAGGACTTAGGGTTCTAGGAGGGGCACTCCTTAGGAGACCTAGATTTGAAATAGCGTGTCCATTATCCCTTTACGATACATAACACCTTCCACAATACATTATAAGCACTTGATACTATCACTATTATTCAGGTTCAACTACAATTGCTTCATTGGGATTTGGTGCTCTCTTATCTACATATTTGAGTAGGGCCAAAAAACATTGCCTTGGAGGTTGATGCAGCTAAAAGAATGGAAAGACATAATATGGCCACAATGAAAGCAAATAAGATCAAAATGCAAAAGATGGTCGAGGCATAATTTAGCGCGTGGGCAAAGTCCAAGCATGATCTCCACCGTCCTCATTAGCCATCACCCAGTTCCAAAGTACTTGATGCTCCATCTCATCAAAAGGAACCCTTGCATATCCCAACCCTAATTAGTGACAAACCACCACATCTTAAGGGGTAAATTAAATGCTATATTATAAAAATCAAGCTTTGACCCTTTAGCTATGCGCCAAAACACAAATCATTATAAAAAAAAAGTAAAAGGTGCACCAAAGGTGTGGGAAAAGAAGGACAAGCAAGGTAAATCATGCATCCATGATTGCTCCCTCCATTACATCTATAAACTCAAGGTGTGGACTCTCATTAGTTGGTCACCTAACCATGGCACTTGGCCATGAATGTTCTTCCTTTCCATTGTCACTTATTTACACCAATGCCTATTGATTGAATGGTCAACCTTAGAAATGCCACCTCCCCTTGGGGGATCCAAGCACCTAATAGGGTTGAATACTTAGCCACCCCAACAAAGGTAGGGAACACCTTTAATGGACTTGGTCTAGGAAAATATTTCAAGGTGCTCCCAATTTGAAGTATTAAAATGCCCTAAACGCTTCAGTATGGTCCACTTAGATGCATTTATGATCTTAGTCTCTAATGAGTGGTTGCTTTCACTTGACTTTGAGTTGATTTTGACAGGTTATCCAAAGCATTAGAGGTCTTGAGGGCACCCCAATCCACATAATTCCCCGGCCATATCCTACATTCTAGAGAGCATGATGACATAACAGATGCAGTGCTGCCCACTTTTGGCAGAGCATTAGGCCTTTTGATGAATTGTGCAATTAATTTGCATACCAGAGCAGCCAAAGGAGCTAGAACATTTTGCTTCTCTTGCCTAGCATGGAGGATCTTTGGTGATGTACCAATGGACAAAACATGCCCCCAAGTTGGCCTTCACTCTACTTGTTGGGCATGCCATGATCCAGGGCTCAAAGGAGGACGGTTATTCTTGGTATGATTGAGGAGGCCTTGTTGCACGTGACGGAGCCCTAATGTTCGACCATTGGCGCTGCTTTGATGTGTGATTTGGGGATTTCCCTAAGATGGAGGATGATCATGATGCCTGAAGACATTTTTGAGCCTTGTCTTTGCCTTGATGGAGCATTTTGATCCCTAAAATAAATATGAAGTAGACCTCATGTAAGTAGAGAATCACCTTTTTCATTTTGTTTTTATTTGATTTCTATCGATAAATAATTAAATTATTTAAGTGACTTAGAATATAATCTCAATTGAGGATTAGGATTTAATTCTAGCCATTGATCACTTAGGAGATGAGGGTTAGTGATTTTGTCTTAATGAAATTATAAAATAAGCCTAAGGGAAAGGTGAAGACACAACAATTGTTGAGGAAGCGGTTTTCTTAAGAGAAAGAGACTAATTTAGACTGAAGAGAAGTAAGAATAATTGCAACAGGAAATTTCAGAAGAAATTTCAGGGGAATCCAAGTTGAGGGCAAAGAGAGGCTAAGTCAGATGAATAGAAGGGCCAAAATATACAGAGGCCAAATTTCTTAAGTGCACAAGGAGCATACGAGGGTAAAGAGAGGGGCCAAATTGATGCTTAGGGAGGCTTAATTTTCTTGAGGTTGAGTTTCTTCAGCAGTGCAAATTTCCATAGGCCCATTTTCATAGTAGGATCGAGTTCCAAGTTCCAAATAGTTGTAATTTTCTATGTATTCTCTATGGGCCTAAGCCCAAATTTTGGGGAGGACATTAATATGAAAGAAGATTGCATTTGGAACAAATTTGATGTTGTAGTGTGATTGATTTCCCTAGTTTACTTCCGTTGCATTTTATTTTCTGAGTTAGTATACCATCATGTTTATTAATTAACAATTTCATAAATATTTGAAATAAATATTTTCTGGGTTTTTAATAAATTTTTAAAGTAAAGTAAATCAGATCTGGGATAAAAGAATTTAACACCCTTCCCTTTATATAAAATAGGCAAGGGAGGAAAACATAAAACATGAAATAAGTCCATACAAGTAACCAACAAGGCAAACCCACATTTAGCACTATAGTATACACAATACAACGATAACAAGTGTCATACTTGGGTTCTACAAAAACCCAATGTGCTACATGTTACCACCCATTTTGTGGGTAATATCCCTAGGAGAAATTTTTTCTCCGAGATGGTCCTCAGCCGGCAACAAGGAGCCCCTTGCAGCAATAGGCTAGCTCATTGCGCCATTTATCCGCCACCTGAGCCAGCCATGTGGTCCCTCGACCATCTTCCATGACCATATGTTATAAAGTGGGCCTCCCGAATCTAAAGGTATGCCTTGTCATTTTGAAAGAGAGTATTGTAGTTTACTTGTCATGGACACTCTTGGGCATGGATTAATGGGGGGATTCGGCAGAAAGGATGGACTAGGTTTGTGCTTCTATCGCCTACACTCCTTTTGGGAATTAACCTTGGATTCTAGTCCCGTGGTATCTCTTTTACTGATCATTTGGTTCCAGGGATGGTATTTCATGGCAAACACTGATTTTGGTTGCGTGGTCCCGCTCCCTTATTCACTTATATTACCCTCTTTCCATTCATTATCACCCCATCCATATTTTCTCCCACCTGGATCCACATTCCTCCATCGAGTCCACATAGGGTTAGCTCGCCCCTTCACCTTGCCCACACCTTGCGTCATGGCCTGGAAGGAAGCCCGGAGGTTGATGCAACTGAAAAGAAAGTTAAAAGTACATTAGGCCACATTCAACAAGAAAAGTACCACAAAATGACAAAATGGTCGGGACAAAAGCATTTAGCACGTGGGCAAAAGACAATACATGAATTGTACCCCATTATCATGGCCATCAACTTGGTTCCTACAGGTTGTATGAACCTCCATCATCATATAGGAACCCATGATTGTCGCTACCCCTGGTGGGCAATGAACCGCCCCACCTTAAAAGGGGGAATTCATTGTTATATCTTATACATCATGCTCTAACCCCTTGAGCCCCGAGCAATTAATCAAAGAAAATCACAAAAAGGAAAAAGGTATTAAACGAGGGTGGAAAAATCAAGGTCGGGGCACCTCATGTACCATGATTGCCCCCTCCTACACATTACAAACCCAAGTGTGGGCTTCCCTCTTATTAGCTACCCTTGTACCCCAGCATGTGACCCAGGGCTACACCTTCTCATTCCGTACTTCATTCACCTATTTGTCACATGCCGCCACCTCTCAAAGGATGTACCTTGACTATATTATCCCCTTTAGAAGTACAAACCACCTAATAGGATTATTGGTTAACCCCATTTGGAATTAGGAGGCATTGGCACATCTCGAAGCCCATTATGGAAGGGCAGGCCATTATGAAGTCCCCACCTGTGGTCCATGATTAGGTAGGCTCATTTACTCGATTTCTCTAATGACTTGTTGTACTGGAAGGCTAGGGGACACATTGGATCTTATGCAGAATTGCAGATGGTTTCCATCTTGGGTTTGGTCTCCCTATACGCGGTCCTAATCCTAGAGAGGTCTACATTGGCACATGTAGGGCGAGCGTTGAGAGCCATGGGCCTCCACAACAGAAGATTACAATCCATGGATTCCCACAGCCATTCAATGATTGCTCGTGGTTCACTTATGGGACGAGAAGGATGCACTTGATCAATCATGCCCAGTCGACTCCAAATCTACACCATACACTTGGGAGATGATCCACGACATCCACAATGATGTGGCATCACTGACACCATCATTCTATCCCTTGAGAGAAGCCTACAGGTATCTTCGATTTGTTTAGAGGCCCATGAAGACACTTTTGTGCCCCCAGACAGGTGACAGTGGACAAAGACTCCATTTGTTGCCCTTGGCCTAGCATTAGCCCTTTAGGGATTCCCTTTATGTCCCCTACTAGTTTGAGCGATAACTGTACACAATCCATGCATGAACCTCCTTAGGCCCAATGCCCCCTCCTCTAAGATGGTGCTCTCTCCAACACATTACTAGACCAACACCACTCCCTCTCCCACGGTGTTTCACTCTCCAAGTGTCCTCATTTAAGGCATTCCTCCTCTAGTTATGTATCAGATGCCCTTTTCTGCCCAACACGCCTCAACATGTGTGTCAAGGTGGTTATTATGTGCCAATGTTGCTTAACATGTGTCTACGTCCATGCTTAACCTCTATGAAATATGCTCCTCGACCCAAGCATCCTCAAGTCAAGTGTCCAAACTCCATAGGGTTAGGTGCCTAGAACTCCTCCTTTGAGCTAAGTATCTCTCGTAATCAAACAAATGACCTCCCCATTGTGTGCACCCAATGGGCTAGTCATAATGTTGATTAGGATAACAATCTCCTGGGTAAATGCATCATTCTAGCATTCTAAACAAGGTCAATCATCCACCCAAATTAAGCCATCCATATGTCCACCAAGCATCTCATATGGACTAGGAGACCTAGGACTCTTCTAGCTATGTGAAAACACTTTTGGAATAACCACAATAGCTAACAAAGCACCAATGAAAGAATTTAGAATGTCAAAAGATAGGCGAGGATAAGAAATCTCCCATGAAAGAAAGAGAAAAGGGGTAAGGGGGGGTTTTCCCAAGGAAGAGTAGTTCCAATTCACTAACAATGCCTTCAACCCAAAAGGAGCCATCAAAAGGATGAACTAAATTGACTCTCATCATAGAGAAATGACATAGTCACCAAAATTATAACAAAATAATGTGTGACCTAGCCTACTTCCCACTCTTCAAGAGATATCTTAGCTAAAGAGATAACTTAAATCACTCAGGGTCCAATGGAAATATGAAGAAAAGGGAAATTTTGGCCAAAAAGAGAGGTTGACAAGTTTGTTTGTTCTTGTTTCAGAGGATCTAGCTCAATGCTTCACATTTTTGCATATGTGATTCTAAAAGAACAGAAAATAGTTCACTTCCTCAATCCCATTCATCTCGGCCTTATTACACTATTCTAGCGCATAAAATAAAAATAGAGGAGAGGTGTTACCCACCAAAATGGCCAACCCTAGCAGAAAAAATGTTCTCCTATTTTGGATATCCGACCAGCCAACAGCCCTACACATTAGCTTGACAATGATGATATGTCAACTCCTCTGCGATCTGCACTAGTAACTATACCTGTCACTATCCAGCACTCCTCTTGAATGATGGGATACCACTCAACAAGTACTTTGATCATTTTGCAATTTGGTGCTTTTACTTAGTGTTTTAGGCATTTAGTATGGAGAAAGGGATGATCTAGATGATTGACCGATATCGGCTATAAATTTATTTTCTCACTTTACCAAGGGGGTTAATTTTTGTCCCTAGTCCAATGGAACTTCCCCTAAGGACTTATGGTTCTAGGACGGGCACTACTTGGAAGACCTAGATTTGAAATAGCATGTCCATTCTCCCTTTACCATACATAGCACCTTCCACAACACATTATAAGCCCTTGATACTATCTCTAATATTTGGGTTCAACTGTCATTGGTTCATGGGATTTGGTTCTCTCTTATCTACATATTTGAGTAGGGCCAAAAAACATTGCCATGCAGGTTGATGGAACTAAAATAATGGAAAGGCATAATATGGGCACAATGAAGGAAAATAAAATCAAAATGCAAAAGATGGTCGAGACATAATTTAGCGCGTGGGCAAAATCCAAGCATGATCTCCACCCTAGTGGGTTGGCTTGTAACCTAATATTACTTTTGTCCACTGAAAAATCAAACTTGCGTAGGGGCTTTTAATTAGAAATTAGAAGAAGTAGACCTCATATACATAGAGAATCACCTTTTTCATTTTCTTTTTATTTTATTTCCAAGGATAAATAATTAAATTATTTAAGTGAGTTAGAATATAATCTCAATTGAGGATTAGGATTTAATTCTAGCCATTGATCACTTAGGAGATCAGGGTTAGTGATTTTGTCTTAATGAAATTATAAAATAAGCCTAAGGGAAAGGTGAAGACACGACAATTGTTGAGGAGGCGGTTTTCCTAAGAGAAAGAGGCTAATTTAGACTAAAGAGAAATAAGAAGAATTGCAACAGGGAATTTCACAAGAAATTTAAGGGGCATCCAAGTTGAGGACAGAGAGCGGCCAAGTCAGATGAATAGGAGGGCTAAAATATATAGAGGCCAAATTCCTTAAGTGCGCAAGGGTCATACGAGGGAAAAGAGAGGGGACAAATTGTTGGTGAGGGAGGCTTAATTTTCTTGAGGTTGAGTTTCTTCAGTAGTGCAAATTTCCACAGGCCCATTTTTCATTTTTCCCAATGGTAATTTCTATGTATTCTCTATGGGCCTAAGCCCAAATTTGGGGAGGAAATTAATATGAAAGAAGATTGCATTGGGAACAAATTTGATGTTGTAGCCTGATTGATTTCCCTAGTTTACTTCCGTTGCATTTTATTTTCTACGTTAGTATACCATCATGTTTATTCTATCAACAATTTCAGAAATATTTGAGATAAATATTTTCTAGGTTTTCAATAAATTTTTAAAGTAAATTAGATCTGGGATAAAAGAATTTAGCACCCTTCCCTTTATATAAAATAGGCAAGGGAGGAAAACATAAAACATGAACTAAGTCCATACAAGTAACCAACAAGGCAAACCCATATTGAGCACTATAGTATACACAATACAAGGATAACAAGTGTCATACTTGGGTTCTACAAAAACCCAATGTGGTACATGTTACCCACCATTTTGTGGGTAATATCCCTAGGACAAATTTTTTCTCCAAGATGGTCCTGAACCAGTAGCAGGCAGCGCCTTGCAGCCATGAGCAAGCCCATTGTGCATTTCTCCGCCACCTGAGCAAGCCATGTCGTCCTTCGACCATCTACCATGATCGTATGTTTGAAGGTGGGCCCCGCGAATCTAAAGGTATGCCTTGTCATTTTGAAATAGAGTATTTTAGTTTGCTTGTCATGGACACTCCTGAGCTTGGATTAATGGGGGGATTTGGCAGAAAGGATGGGCTAGGTCTAAGCATGGATTAATAGGGGGATTTACTGATCATTTGGTTTCAAGGAGGGTATTTCACGAGAACCCTTGATTTTGGTTGTGTGGTCCCGCTCCCTTATCCACTTATATTACCCTCTTTCCATCATTATCACCCCATCCATATTTTCTCCCACCTGTGTCCACATCCCTCCATCGAGTCCACATAGGGTTAGCTCGTCCCTTCCCCTTACCCACACCTTGGGTCATGGCCTGGAATGAAGCCCGGAGGTTGATGTAGCTGAAAAGAAAGTGAAAAGCATATATGGCCACATTCAACAGGAAAAGTACCGCAAAACGCAAAATATGGTCGGGACAAAAGCATTTAGCACGTGTGCAAAAGTCAATACATGAGCTCTACCCCATTATCATGGCCATCAGCTTGGTTCCTACAAGTTCTATGAGCCTCCCTCATCATATAGGAACCCATGATTGTCCAGACCCCTGGTGGCCAATGAACCGCCCCACCTTAAAAGGAGGACTATTATATCTTATACATCATGCTCTAACCCCTTGAGCCTTGAGCAGTTAATCAAAGAAAATAACAAAAAAGCAAAAAGGTATTAAAGGAGGGTGGAAAAATCAAGGTCAGGGCAACTCATGTAGCACGATTGCTCCCTCCTACACATTATACACCCAAGTGTGGGCTTCCCTCTTATTAGCTACCCTTGTGCCCCAGCATGTGACCGAGCGTTGCCCCTTCTCATTCCCTACTTCATTCACCTATCCGTAACGTGCCACCACCCCTTGAAGGATGTACCTTAACTATATTATCCCCTTTAGAAGTAAAAACCACCTAATAGGATTATTGGTTAACCCCATTTGGAATTAGGAGGCAATGGCACATCTCAAAGCCCATTATGGAAGAGAAGGCCATTATGAAGTCTCCACCTGTGGTCCATGATTAGGTAGGCTCAATTACTCAATTTATCTAATGACTTGTTGTACTGGAAGGCTACGGGACACATTGGATCTTATGCAGGATTGCAGATGGTTTCCATCTTGGGTTTGGTCTCCCTATACGGTGTCCTAATCATCTAGAGGGATACATTGGCACATGTAGGGCGAGCGTTGAGAGCCATTGGCCTCCACAGCAGAAGATTACAATCCATGGATCCCCACATCCATTCAGAGATTGCTTGTGGTTCACTTATGGGACGAGGAGGATGCACTTGATCCATCATGCCCAGCCGGCCCTAGATCTATACCATACACTTGGGAGATGATCCAGGACTTCCACAATGATGTGGCATCACCCATACCATCATCCTAGCCCTTGAGGATAGCCTACAGGTATCTTCGATTTGTTTGGAGACCCATGACAACACTTGTGTGCCCCCAAATGTTATTTGGAGCACCACAGGTTATTACAAGGAGCTAACCCCTTGCCCATTACTTTTGAGGGTCCTTGTCTTCATTATGGCACCCATGGACCTCATTAGGCCTCTTAGAGGGCCCTACGACATGCATAGATTTTTATTTGACCTCTTGAGAGGCTTATCTTTTCATTTATGAGCTAGTTTGGTGGGCTTGTCACCAAACGTTGTATTATTAGAACATTATCTTATTTTTAGGGCTTATGTAAGCCAAGGAGGCTAATTTGAACTCCTAAGTGGTGTATAAATACAAGTGAGGCGAGATCATTTCTCATCATCACTTTGGATTGGATCTATCTCTTGTTTAGAGAATTTCGCACTTTTTCTTGGAGGATGAATTAGAACTTTTATGGATGAATTTTGATGTATGGTTGTTGGTCTATCTTCTCTTGGAGCTTCTCTATTATCATATTTGAATGGTTGGATATACTCTACTGCATCTAAGTAATGCAGTACGAAATTTTGATGTTATTCTTGTTACTTTTTGTCATATATGCTGGACAGGGATTTTAGTTGTTTTAGGGCTAATTGTTGCATGCAGTTATTGCTTAATATTGTGAAATTGTCTCTATTATAACATTCCCTCCATGTATGGGCCATGTAGTGTGAGTGAAATATCCTAGGGGTAAAATTTGACCTTGGTAAGCAATTCCTCTTTTGCATTTGAAGTACAAAAGCTGCAAGATTGCTTTCACTTGACCTAGAGGGTTTGTGAAGTAATTTTGAAGCCTCCTTGATTGGGAACCAAGAAATTTTACACATAATAAACATAGACTCCATTCTCCCAAGGATTAAGGCATTGACCTGCCAAGGGTGGTCACCAAAAATCTTATTTTTTCACCTTTTCCCAAGTCTAGTCCCATTGGGGTGCCTAGGACATCAATTTCCTAACAAGTTAGCCACTAAACAAATTCGATCTCCTAGGGTCTCCTGCGTTGGCCTTTCCTCTAGCCCTCCTCCAAATTTGAAGACATTCCGATGTTGCAGTTGGGAGAAAATCGAAGCCCTAGCTCCAGGACCAAAACTTGCCCTACCATCCAAAAGGCTAGCACTTCCCAGGGTCAAACCAACATCTTGAACAATTATATTTTCTTTGATCCTCTTCCCACCTTGTCTAGGGTAAGAATATCATTGGTTGCTACATTCCTTCCTCATACCCAAGACCGGGTCCACTTGGCCCCGTGTTGTCCCACTCCTTTGAAAGGCCATCCTTCAAGAACCATCCGAGATACCAATTCTAACAAGGATTTTTGGGATTGGGAAACTCCTTCACAAGTCTTATCCCATAAACCTAACACTCAAATCCTCTCCTCCTTTCCCTAGATTACCTAGTACCTTGCTTACAAAGCAAGCAATCTTTATCCTTCAAATTTGTTGAGATTCGAGACATATAATCCTTTTCTTCATCTGAATTAGGACATAAACTCGAAGAAAGCTTGAAATGGGAAGCGAGAGGGACTGACACAGGCTTCACGTTATTCATACCAAACCTCAAAAGTATTTTCTCAATGTACTTTTGTTGTGATAGCCATAGCTTACCATTGCTCCTGTCTCTTAAAATCTCCATGCCCAAAATCTGTCTTGCTGCTCCTAGATCTTTCATATCAAATGTCCTTGCCATCTGAGCCTTCAACCTGTTCATACGGATTGTTGGTGTGAGTGAGAGTTTGTGAGGATTTAATTATGTAATCTCCTGTTTGATTAATAAAGAAATGTCGATGCCTATGTTGTGTGGACGTAGCCCAGATTGGTTGGGTGAACCACGTTAATTGCTGTGTCTTTATGTGCTTGATTTATTTGCTGAGTATTTTTTGTTTAATCTGCTGTGCATCTGATCTCCAACAAGTGGTATCAGAGCGATGTTGGAGTGCTGGTGCCTGGTGCTGATTGCTGGCTGGCGTATGACTATTTGTGCGTGCTGGAGGTGCTGAGATTGCCTGCTGGAGACCTGCGTATAGGTTGCTGGGTTGCGTGGAGTTCAGAAGCGTTTTTCCGGAAACCGGTTTGCGTGCTGGAGGTGGAGCGCTGGTGGATGGTGGATCGTATTGCTGGTGGATGTTTGTGCGTATTGGTGTTGAAAACCTGCGTGGTGTATGCTGTCCAACCTGCGTGTTTGCTGATTGATGCGTAGAGTTGCTGGGCGCAGAATGGTTGATGAGTGGAGCGCTGGTAATGCTGTTCAGCTGCGTGGAGGCTGCCGGTTGGTATTTAATTAAGTGCTGGTGCGTTGGTATTTAATTAAGTGCTGGTGCGTATTGTTTAAGTAAAACCTGCGTGAAGTTTTTTTTGTTGTTCGCCACTGAAAATAGCACTGTTCGCCATGGATCATAGCGCTGTTCACCACTGCATATTGCGCTGTTCGATATATATTATCAGTCTTCAGGTTTTGCATTGATCAGAAATGGTGTGGTTGGGTTACCAATGGTATAATACTATGCTGTATTATTTTTTTTTTGTTAAGAAACCTGAATGAAATGGAGTACGTATAAGTGGATTGTTGAGAAACGATTTTAAGGAAAAAATTTATTTTGAGTCTTTTGTCTTTGGGCATTGGCGCTGAATTTGCACAAGTAAAAGGAAAATTTGTTTTTTGTTTAAAAACAAAGGCTACAAGGTATAGGCAGTTTTTAATTGCTGGTATTTAACAGTTAGTTTTGGAGATTATTGTTGTTTTTTGGTTGATATAAGATGGCGAAAACTCAGAGTGCCCGATTTGAAATTGAGAAATTTAATGGCAAAAATAATTTCGAGATCTGGAAGGTGAAAATGTACGATTTGCTTGTCCAACATGGTGTGGCAAAGGCGTTGTTGGGCAAATCCAAACAGCCTTACAACATCACAGATAATGAGTGGGCCGAGATGGATGAAAGAGCGATAAGTGCTATTCGACTGTGTCTAGCTGATGATGTCCTGTTTAATATCGTGTCGGAAACAACAGCTGCTGGTTTGTGGACGAAACTGGAGAAACTGTACATGACCAAATCCTTAACCAATAGGATTCTCCTGAAGCGACAGTTGTACAGTTTGCGAATGAAGGAAGGTACATCGATTGCTAATCATTTAAATGCTTTTAATACTCTTCTTGTGCAATTACAAAGTATAGAGGTAAATATTCAATCCGAGGATAAAGCTATTACTTTATTGTGCTCGTTGCCCGAATCATGGGATCATTTTGTTACTTCTATAAGTCTTAGTTCATCAGAAACTATTGAGTTTGATGATGTAGTTGCATCCTTATTATCGGAAGAAACAAGGAGAAGGTCGCATTCTGAAACCTCTACATCAGAAGCTATGATGGTTAGAGGTCGTTCGAAAGAAAGACATTCCAGGAGGCCGAGCGACTCACGTTCAAAGTCGAAAGGGAAGAAGAGTAAGCTAAAGTGTTGGTTTTGTGGCAAATCAGGGCATTTAAAGAAGGACTGCTGGAAGCGACAGCAGCAAACTTCTAAAGCAGATTCTTCGACAGAGAAGAAGGAGGCGAATACGATAGATATAGGTTCGACATCTGGTTCAGGTATGAGTGATGAAGTATTATCAGTTAATGTGTCAAATCATGGTCAACATTGGTTGTTAGATTCCGATGCATCAAACCACATGTGTATCCATAAAGAATGGTTTAAGGAATATAAATCAATTAATGATGGAGTGGTGTACATGGGTAATGATGTAACATGTAATATTGTTGGGATTGGGAGCATACAACTACAAATGTTTGATGGGACAACTAGAAGATTAACTGATGTGAGGCATGTACCAGATTTAAGAAAAAATTTGATCTCATTAGGAGCACTTGATTCAAATGGATATAAAACTGTAATTCAAGGTGGAGTAATGAAAATTTACAAAGGAATTTTACTAGTTATGAAAGCTAAGAAGGTAGGAAATCTATTTCAGTTAGAAGGAAGTACAGGGTCAGATTATGTGTCTACGGTGTCTGAACATGACAGAAGTTCCATTCACTTATGGCATCAAAGATTGGGGCATATGAGTGAACGAGGGTTGAAAATTCTGGCTGATCGCAAGTTACTTCCAAATCTAAAGTCTGGAAAGTTAGATTTCTGTAAGCATTGTCTGTTTGGAAAACAAAGTAAACAAAAGTTTAAAATAGGCAAACATACTAGTAAAGGCATACTTGATTATATCCATTCAGATGTTTGGGGTCCAGCTCCTACAACTTCATATGGTGGTTCGTCTTATTTTGTATCATTCATTGATGGCTTTTCTAGGAAAGTGTGGGTCTACATGTTGAAAAGGAAGTCTGATGTTTTTTCAGTTTTCAAGCAGTTTAGAGCATTGGTAGAAAACAACACTGGTAGAACAATAAAATGTTTAAGAACTGACAATGGTGGTGAGTTTACTTCCAAGGAGTTTGACAGCTATTGCAAGGATGCAGGGATCGAGAGACATAAGACCACGGTTTATACTCCTCAGCAAAATGGAGTTGCTGAACGCATGAACAGGACTCTTCTAGAGAGAGCAAGGAGTATGCTGAGTAACGCCGGGTTGCAAAAGGAGTTGTGGACGGAAGCAGTGGCAACAGCTTGTTATGTGATAAACCGATCTCCATCGACGGCGATAGACTGCAAGATTCCGCAAGAGGTATGGAAAGGACACCCTTGTGACTATTCTAAACTCAGAGTGTTTGGTTGTGATGCATATGCTCTAGTGCCTAAACATCAGCGAACTAAATTAGATCCAAAGTCTAAAAGGTATATCTTTGTTGGGTATGGTGTTGGAACAAAGGGATATAGATTGTGGGATCCTACTACTCGCAAAATCATCATCAACAAAGATGTAAAGTTTAATGAATCCTCTCTTGTACAGTTAGATGTAGATAGTAGATTGAAACAGGATGATGTATCTGATTTTCAGCACATTCAGTTTGATAGCATTTCTAATGATAGTCATGATGACCATAGTTCAGATACTAGTCATGAACAGGTTTCAAAATCAGAACATGAACAGGGTTCAGGTTTAGATCATGAACAGGTCCCAGATACTGATCGGCAAGAAGTTCCTACAGATGGTAGTCAGCCAATCGAGGAAGCGCCAGAAACATCCTTAAGGAGGTCGACAAGAATCAAACGGCCACCGAGAAGGTATGATGATTATGTCACTTCTGTTGCATTTACTGCTAATGACGATGAACCTCTGTGCTATCAAGAAGCAATAGAAGGTTCGAAAAGTGATAAGTGGAAAGCAGCCATGAAGGACGAAATGATGGCCTTAAGTAAGAATGGCACATGGGATCTAGTTGAGCTTCCGAAAGACAGGAAAATTGTGGGGTGTAAATGGGTTTTCAAGCTGAAACGGGGTGTGAATGATACGGAAGACAGGTACAAAGCGCGGCTGGTTGCAAAAGGGTTTTCTCAGAAAGCCGGTATTGACTTTCATGAGATTTTTTCACCAGTGGTTAAAATTGTTTCAATTAGAATTGTGTTAGCATTAGTGGCTTTGCTTGATTTAGAGTTGCAGCAATTAGATGTTAAGACTGCATTTCTACATGGTGACTTAGATGAGGAAATTTATATGGAACAACCGGAAGGGTTTATTCAGCATCGCAATGAGAAATTTGTTTGCAGGCTCAAGAAGTCATTATATGGCCTGAAGCAGTCGCCTCGGCAGTGGTATAAGAAGTTTGATTCTTTCATGTTGAGTCAGAAATATGTTAGAAGTGAATATGATCATTGTGTGTATTTTAAGCAATTGAAAAATGGCATATTCATTATCTTAGTATTGTATGTTGACGATATGCTTTTAGCAAGCAAAAGCATAGAAGAAATCAACAGGTTGAAGGCTCAGATGGCAAGGACATTTGATATGAAAGATCTAGGAGCAGCAAGACAGATTTTGGGCATGGAGATTTTCAGAGACAGGAGCAATGGTAAGCTATGGCTATCACAACAAAAGTATATTGAGAAAATACTTTTGAGGTTTGGTATGAATAACGTGAAGCCTGTGTCAGTCCCTCTCGCTTCCCATTTCAAGCTTTCTTCGAGTTTATGTCCTAATTCAGATGAAGAAAAGGATTATATGTCTCGAATTCCATATGCTAATGTAGTAGGATGTTTAATGTATGCGATGGTGTGTATGCGACCAGATATTTCACATGCAGTTGGGGTTGTCAGCAGGTACATGGCAAATCCGGGTAAAGAACACTGGTCAGCAGTGAAATGGGTGCTTCGGTACTTGAGAGGCACAAGTAGTTATTGTATTACTTACAATAAGAGTAGTGAATTTGTTTGCGGATATGTTGATTCCGATTTTGCAGGTGATTTGGATAAGAGAAGGTCAACTTCAGGGTACGTCTTTACTCTTGCAGGTGGAGCTATTAGCTGGATGTCAAAGCTACAGAACATTGTCGCTTTATCCACTACTGAAGCAGAATACATCGCTGCTTCTCATGCTTGCAAAGAAGCGGTTTGGTTGAAAGGTTTGTTTGGTGAATTTGGTAGGTTGCAGGACAACATCAAGTTATTTTGTGACAGTCAAAGTGCAATACATTTGGCTAAGAATCCGGCCTATCATAGTAAATCAAAGCATATACCGATCAAATACCATTTTGTAAGACATGTTATCACTGAAAGGGGAGTCTCTCTCGAAAAGGTGCATACAAAGGAGAATTGTGCAGACATGTTCACGAAACCAGTTTTGTTAGAGAAGCTGCGCTGGTATTTGGCTTTTCTTGGCTTGCAGAAAAGATAAAATAATAATAACAAGGCATCAGGCTAATTGTTGTCAAGGTGGAGATTGTTGAGATTTTCTGTTTTGAATAAAATAGGCAAAATCTCAGTAGATGACAACAATAGGAATTAGTTCCTAGATTAGCTCCAGTTTGTTGGGAGGGAGTTAATGCATCCTAAATTTGATGTGAGAGGATTTATGAGGCAGTTAGATTCTTTTTGCTATAAATCAGATGTTCATACGGATTGTTGGTGTGAGTGAGAGTTTGTGAGGATTTAATTATGTAATCTCCTGTTTGATTAATAAAGAAATGCCGATGCCTATGTTGTGTGGACGTAGCCCAGATTGGTTGGGTGAACCACGTTAATTGCTGTGTCTTTATGTGCTTGATTTATTTGCTGAGTATTTTTTGTTTAATCTGCTGTGCATCTGATCTCCAACAAAATTCTGGGAAAGGGATCCCTCATATCCATTGACTTATCCTTCATTAGTGACCCCACACATACAAAGTCTCCTCCCATCCGTGAAATTCCGTAAATAGAAGGGAGCCTTAGTTGAGGTGACAGTGGACTAAGACTCCATTTGTTGCCCTTGGCCTAGCTTTTGCCATTTAGGGATTCCCTTTAGGTCCCCTGCGAGTTTGAGCAATAACAGTACACAATCCAAGCATGATCCTCCTTGGGCTCAATGCCCCCTCCTCTAAGATGGTGCACTCTCCAACACATTTCTAGACCAACACCACTCCCTCTCACATGGTGTTTCCCTCTCCAAGTGTCCTCATTTAAGGCATTCCTCCCCTAGTTATGTATCACATGCCCTTTTCTGCCAAACACGCCTCAACATGTGTGTCATGGTGGTTATTATGTGCCAATGCTTCTCAATACATGAGTCTAGCTCCATGCTCAAACTCTATGAAGTATGCTCCTCGACCCAAGTGTCCTCAAGTCAAGTCTCCAAACTCCATAGTGCTAGGTGCCTAGAACTCCTCCATCGAGGTAGGTATCTCTCGTAATCAAACAAATGACCTCCCCATTGTGTGCACCCAATGGGCTAGTCATAATGTTGATTAGGATAACAACCTCCTAGGTAAATGCATCATGCTAGCACTCTAAACAAGGTCAGTCATGCACACAAACTAAGCCATCCGTATGTCCATCAAGCATCTCGTATGGACTAGGAGACCTAGCACTCTCTAAGCTATGTGACAACACTTTGGAATAGCCCCAAAATCTAACAAAGCACCAATGAAAGAATTAATAAGGTCAAAAGATAGGTGGGAGGATAAGAAATCTCCCATGAAATAAAGAGACAACAAGTAAGGGGGGGGTTTCCCAAGGAAGAGTAATTCCAATTCACTAACAATGGCTTCAAACCAAAAGGAGCCGTCAAAAGGATGAACTAAATTGACACTCATCATAGAGAAATGACATAGTCACCAAAATTATAACAAAATAACATGTGACCTAACCTACTTCCCACTCTTCAAGGGATATCTTGGCTAAAGAGATAACTTAAATCACTCAAGGTCCAATGGAAATATGAAGAAAAGGAAAATTTTGGCCAAAAATAGAGGTTGACAAGGTTGTATTTGTTTTTGTTTTAGAGGATGTAGCTACATGCTTCACATTTTTGCATATGTGATTCTAAAAGAACAGAAAATAGTTCACTTCCTCAATTCCGTTCATGTGAGCCTTATTACACTATTCTAGCGCATAAAATAAAAATAGAGGAGACGTGTTACCCACCAAAATGGCTAACCCTAGCAAATAAAATGTTCTCCTATTTTGGATATCCGACCAACCAACAGCCCTACACATTACTTGATGATGATGATATGTCAACTCCACCATCTGCACCAGTAACTATACCTGTCACTATCCAGCACTCCTCTTGAATGATGGGATACCACTCAACAAGTACTTTAATCATTTTGCAATTTGGTGCTTTTACTTAGTAATTCGGCTTTAAATTTGTTTTCTCACTTTACCAAGGGGGTTAATTTTTATCCCTAGTCGAATGGAACTTCCCCTAAGTACTTAGGGTTCTTCGAGGGGCACTACTTGGAAGACCTATATTTGAAATAGCGTGTCCATTATCCCTTTACCATACATAACACCTTCGACAACACATTATAAGCCCTTGATACTATCTCTATTCTTCGGGTTCAACTGCCATTGATTCATTGGGATTTGGTGCTCCCTTATCTACATATTTGAGTAGGGACAAAAAACATTGCCCAGGAGGTTGATGCAGCTAAAAGAATGGAAAGGCATAATATGGCCACAATGAAAGAAAATAAGATCAAAATTCCAAAGATGGTCGAGACATAATTTAGCGCATGGGCAAAAGCCAAGCATGATCTCCACCCTGCTCATTAGCCATCACCCAGTTCTAAAGTACTTAATACTCCATCTCATCAAAAGGAACCCTTGCATGTCCCAACCCTAATTAGTGACAAACCACAACATCTTAAGGGGTAAATTAAATGCTATATTGTAAAAATCAAGCTTTGACCCTTGAGCTATGCACCAAAAGTCAAATCGTTATAAAAAAAAAAGTAAAAGGTGCACCAAATGGGTGGGAAAATAAGGACAAGCAAGGTAACTCATGCATCCATGATTGCTCCCACCATTACATCTATACACTCAAGATGTGGACTCTCATTAGTTGGTCTCCTGACCATGGCACTTGGCCATTAATGTTTTTCCTTTCCATTGTCACTTATTTACACCAATTCCTATTGATTGAATGGTTAGCCTTAGAAATGCCACCTCCCCTTGGGGGCTAGGACCTAATAGGGTTGAATACTCAGCCACCCCTACAAAGGTAGGGAACTTCTTTAATGGACTTGGTCTAGTAAAATATTTCAAGGTTCTCCCAGTTTGAAGTATTAATATGCCCTAAACGCTTCAGTATGGTCCACTTAGATACATTTAGGATCTTAGTCTCTAATGAGTGGTTGCTTCCACTTGACTTTGAGTTGATTTTGAAAGGTTATCCAAAGCATTAGAGGTCTTGAGGGCACCCCACTCCACATGATTCCCAGGCTATATCCTACATTCTAGAGAGCATGATGACATAATAGATGCAATGTTGCCCACTTTTGTCAGAGCATTAGGCCTTTTGATGAATTGGGCAATTAATATGCATCCAAGAGCAGCCCAAGGAGCTAGAACATTGGGCTTCTCTTGCCTAGCATGGAGGATCTTTGGTGATGTAACAATGGACAAAACATGCCCCCAGGTTGGCCTTCACTCTAATTGATGGGCATGCCACGATGTAGGGCTCAAAGGAGGATGGTTATTCTTGGTATGATTGAGGAGGTCTTGTTGCACCTGATGGACCCCTAACGCTAGAGATATGAGGCACCACATTTCTCACTTGAAACCCATGGAGATGATGTCTGGCACCTGCGACTGGATTTTCCACCCTTGGAGTTGCTTTGATGTGTGATTTGTGGATTTTCCTGAGATGGAGGATGATCATGATACTTGAAGACATTTTTGAGCCTTGTCTTTTCCTTGATGGAGCATTTTGATCCCTAAAACAATATGAAGTCATCACCTTTTTAGGTCTACGTCACACATATTTATGCTTATCTTAGCATATTATGTTATAAAGCTAGTGGGTTGGTTTGTAACCCAATTTTACTTTTGTCCACTAAAAAATCAAACTTGCGTAGGGGCTTTTGATTAGAAATTACAAGATGTAGACCTCATATAAATAGAGAATGACCTTTTTCATTTTGATCATCATCCCTTGTGGAAAAACTCAGCTTCAAAGAAATCAACCTAGCTACTTGTACTTTGCTACTGCGTAGAGATGTGATATTTTGTGAATTTTTGGCTATTGGAGCCTCGCGCTTGTTGTGGAGACGTCATTTTGGGATAAAAAAGGATTATTCTTGGATCTCTTGTGAGTACTTTTTGTTGAATAACTTTCATGGTTATTGCATGTAATACATATTGCTAGGGTTTCTATGTTCTCTGTCTAAATACTTATATTTATATTGCATGTAAATTTTGCATGCTTTAATTTTGTATCGTTGGACTCCCTAGAGAACCTCTTAGAGAGCTTCTCTCTAGTAAATTTATCCCTTCATAAAGTAATAGTTAGTGTTTGAAAGTGAAAACCTATGGTTGCACCCCTTACTCCCTTCAAGGGTTTGATATTTCAATGGTCAAAATACCTGAGACTCCATCACTGTTAAATTGGAAACTAGGGCCAAACTCCATGTGGGTCATCTTATTTATGGCAGCTGATATTTTTATTGGATTCCTCTCATCGAGAGGTGTAGGATTGATCTAAAGATAATCCGATTTCGATAATTATTTATGAAGTTATGAATTTATTTATGTTATGGACAAATTGTTAAGTCGGTCAGCATCTTACGTAGGCTCAGAAGCCCAATAGACGTGTCTATTCATCATCTACATTTTCAGTATAAATAAGTGTGGACTTGAAGTCATTTAGACACACACTTCATGTGATCTCCTCCTCACCACGTCTTGGGTTTTTGGTGAAGGAGAGACACACAAGAAGATACATTGGATGATGCCCTAGCTTATATGTGGATGATGCCCTAGCAATATACGCACAAACATTCATACGATATAAGGGAAGGAACACAGCATGGATGGAAATAATAGTATATACGCAGCAATATATATACGCTGTCATGCACAGCATGGCCATGCAATCATATATGCAAAATATAAATACATTGCCATCTATGCGCACAGTGAATCTATACGCACAGCAAGCCTAATCCGTTGGCAATGGAGCAACCATACGCACAGCAATGAACTCTATACACTGTCATGCATATACGCAGCCACTATACGCACAACAATGAAGAGATACATTGTCATCTATACGCACAGCAATGAATACGCTGTCATGATATAACAGTCTATATGTTGTCACCATTCACACAGTCATGAAGGCATGAAAAACACAGTCAAGTATTGGAAGAAGCCACAGGTATAAAGAGGAACCATAGTCAAGGCATGAAGCCGCTATTCATGAAGCCACAGTCATGCATTGGACTAAGGCATGAAAAACACAGTCAAGTATTGGAAGAAGCCGCAAGTATAAAGAGGAACCATAGTCAAGGCATGAAGCCGATGTTCATGAAGCCGCAGTCATGCATGGGACTAAGGTATGAAAAACGCAGTCAAGTATTGGAAGAAGCCGCAGTCATAATTGCTATAGCCGCAGATCATACATGAAGCTCCGCATACCTGTGTATGCTAAGTAAGTCTACATGATATGATAAACCCTAGGTATACTTGCAGCTGTCTTGATGTATGATCACAACAATTGGATGAAGAAGATCTCGGTATATACACCTTAGACAGTAGTCACATGAAGTATTAAATATGCAGTCACAATGACAAGGATCATTAGCAGTAATGATGGTTACAGTCTCAACATAATGAGAATGATAAGGATGATCAGTCTCAGAGCATGATGGGCATGGGCAGCAAAATGATGAATAAGACAGCATGATGATGAATGTAGGGCATGTCCGTAAAGGTCTGCATGATGATGGATGATGCAGCATAATGGGCAGCATGATGATGAGAGCAGAGAGCAGCTTAGTCATCATGGTCCAGCATTGTGATGGTACAGCATGGTGCTACACGGTAAGGTGCAGCAAATGGACGAAATGCAACACTACAATAGGTGAAGTTGTCACCTTGGAGAATCAGTTGAAGCAGAATGTCTTCAATTGATCTCATCGTTATAGGAGATGATCTATGCTCAGATCTAGATAAGTCAAAATGTTGACTTCTGTTGTAAATGTACTATCTCTCTCTCTGCTGAACTTTGAAGAACATAAAAGAAGAATTGATCATGTGTTTCCCCACATTGTGGGGTTTGTTCGTGGCTAGCACCACATCCTGTGTCCTCTTGTCTTGGCTTGTCTTCTACGATTTATATTTATGTTCTATCTGCAGTTTACTTTAATGTTGATGTGATTGCTAACTGTGAAAATTTAAATAAATTGCTCTAGCATAGAACATACCTAAAATTAACAATCACCCAAGTATATAGAAGGCACTATCATCCATATCAGTGATCAAAAATCATAAAAAAAAAATCATCTCTCTCCTAAAATTTTCGTCGTTCAAGTGAAGCTGCTAGGGTTAGGGTTTCAGGCTTAATTGAACTACGGCTTGGACATTGAGCTAATTTGAAGTCGTTTCACCTTGTAGAGCCACAAAACATGAAAATTGTTGAGTGCTTCCCTATGCTGACATCATCACCCCTAGGCAATTTTAAGGCTCGAAAAATCCTAACTCTACATTCAAGCTTCAACTTAGGGTCATTTGAAGGTTTTTGGCTCCTATTGTTGATCATACCTTTCAAGAAAACCTTTTCCTTATCCTTGTATGCCTAGTTGTGCCATTGTTGAATCATACATTGAAAACCCTAGACTACAACTACCACCTTATATGTGCCTTAATGGGTATGTTATTCCCTAGATCAAAGAATTGAGCCTTGTTCCTAATCTAGTACCACCTTATAATGCCTAGTTGTGCCATTGTTAAATCATACATTGAAAACCCTAGACTACAAGTACCACCTTATAGGCCTCTTAATGGGCATGTTATTCCCTATCACAAAGAATTGAGCCTCGTTATTAGTCTAAGTACCTTGATTATGCCTATTAAAGTGTTGCCTTTGATCCTTTCACCTAGAATATCATTTAGGTGACCTATACTAAGAATCCTCCCATGTGGTTCAATTCCACTAAAGAGGAGGAGGCGGAGTGTTGAGGTGACAGTGGCATCCACCTCATTGTTGTTTCTTAGTCTGGTTTCTATCTTATTAGGCCTTTCACAAGACCTGCTAGATTTCGAGACAACAGGAGGAAGATAGATTCCTTAACTCATTTTATTTTAAGAGCTTAATAGGTACCTTTTACCTATAGGTCGAAGCTCCAAGCAACCGATACAAAGGCCAAGAGGTGGTGGGAATGGGAAGCAATGGGAGAAGATAAGGCAGATGTGGGAGAATGTTAGAGAAGATGAGATGAAATAAAAAATCATGGTAAAAAATTAAAGAGGAGGTGAGTGGAGTAGCTTAGCATGGTGTAATGATGTCATGGTTCAAGCCATGAACAAAGAGTTGAGGGTGAGAACCCCTAGTGATGCTCTATGGAGGCATGGTTTCAACTTTTATGGCAACAAACCATTGAGTTGAACAAAGCGAAAGAAGATGACTATAAAAGTAATAAATGTTGCATTTAAAGCCATAGGAAGCACAAACCAACACCCTCGATTGTCATCCTAAAAATACAAAAAAAAAGTGTATGGTAGAAGACCTTACAAAAACCTTGAAATACAAAGGAAAGGCCTCCAAGAAGGGAGCAAAATATCCATGGAGGAGAATAAAAACATGAGAAAAAAATGGACAAGAAAGCCTACAAGGAGAGGAAGAGCTAAGAAGGAGTTTTAGGCTCAAACAGGGGAAAAGGAATTATAAGCTAAAGGAAGTGTTGAATTTTGTAGCTACAGTCAGTATTCATAATTGCTTTTGGTCCTCCAAATAGAGAAAAAGGATAATTATGAAATAATTTTCAGGTAGCCTCCAAGAAAGGGAAAATGAATTTATAAATTCAAATTATTTTTTCCTCCAAAAAGGCAATTCGACCCTCCATAAGGTCAGGTCAGCTCCATCAAGGGAAAAGCCCATTCTACCTCATCAACAACTATAAATATGCCACTCATCTTCCTCCTCAATACATAGTTTTGGATCACTTTTCTTTTGTTAATGCGAGCTTATTTCTGACGCATACCAGATTTGAGGGAAACATTTGAGGCAAGTCGAATCTGTGGCAAACAGAACATGAGGCATACATATGAGGCAAGTCGAATATGTGGTAGACCAAACTCTGAGGCAGGTTGAATCTAAGGTAGACAGAATCTAAGGCAGACATCTGATGCAGGCCAAATTTTTGAGCAGGCTATTTGACCAGGTTTGACCTAGGTTTTGTTATTAGCCAGTCGACTTTATTTTGATTGTAAGGATCATATTGTATCTCTTGTTGAAGTGAATAATTTCTCTAAGGAAAAGGTTCTTAGGTTTTCCCCCCAAGTGGGCTTTCCCAAGGTAAAATTCCTGTTTCTCTTGCTTGGTTGTCTCTTTATGATCCTACTGAAATTTTGTTTTTGCTATTGATGTCTTCTATGTAACTGCTTAATGATGAATGAAAAATATGAAAAAGATTAAAACATTAGAAGTAATTATCAGTTTAGAAGACCTAGGAAAAATCAACATGGAATCAGAGTGTGGATGAAAGAGCAGCCTTGAAAGAACCTAGTCAATTTCAAGTTACAAGGGTTTGTTCTAGCTCTAAAAACCCTAGCAGTATTTTGAACGTAAAAAGGTCAAAAAATATTCCAAGATGCCTAGATATGCCCTGTTGTGACCTATGATCCATGAAAGACAAAACTATCCTATATCTGAGATAAAGGTCCAAGCCCTAAGGTCGAATGCCATTAAATTTAATTTCAGATGAACCAAATGACCTTAGGAAGACCGAAGTTTCATACCCCTCTTATGAAGCCGAAATTCATATTGTTGGATCCATTCTTAAGGTCTCTTAGATCATGACAATATTCAGAGAAGGCCGAAATATCTTAGTTGAAGATAGGTCGAAAAGCCTTAGTTTGTTTTAGTAGGTCAAGAAGGCCTCAAAACATATTGCAGTATGGTCGAAGCTTAAGTTCTAAACATCAGGACCAATACAAAGGTTGAAGATTACCTCAGGGAGTTACATAGGGCCGAGAGGTCTCAGGAGGGCTGAGGAGTTCCTAAACTAAAGGAATCCGAACAGAAGCCAAAAGAAGGTCGAAATACCTCTGTCTACAAAACCAACAAGTTGTCACTTGTGCATAAGTTTGTTTGCACAAAGTGAATTGCGGAAGGCCTTGTACATTGAAAGGAGTCCCTTTAATTTTTTATGATCGATGTGTCTAGACTATTTCAAAAATTGTATTTGTTTTGTTCTAGCTCAAGGACTGATAAGACAATGCATATTTATTTGGCTCATTCACAAATCAAGATTTCCAATCAATGCACACTACAATGCTAGGATGTACAGATGAAGAGTATGAGGCCTAGGAATACAGTTCTGTATCATATCAGTCAAATAAGGAAGCCACAAAATCTGAAATTTGATGCTTCATTGAATCCTTAAGGTGTGTAGTATGTATCATCACTTAACTACTCGTAGTGGTTTTGTTTGAGATCAAAGTTCCTTTGAAGACTACGCCAGTTATCACTTGTCATCATATCTATCAATGAGGACCAAGTATAGGCCTAGTTGAAAAGTTTGTAGTAAGACTTGTATCAAAATTCTCTTTGGAGATGTTGATCTCTAGTTCAATGAAGTAAGGATGAAGGACGAAAATTCATTTGTGCAAAATGTATCATTAAACAAAGAACTATGACAATAATTCAGAAACCGTTACCTTACAAAAGTCTTGCAGAAATCATTAAGGAGTCCTTTCACCTACTTGTGCAAAACAATTTCCATAATGAGATTCACAAGTGATAGATGATCTTCAACAATGCTTATGCAAATTGACTAGATACAACTATTGATCTGTAGTATGTAAGCTATCTTGGAAAAAGTAATAACATCATCATAAGTCTTAATTTTGGATGTCTAAGATAGATGGACCAAGCGTATTTGATTTACTAAAGTATTTTATGGGTTGAGATCAATAATTTGTGTAGAACATTTCCTTTGATATGAGTTCAATAAAAGGTTGTCCTGAAGTTGCAAAGTCTATAATATCATATACTACAGTGATATGTTTTACATTGCCCTGTTGTGAGTATGATTGTATTAAATGAGATATGGTGCAATATCAGATGAATATTTGAAGGTTTTGAAAGGCTTGAAGGAAGTCCTCTCTCAAAATATCTCTTGGGTAACTCCACAGGAAGCTATCCAAGCATATTTAGTATAAGGGTCAAAATATTTGGCAACTTGAAGTGTTATTCATTGGACTGAAGTTTTGGGGACCTATGTTTTGCTTTGGTAATGTTGCATTGCATTTCAGAGTGAGTCTAGAAGCATGATGTTCTATTGATGTTATGAACCATGAAAGATGCCCTGCATATGCTACTAGTTGAGGTCATATGCTATAATGGACTATTACGTCTGAATTTTATGGTTTTGTGCATTTGAGTTTTGGAAAGAAAACTTGCATATGAGAAAGGTTGAGATAAAGTTGGAAATCTAGGGTTTGTAAACCCTAGTAGTCTAGAAGACTCGATAAGAAAGTCCTAGGGTTTGTGAATAAAGCACTAGAGATAGACCTAGATCCATGTTTCCGCTAAAAGAAGAAACCCTAGCTCATGCAAGGAAGGAATGACATCATGTTGATGATGAGGGAGAGGTTGTTAAATCTGCAAGATGGATGCAAGAAGGCTAAGATCAAGAGGGAGCTGACATTTTCCTATAATCCTCAAAAAAATAAGTAACTTATATCTCTATTCCTTAATTATTATTGTTATTGTTTTATTATTAGTTAGTCTCTTGTCTTTGTATCCTTTGATTGGTTATAATTATTCTTCCATGGCCTCCTGTGAGAATTGCGAGTACATAGTAAAGGTTTCCAAGGGTCAGGAAGCAAATGGAAGTAGTAGAAGATCGAAGCAAAGCGTGAGACAAGAGAACTCCCAAAATCAGTGATTTGAGTCGAGACATATTGTACTAGATGAGATCTATGCTCAAAGGGAGCAGGAAAATCAACAAGTTTGAAGTATACCTTAATTGTGCATGCAACAAATGGCAGCATAGAAGCACGATTTGAGAAGGTTCTCGCAGAAAGAGTAAAAAAATCATGAAAAGACATTTGCTCCAGTTGTCAGGTACACTTCTATTAGAATTATTATTTCCTTTGTTATGGAATTACATCTAATGGATGTAGAGGTTGTTGATTTGGGGTAGCATCGGATGTGATCTAGGCCTCAAATTTTGCAAGGAGGCTTGGGCACATGTATTCCAAAGAACCCAGAAAGTGTTTTGGGAAATTCCACCCAGAATTTTTTTTATTAAAATAATTAATATTTTTTAATGGGACCCTAAGTCTAAACTTACGAAATTAAAAATATTAATGGGTATTAATCTAATTGTGTGTGTAACTTCTAGAAGAAGAGGAGGATCAAGCTAAAATGATCTTAGCCATTGATTAGATTTTAATCTAAGCTATTGAATGTCAACGAGAAGATTATTTAAGGGAGCTTGAGGGTCATTTGGAAAACACACCGAGAGATCAAGAGATGGAATTTTTGAAGTGAGAAGTTCTCAGGGGGAAATTATGATCAAAGATATTTCTTGTAGTTGAAGGGCAGGGATAGCATCCAGAGAGAGAGCGATTTTCTCAATCGTAGAATCATGAGCAGAGAGAGGCAGAGAGTGATCCAGTAGCCCTGACGCAGGGCCATGAAGGGCCACACAGAGGCAGCGCAGAGGGTGAGAGAGAGTCCGAGATTTTGCTGGGGAGAGTCAGTTTCAGAAGCCGGGAGTTGGGGTGTGAGACCAAGAGGCTGAGAGAAGAGACTCTAGGTAGCAAATCGATCAACAAACTAGGTGATGCAGTGCCTAGAGAGGTTGACGCAGGGACTGCGTGAGGACTGCGCAGAGGCAGCGTAGGGCCTGCTGGAGGCACTTCATCTAGAGTCCGGATCAGCCGGGATTTTCCCAGTGATTGTGTGAGGTAATCTCACAAATATTTTTGCCAGTATTTCTCTTTGTCACTGAATAACCTGAGAGGTATTGAGAGATGTATTCAAAATTTGCTACTGCTTAATAATAATAAACACTCAGATCTGCTGCACCGGTTTTCTCGCACTAGGTTTTTCTAGGGACATTTGTCCAAAAATAACGGTGTCCATTGTGTTGTATTTTCTTTCTTGCTCAGTCTCTTGTTTCCGCATAATATTTAATTAAGTGAAGGCTACAGTGTATGTATTACGATATTTTTCGTAGGAAGATGCAAGTAATTTGTTTAAAGGAATTTAACAAATAGGAGTAATATCATCAGTTGTTGCAATAGGGATTCTGGTTATGGAATTTTCACATGGTATCGAAGTAGTGCAGGTGAAGCAAGAAGAGCAGAGCCGGTAGATCCAGCGCTGAGCAGAAGAGGGAGTTCGAAAAAGCTACAGGAGGCAGTAGTTCGAAACCCCAGAGGGTTTGCGCAGTCCAAGCTGGGAGGGCAAATTTTCGAGGCAGTCTCTCTCTGAGAGAGTTGACAGAGAGAAGGACTCCTAGTTCGAATTTTTGTCGGGGCAGAGGGAGCAGTGCTGAAGCCTCTGCATGAGAAGCTGGTGGGACACAGATTTTTCTGCAGGTAGTTAGTTGGGCAGAAAATCGTCAGAAGAAAGAGGAGAAGCATAGTTGAGGGAATTTCTTCCTCAAAGAATTCTCAGCCAAGGAATTCGAATTCTCTAGAGCTGAGAAGCAGCAAGGGGCAGCTATTTTACTAGCTCTAGCAGGCAGTGCGTAGGCTAGCCCAGCAGCAGCACAAAGGAGAGAGGAGGTCATTCGACTTTCTATTTTTTGGCAAAAATGGAAACCAGTGGCTTGAGGGATCAGGACAGGTTGGACAGAGCATCCAACTATGTCATCTAGAAGGCAAGGATTTCATTCCTTCTAGATGAGCATGCCCTCAAGACATACATCGACAGTGTGGTGGTTGTCCCTGCAAATCCAAATCTGCTGCAAAAATGCTGAGCTGAGATGGCGAAGGCCAAGAGGATGATCCTGGATGGAGTCAAGGATCACCTGGTGTGTCACGTTGCTAGCAGAGGGACTGCTAAGGAGATGTGGGATGCCTTGGCCACGTTATATCAGGGATCTTCTGAGCAACGGAAGATGTACTTGGAGCAGAAGCTGACATCTGCTCAAATGCAGAAGGAAACCGGTGATGAGTTGTCTACTGCGGGGCACACACCTCAAGATTCAGATTTGGTTAGACTGGCCCTCAATTCTGTCTCACATGAGTGGTAAGTCTTTGTCCAGAGTATCCTGGGCAGAGCGGCATTGCCGAATTGGGATGAGATGTGGGCAACTCTAAAACAAGAGGAGTTGAGGAGAGACTTAGTCAAGGTTAAACTTGACGGAACCAATAGTAGTGGGTCGAAGCCCAAGGAGGAGGATAATGCAACCCTTGCATCAAAGGGTTATCAGAAGCAACTGGAGACATAAGAAGGACATCTCGAAGATCAAGTGTTTCAGGTGTGGTGAGATGAGTCACTATGCTACACGGTATCCTCTCAAGAAGAAGGACAAGGATGAAAAACACGATCCGAAGGCTACGCTCGCAACGATCAAAGAGGAAGAGTTTTCCACGACAGCTGAGATACCTCCAGGAGGGAGGTGGGTTGATTTGGAGTTGTAGTTCGAAAGAGCCACAGATGCACAAAATCCTTGAGGAGTCCACCTCTTGGATCAATACCTTGCTACGGAAGCCCAGATCTATAGTAGCAGGATGGACTAGTGTCGGTTGGTGTCAAGGAGTGTCGGGGAGACAGTTGCAATGGCTAGGAGCGCCAGAGACTGAACAGTGCAGAGCAGAGTTGGCAACAGTGCAAATGGCACAGCGCAGAGGTCAACAGCAACGTAGTAGATTCAAAGGGTCAGCGCAGAGACTAGCAGCAGTCACTCTCCAGCATTCACTCTCCAGCATTCACGTGGTATCATACTAAACACAATTAGTTCAGTAATTTTGGACTTTTTTGTCGCTGATAGAGTAGCCGGAACAGCTTGCAATGCAGTGGCAGTTGGCAGTGGCAGTGCTAGAAGTAGCACAGATGCAGCACTTGAGAGGGAGATGTAGTACGGATGCAGCGTTGACAATGGCAGTGTCAGCAGTACTGTTGCAGCAGAAGCGTAATAGGTGGTGGACAGCATACCAGACATCAGCAGCGCAGTAGTTGGTGGATAGCATGGCAGACATCAAGAGCACAGAGGAAGATGCTTCAGAGTCAAAGCAGTATGCAGCAGCGTATATTCCTAGAGCACATTCCTCGCTAAGAGAGAGTGTTGATACAGGGTAGCATCGGATGTGCTCTAGGCCTCAAATTTTGCAGGGAGGCTTGGGCACATGTATTCCAAAGTGTTAGCGTTTGAAATTTCACCTCAGGCTGAGAAAGGTAAACTCCAAGGCAACATCAAACCACTTAGCCTCGTAGCTAGCCCTACGGGGCAGGAGAGGGCTCTCTCCGGTCTATCTCGGTAAAGATCTTCAACGGGCGAGATAACCAATACGGAAACACTGATTTTAGGCTAGTAAACTGATAAAAAGGTTTGAATTGCGATTTTTAGGGTTTTGGTGGAAAGTTGGGGAAAGGCAATTTTGGGTGCGGGGATTGGACACAGTTTTTGCAGGGGGTTCTTTGGGGCAAGGTAGGAGACTGTACTGATGCCTTTGAATTAAGTGAATGGATAGGAATGACCGGTGAGGAGCTAAAGAGAGCAAGAAACCTTCAAGGGTTCTCTTTAGACGGATGAAAACATAAATATTAAGCAAATTTAAAAGCAGAGCATGGAAATCATGAATTCTACTTTAACACTTCATTTGCCTAATTTCAGAAGAAAAAAAGAGAGAATGATTTCGAATAACACACTTACAAGTACAAAGAGAAGCACACCATCAATACATGTAACCACAGGAATCCCAAAAAGGACTACAAAACCCTGGTCTTTCTTCCTTTGCCAAAATTGCAGAGATACAATGAATAATACAATAGAGCTTTCTCCCTCAAGAGTCCAACCCTCCAACCTCTGAAAATGACTAAGAAAATACATAATATAGGCAAGCTAACATCTTTCCTTGCCTCTAGGGGTCGAGCTCATCCTTCTAGGAGCAGTTTCAACCAATTCTAAACTGAGCACTAAAATCTAGGCAGTCAAAACAACTTGCCTCCATAAGCTAGGAAACCAATTCATTCATTAAATGTTTGCTATTTCATGAATGAATCTTCTAGAATAGATAAATAAGTGTCATATCAACATGAAAATACATTAATTACATCAAAGAGGGTGAAAAATCCCATCCCAAGTCAAAACTGGCCAAAGCTGGGCGAATTCCTGAGCTGTAGGTGAAAAATTATGAAAATTGCCTGATAGGTCGCACCCTAATCCTGAGAGGTCGCGCTTCTTTGGAGCTCCGTTTGAGGCACGTCCAGGTGTCCAAATGAGGCAAAAGTAGGCTTGTTGGAAAGGTCTGGATGTCTACTTTCCAACCCAACAGGAATTTATGAATTTGGTGGCCATTTGCCCCTCCAAAATTGCAATATCCCAAGACTGCTCCCTGTTTGTCAAAAAGGTGGCAGAAAGTCAATTTTTGCATGTTTTTTTACCTTCTGGAGGCTCAAAACTTGATGAAATCTCTTGGTAATTGCTGAGCAGGTGTATCTTTGCATGAAAAATCCAGAAATGCTGAGTTTTCCCAAAATGAAGTTTCCCATCGAATAGGTCGCGCGCGGCGCGCGACCTATCAAGGAGAAAAACCTGTTTTTTGCCCAAAAATTCATAAGTGACCAAAAATACTCAAATTTTTTTGAAATTTGTGCTGTAGTGAGGTCATTTAATATCATGCTCCTTCAAGGAAGCATCAGCCAAGATGTGGAGGGGATCGGGCCTTTTTCGTCGTTTTAGTGCCTTGGCCAACCGCCCTTGAATCACCTTCATTTTCGCCTTGCATACGTGCATTCGGGCCCAATAGTGGTTTTTCATATTTCGGAGCAGGTCCTTATCTTTGTTGGCCTTAGCCAGCAGCCTCTCCAAATGAGCATTGACCCGGAGAAGCATAGCCTCTCGCTCAACGGGTACCAAATCACCGGGTCTCTTTCGAGCCAAGTTGCGGTCCTCATGAATCCTCCGCAACTCATCAAGAGTGTGCTCCTCCTCAAGTTGATTGTTGCGCTGCTCTAAATATGTGATTGTCCATTGTGCTCCTTCCAATCTTCGCTGAAATGAATCATTTTCAGCTCTTAGGTGCTGAATGATCTCCTTTGACTCTAGGCTAGGAGAACTGATATCAAGGTCAACAATCTCTATGTCTGGAACACCTGATGGCCCCTCATCAATCCTGGGCTGTTTGCCCCTCTCTGATACCTGTGCTGCTGTCGGCGACGAGGCCCCTTCCACCTGGTGTGGAGATAACACTCGTGGTGCTGATGAAGAAGGCGAGATCCCTTCCACCTGGTGTGGAGATAATACTCGCCTAGCTGATGCAAATAAGGCTCTGTGGCCCCTCTGATAAGTGACCAATGGAGGAGAGCTGACATGTATGGTCTCAGGACTATCATGCTGCTGTGAAGGTCCTCCCTCCTCATGAACAACCTCAGGGGGAGATGATGCTGATGCTGTGAAAAAATCCCGAGAGATAAAATTCTCCCATGGGATACCTTGCTGAACCAACTGATGCATGACCACAAGCTGAATCAAACCGTAATGATAAATGCTCCTATGTTGCTGTGCTGGGCTCCTTCTCTGCACCAAGGGCACCATCCTCTCAATATCCCGGCACATGAACCATGGTATGTTCATCATTCGTACCCGTGTGAAATGCATCAACAAGCGAATATGGTACGAATACACATATGCAAACCTGCCCTCACAGGTGAAGTAGAGCATGATGAGCCTCATCATGGGAGCATACTCATCCCTCAAAAATCTGAAAGGAAACATACCAGTTATGGACCTCATGTAGGCAGGTTTAACGAAGGGCTCATAATGAAATCTGTCCAACACTTTGCGTTTGTTCCACTCTTCTCCCACATTTGGTATTCCTGTTGCTTGAGCAATACTTTCAGATGACAATGTAAAATCCACCCCTGCAAGGTTTACATGCCCATTATGCAAATTCAAAACAAACAAGCGAGCCAATTCCCTATGATGCTGAATTTGACAAATCCTCTCGCAAAATTCATAACATGAGAGGTAGCGGAAACATGTGACCGCAAGTGGACAAGCCTGCAAATCGGTCAAAGAGGTGGGCTCCTCCCTCTTATGGTGTCCACTCTTACCACCCCTATGAGGCCTCCTTTGTATCTCAATTTCTGGTGTTGACTCATGGTCATCACTTTGCTCATAGTCGGTTTCGGTTTCTGACATGGTTTCAGGAGAAAAGTGGCTGAAATGTACTGCTGCTTCTGCTCAAATGACCTGCTGTTTTTCCCTGTTTATAATGCTGCAGTCTTGAAGAATTTTGAGGTCGTTTGGGAGTTTACTGGCGGTTTTTGTAGATGAATTTCCCAACAGGTCGCACGCAGGTGCTGATAGGTCGCGCGCGCTCGATAGGTCGCGCCAGTGTAATTTTTCAACTGGAGGAACCCCCCTGATAGGTCGCACGCGCTCAATAGGTCGCACGCAAGTGCTGACAGGTCGCGCGCGGGCTCAGCTTGCTAATTTTGCTAAATTCTCTCCAAATCGCCCAAATCGCTCTTCACTATTGCTTTGAGGCAAATGATGATGAAATAGAAGGAGAGAGGGGCTTTATAGGCTTGATTCAAATTAATTTCTCCTCAAACCCTCTTTCTAATGTTTTTAACTTGACACTTTTTCAAAATTTAAATGCTGCTGACTTTATGGTTTCCTTTTGTCCTGAAATTGTTTGAACTGATGCTTTGTCTTGAAAATTTCTTGTAGGGATAGCTTTTAAGGATCTTGGCAAAGGGGACCAGGGCTGTATGCTGTCCTTTGAAAATTTTTGAATTTTTATAATTTTTTTTACAAAAATGAGAAAAAGACCTTGTCTTTAAAAACAGGGTTTTTAAATCCAAGGTTAAAATTAGCTGTACAAGATGAAACCTTTGAAGAAATCTTTGAAGAAAAACTTGGATAGTCATCCCTCTGGCCTGCTGGGCATTTATTGACCTTTAAAGACATGACCTCAAAGACAAATTCGACCTAAGCCCTAGACCTAGGACTTTGACAAGACAAGGAACCTTGAAAGAATTTATAGACTGAAACAACTTGATCCAGCAGTGCCAAGAGGGGAATAAAGACACCAGCTCCTCCATCAGGGTTATGGCATGCCTAATGGAATGCAATGAAATGACACTGATAAGACACCTACTTATGCAAATGCAAAGAGTTTTGATCGCTGATGGAGGGCTACTAGACCGACTCTAACATTGGCTCCAATGGGGATGGTGGCTCCTTGGAGGTACCAAGAACCTTAGACCTCTGGGAGAGCAAACCAGTGCTTTCAACCATTGGGCGATGGAGTCATTATTTACAAATGTGACCCAAAACTTTGACACATTTATTGAATGAAAACTTGACTGAAAACTGACTGAAACTTAACTAAAGCTTGACTCAAACCGACTCGATGGCAAACTGAAATAACTTGAAAAACTCACTCAACAGACCAAACACAAATGACTCATGACTGACTTAAAACAAGACTTTTCAAAGCTTTTTGAGGGGCAGCAGTCCATCAAGATTTGAAATCATGATGACAACCACCTGTGTTTCGTACAAGACAATATACATCAAACTATATCAAAATGCCAATGCAACCAATCAAGCAGATGCCTTCTTGATTGATCCTCCTGATCAGATCTTCTGGTCAACAATACAAACTGATAACTAGGCATCCAAAAACATAGCTGACCATGATCTCTCCTTCATCACTGAATACTGCAATGATCACCTTCACTGCTGACTGCAACAGATCTGCCATTGGATCCTGAAAAACATGAAGTCTTGCCATTGCCACATCCTGCTGAAAGAACAAGGTGTCTTTTGCTTCAAATTTTGATCTGCCTTCATCATGTGCTTTGGTAAAAGTATGCTCATGGGCTTCAAAAAACTCTGAACAAATGGATGAGGAGATCTCTTCTTGTAAAAACATCTCAACACATGAAACATATGAAGAATCTGAAAGGTAATCCTGTATGCTCTGATCTTCTGTAGTCTGACAATATGGTAGGTCATCTTCATATGATATGACAGCCGGATTATCATCTTTGTGAAGGAAAACATTATCTGTTTGCTGATCTACAAGACAATCATCTTCTTCAACAGAGGAAGAAGTTTCCCCAACACTTTCCTGACTATGTGTGCATTGCAAATCTGCTGTAGCTTGGGCTGTAACAAGACCTTTCAAAAGCTGATCTATCTCCTCTTCAGACAAAGGAGACAATGCCTTTTGTTTTCTTCTGCTTAAACAATAATTATCTTCATATGATAGGGCACTCAAACTATCATTTATTACTGAGCTATTGAAAGGAGATTCATCACTTACTTGCACAAAGATCTCACCTTGTTGTTCATGAACTGACTGGATTGCTTCTTCATGAAGGCCGTGTTCTAATGATGGACTAACAGTATGAATTACTGTGTCTTCTACATTCCAAATGATTTCAACAGAACCTGGAGTAGCTGACTGGACATTATCACAATCTACAATCAACACTGGACTTACTTGCATGCTGCTGTCTTCTGTGGGCAGATCTGAAATGTCATTCTCCCTTTCATCATTTTCAGCCATATTGTCTTCAACCTGCTGATCTTGATTCTGCTGCAAAATGTCCTGATCACCTGGACAAGTATCCTCTAAGTTTTCTTTATGCTGCTGAAATGGATTCTCATACAGAGCCTCCATGATCTCAGCATCCATGAAATTATCATCTTCATAAAACTTCTCAAGGCTTTCAATAAAACTATAAGCATGCTTGCAACAGTCATGAACCAAATTTAATGATGGATAAGAGTCCTTATATCGTTCAATGAACAAGGCATGAAAATCCTTTAAACAGTAAATACAAGCAGGCGGCAAACTTTCATACCATGATTGGGCTTCACCTTCCAGAGTGGCCAGGAATATCTTCATCAAGCAATCTTCAGGAAAATCCACCTTCAACTTGCGAATATGCATATGAAATCTAACTAGATGTAAAGCAGCATCCTTCTTACCATCATCTTTAAATGTAGGCAAATTCCTTGACCAATCTACCTTCGGAATTTTATTTGGAAAACCTGGAATGTGATCTCGATTCAAGGGAGCATATTTTCTTGCAATCCGATCCATCTTGAAAAGCTCAAAGCTACTAATCTTCCTGCAGTGAAGTCACCATGAAGCATTGATCTTTGGAGTTTTCAGTGAAGGAGTCGCCAATGAATGATTCAGCCTTGTCAGTGTCTGATCGTTGTCCACTATCAACAATCAGATCTGAACTTGATACATGTACTAGGGTGAAATGTAAATGAAGTGGTCGTATTCACAAGCTCACGGAGATTGACTGAAGCAGCGTTTATCTACTTCCGCTAATGCAAAGCAAAAGCGTTTCGAAGGCTACCTGGCGTAACTTCAGGCTCCGTCTAAGACTTATGAAACAAACACATCAATCAACAGACAAGTTTGTTCTCCCCAGTATGGTCGCCAATATGTTAGCGCTTGAAATTTCACCTCAGGCTGAGAAAGGTAAACTCCAAGGCAACATCAAACCACTTAGCCTCGTAGCTAGCCCTACGGGGCAGGAGAGGGCTCTCTCCGGTCTATCTCGGTAAAGATCTTCAACGGGCGAGATAACCAATAAGGAAACACTGATTTTAGGCTAGTAAACTGATAAAAAGGTTTGAATTGCGATTTTTAGGGTTTTGGTGGAAAGTTGGGGAAAGGCAATTTTGGGTGCGGGGATTGGACACAGTTTTTGCAGGGGGTTCTTTGGGGCAAGGTAGGAGACTGTACTGATGCCTTTGAATTAAGTGAATGGATAGGAATGACCGGTGAGGAGCTAAAGAGAGCAAGAAACCTTCAAGGGTTCTCTTTAGACAGATGAAAACATAAATATTAAGAAAATTTAAAAGCAGAGCATGGAAATCATGAATTCTACTTTAACACTTCATTTGCCTAATTTCAGAAGAAAAAGAGAGAGGATGATTTCACATAACACACTTACAAGTACAAAAAGAAGCACACCATCAATACATGTAACCACAGGAATCCCAAAAGAACTGCAAAACCCTGGTCTTTCTTCCTTTGCCAAAATTGCAGAGATACAATGAATAATACAATAGAGCTTTCTCCCTCAAGAGTCCAACCCTCCAACCTCTGAAAATGACTAAGAAAATACATAATATAGGCAAGCTAACATCTTTCCTTGCCTCTAGGGGTCGAGCTCATCCTTCTAGGAGCAGTTTCAACCAATTCTAAACTGAGCACTAAAATCTAGGCAGTCAAAACAACTTGCCTCTATAAGCTAGGAAACCAATTCATTCATTAAATGTTTGCTATTTCATGAATGAATCTTCTAGAATAGGTAAATAAGTGTCATATCAACATGAAAATACATTAATTACATCAAAGAGGGTGAAAAATCCCATCCCAAGTCAAAACTGGCCAAAGCTGGGCGAATTCCTGAGCTGTAGGTGAAAAATTATGAAAATTGCCTGATAGGTCGCGCCCTAATCCTGATAGGTCGCGCTTCTTTGGAGCTCCATTTGAGGCACTTCAAGGTGTCCAAATGAGGCAAAAGTAGGCTTGTTGGAAAGGTCTGGATGTCTACTTTCCAACCCAACTGGAATTTCTGAATTTGGTGGCCATTTGCCCCTCCAAAATTACAATCTCCCAAGACTGCTCCCTGTTTGTCAAAAAGGTGGCAGAAAGTCAATTTTTGCATGTTTTTTGACCTTCTGGAGGCTCAAAACTTGATGAAATCTCTTGGTAATTGCTGAGCAGGTGTATCTTTGCATGACAAATCCAGAAATGCTGAGTTTTCCCAAAATGAAGTTGCCCATCGAATAGGTCGCGCGCCGCGCGCGACCTATCAAGGAGAAAAACCTGTTTTTTGCCCAAAAATTCATAAGTGACCAAAAATACTCAAATTTTTTTGAAATTTGTGCTGTAGTGAGGTCATTTAATATCATGCTCCTTCAAGGAAGCCTCAGCCAAGATGTGGAGGGGATCGGGCCTTTTTCGTCGTTTTAGTGCCTTGGCCAACCGCCCTTGAATCACCTTCATTTTCGCCTTGCATACGTGCATTCGGGCCCAATAGTGGTTTTTCATATTTCGGAGCAGGTCCTTATCTTTGTTGGCCTTAGCCAGCAGCCTCTCCAAATGAGCATTGACCCGAAGAAGCATAGCCTCTCGCTCAACGGGTACCAAATCACCGGGTCTCTTTCGAGCCAAGTTGCGGTCCTCATGAATCCTCCGCAACTCATCAAGAGTGTGCTCCTCCTCAAGTTGCTTGTTGCGCTGCTCTAAATATGTGATCGTCCATTGTGCTCCTTCCAATCTTCGCCGCAATGAATCATTTTCAGCTCTTAGGTGCTGGATGATCTCCTTTGACTCTAGGCTAGGAGAACTGATATCAAGGTCAACAATCTCTATGTCTGGAACACCTGATGGCCCCTCATCAATCCTGGGCTGTTTGACCCTCTCTGATACCTGTGCTGCTGTCGACGACGAGGCCCCTTCCACCTGGTGTGGAGATAACACTCGTGGTGCTGATGAAGAAGGCGAGACCCCTTCCACCTGGTGTGGAGATAATACTCGCCTAGCTGATGCAAATAAGGCTCTGTGGCCCCTCTGATAAGTGACCAATGGAGGAGAGCTGACATGTATGGTCTCAGGACTATCATGCTGCTGTGAAGGTCCTCCCTCCTCATGAACAACCTCAGGGGGAGATGATGCTGATGCTGTGAAAAAATCCCGAGAGATAAAATTCTCCCATGGGATACCTTGCTGAACCAACTGATGCATGACCACAAGCTGAATCAAACCATAATGATAAATGCTCCTATGTTGCTGTGCTGGGCTCCTTCTCTGCACCAAGGGCACCATCCTCTCAATATCCCGACACATGAACCATGGTATGTTCATCATTCGTACCCGTGTGAAATGCATCAACAAGCGAATATGGTACGAATACACATATGCAAACCTGCCCTCACAGGTGAAGTAGAGCATGATGAGCCTCATCATGGGAGCATACTCATCCCTCAAAAATCCGAAAGGAAACATACCAGTTATGGACCTCATGTAGGCAGGTTTAACGAAGGGCTCATAATGAAATCTGTCCAACACTTTGCGTTTGTTCCACTCTTCTCCCACATTCGGTATTCCTGTTGCTTGAGCAATACTTTCAGATGACAATGTAAAATCCACCCCTGCAAGGTTTACATGCCCATTATGCAAATGCAAAACAAACAAGCGAGCCAATTCCCTATGATGCTGAATTTGAGAAATCCTCTCGCAAAATTCATAACATGAGAGGTAGCGGAAACATGTGACCGCAAGTGGACAAGCCTGCAAATCGGTCAAAGAGGTGGGCTCCTCCCTCTTATGGTGTCCACTCTTACCACCCCTGTGAGGCCTCCTTTGTATCTCAATTTCTGGTGTTGACTCATGGTCATCACTTTGCTCATAGTCGGTTTCGGTTTCTGACATGGTTTCAGGAGCAAAGTGGCTGAAATGTACTGCTGCTTCTGCTCAAATGACCTGCTGTTTTTCCCTGTTTATAATGCTGCAGTCTTGAAGAATTTTGAGGTCGTTTGGGAGTTTACTGGCGGTTTTTGTAGATGAATTTCCCAACAGGTCGCGCGCAGGTGCTGATAGGTCACGCGCGCTCGATAGGTCGTGCCAGTGTAATTTTTCAACTGGAGGAACCCCCCTGATAGGTCGCGCGCGCTCAATAGGTCGCGTGCAAGTGCTGACAGGTCGCGCGCGGGCTCAGCTTGCCAATTTTGCTAAATTTCTCTCCAAATCGCTCTTCACTATTGCTTTGAGGCAAATGATGATGAAATAGAAGGAGAGAGGGGCTTTATAGGCTTGATTCAAATTAATTTCTCCTCAAACCCTCTTTCTAATGTTTTTAACTTGACACTTTTTCAAAATTTAAATGATGTTGACTTTATGGTTTCCTTTTGTCCTGAAATTGTTTGAACTGATGCTTTGTCTTGAAAATTTCTTGTAGGGATAGCTTCTGAGGATCTTGGCAAAGGGGACCAAGGCTGTATGCTGTCCTTTGAAAATTTTTGAATTTTTATAATTTTTTTTACAAAAATGAGAAAAAGACCTTGTCTTTAAAAACAGAGTTTTTAAATCCAAGGTTAAAATTAGCTGTACAAGATGAAATCTTTGAAGAAAAACTTGGATAGTCATCCCTCTGGCCTGCTGGGCATTTATTGACCTTTAAAGACATGACCTCAAAGACAAATTGGACCTAAACCCTAGACCTAGGACTTTGACAAGACAAGGAACCTTGAAAGAATTTATAGACTGAAACAACTTGATCCAGTAGTGCCAAGAGGGGAGTAAAGACACCAGCTCCTCCATCAGGGTTATGGCATGCCTAATGGAATGCAATGAAATGACACTGATAAGACACCTACTTATGCAAATGCAAAGAGTTTTGATCGCTGATGGAGGGCTACTAGACCGACTCTAACATTGGCTCCAATGGGGATGGTGGCTCCTTGGAGGTACCAAGAACCTTAGACCTCTGGGAGAGCAAACCAGTGCTTTCAACCATTGGGCGATGGAGTCATTATTTACAAATGTGACCCAAAACTTTGACACATTTATTGAATGAAAACTTGACTGAAAATTGACAGAAACTTAACTGAAGCTTGACTCAAACCGACTCGATGGCAAACTGAAATAACTTGAAAAACTCACTCAACAGACCAAACACAAATGACTCATGACTGACTTAAAACAAGACTTTTCAAAGCTTTTTGAGGGGCAGCAGTCCATCAAGATTTGAAATCATGATGACAACCACCTATGTTTCTTACAAGACAATATACATCAAACTATATCAAAATGCCAATGCAACCAATCAAGCAGATGCCTTCTTGATTGATCCTCCTGATCAGATCTTCTAGTCAACAATACAAACTGATAACTAGGCATCCAAAAACATAGCTGACCATGATCTCCTTCATCACTGAATACTGCAATGATCACCTTCACTGCTGACTGCAACAGATCTGCCATTGGATCCTGAAAAACATGAAGTCTTGCCATTGCCACATCCTGCTGAAAGAACAAGGTGTCTTTTGCTTCAAATTTTGATCTGCCTTCATCATGTGCTTCGGTAAAAGTATGCTCATGGGCTTCAAAAAACTCTGAACAAATGGATGAGGAGATCTCTTCTTGTAAAAACATCTCAACACATGAAACATATGAAGAATCTGAAAGGTAATCCTGTATGCTCTGATCTTCTGTAGTCTGACAATATGGTAGGTCATCTTCATATGATATGACAGCCGGATTATCATCTTTGTGAAGGAAAACATTATCTGTTTGCTGATCTACAAGACAATCATCTTCTTCAACAGAGGAAGAAGTTTCCCCAACACTTTCCTGACTATGTGTGCATTGCAAATCTGCTGTAGCTTGGGCTGTAACAAGACCTTTTAAAAGCTGATCTATCTCCTCTTCAGACAAAGGAGACAATGCCTTTTGTTTTCTTCTGCTTGAACAGTAATTATCTTCATATGATAGGGCACTCAAACTATCATTTATTACTGAGCTATTGAAAGGAGATTCATTACTTACTTGCACAAAGATCTCACCTTGCTGTTCATGAACTGACTGGATTGCTTCTTCATGAAGGCTGTGTTCTAATGATGGACTAACAGTATGAATTACTGTGTCTTCTACATTCCAAATGATTTCAACAGAACCTGGAGTAGCTGACTGGACATTATCACAATCTACAATCAACACTGTACTTACTTGCATGCTGCTGTCTTCTGTGGGCAGATCTGAAATGTCATTCTCCCTTTCATCATTTTCAGCCATATTGTCTTCAACCTGCTGATCTTGATTCTGCTGCAAAATGTCCTGATCATCTGGACAAGTATCCTCTAAGTTTTCTTTATGCTGCTGAAATGGATTCTCATACAGAGCCTCCATGATCTCAGCATCCATGAAATTATCATCTTCATAAAACTTCTCAAGGCTTTCAATAAAACTATAAGCATGCTTGCAACAGTCATGAACCAAATTTAATGATGGATAAGAGTCCTTATATCGTTCAATGAACAAGGCATGAAAATCCTTTAAACAGTAAATACAAGCAGGCGGCAAACTTTCATACCATGATTGGGCTTCACCTTCCAGAGTGGCCAGGAATATCTTCATCAAGCAATCTTCAGGAAAATCCACCTTCAACTTGCGAATATGCATATGAAATCTAACTAGATGTAAAGCAGCATCCTTCTTACCATCATCTTTAAATGTAGGCAAATTCCTTGACCAATCTACCTTCGGAATTTTATTTGGAAAACCTGGAATGTGATCTCGACTCAAGGGAGCATATCTTCTTGCAATCCGATCCATCTTGAAAAGCTCAAAGCTACTAATCTTCCTGCAGTGAAGTCACCATGAAGCATTGATCTTTGGAGTTTTTAGTGAAGGAGTCGCAAGTGAATGATTCAGCCTTGTCAGTGTCTGATCGTTGTCCACTATCAACAATCAGATCTGAACTTGATACATGTACTGGGGTGAAATGCAAATGAAGTGGTCGTATTCACAAGCTCACAGAGATTGACTAAAGCAGCGTTTATCTACTTCCGCTAATGCAAAGCAAAAGCGTTTCGAAGGCTACCTGGCGTAACTTCAGGCTCCGTCTAAGACTTATGAAACAAACACATCAATCAACAGACAAGTTTGTTCTCCCCAGTATGGTCGCCAATATGTTAGCGCTTGAAATTTCACCTCAGGCTGAGAAAGGTAAACTCCAAGGCAACATCAAACCACTTAGCCTCGTAGCTAGCCCTACGGGGCAGGAGAGGGCTCTCTCCGGTCTATCTCGGTAAAAATCTTCAACGGGCGAGATAACCAATAAGGAAACACTGATTTTAGGCTAGTAAACTGATAAAAAGGTTTGAATTGCGATTTTTAGGGTTTTGGTGGAAAGTTGGGGAAAGGCAATTTTGGGTGCGGGGATTGGACACAGTTTTTGCAGGGGGTTCTTTGGGGCAAGGTAGGAGACTGTACTGATGCCTTTGAATTAAGTGAATGGATAGGAATGACCGGTGATGAGCTAAAGAGAGCAAGAAACTTTCAAGGGTTCTCTTTAGACAGATGAAAACATAAATATTAAGCAAATTTAAAAGCAGAGCATGGAAATCATGAATTCTACTTTAACACTTTATTTGCCTAATTTCAGAAGAAAAAAAGAGAGGATGATTTCACATAACATACTTACAAGTACAAAGAGAAGCACACCATCAATACATGTAACCACAGGAATCCCAAAAAGGACTACAAAACCCTGGTCTTTCTTCCTTTGCCAAAATTGCAGAGATACAATGAATAATACAATAGAGCTTTCTCCCTCAAGAGTCCAACCCTCCAACCTCTGAAAATGACTAAGAAAATACATAATATAGGCAAGCTAACATCTTTCCTTGCCTCTAGGGGTCGAGCTCATCCTTCTAGGAGCAGTTTCAACCAATTCTAAACTGAGCACTAAAATCTAGGCAGTCAAAACAACTTGCCTCTATAAGCTAGGAAACCAATTCATTCATTAAATGTTTGCTATTTCATGAATGAATCTTCTAGAATAGGTAAATAAGTGTCATATCAACATGAAAATACATTAATTACATCAAAGAGGGTGAAAAATCCCATCCCAAGTCAAAACTGGCCAAAGCTGGGCGAATTCCTGAGCTGTAGGTGAAAAATTATGAAAATTGCCTGATAGGTCGCGCCCTAATCCTGATAGGTCGCGCTTCTTTGGAGCTCCGTTTGAGGCACTTCCAGGTGTCCAAATGAGGCAAAAGTAGGCTTGTTGGAAAGGTCTGGATGTCTACTTTCCAACCCAACTGGAATTTCTGAATTTGGTGGCCATTTTCCCCTCCAAAATTGCAATCTCCCAAGACTGCTCCCTGTTTGACAAAAAGGTGGCAGAAAGTCAATTTTTGCATGTTTTTTGACCTTTTGGAGGCTCAAAACTTGATGAAATCTTTTGGTAATTGCTGAGCAGGTGTATCTTTGCATGACAAATCCAGAAATGCTGAGTTTTCCCAAAATGAAGTTGCCCATCGAATAGGTCGCGCGCTATCAAGGAGAAAAACCTGTTTTTTGCCCAAAAATTCATAAGTGACCAAAAATACTCAAATTTTTTTGAAATTTGTGTTGTAGTGAGGTCATTTAATATCATGCTCCTTCAAGGAAGCCTCAGCGAAGATGTGGAGGGGATCGGGCATTTTTCGTCGTTTTAGTGCCTTGGCCAACCGCCCTTGAATCACCTTCATTTTCGCCTTGCATACGTGCATTCGGGCCCAATAGTGGTTTTTCATATTTCGGAGCAGGTCCTTATCTTTGTTGGCCTTAGCCAGCAGCCTCTCCAAATGAGCATTGACCCGGAGAAGCATAGCCTCTCGCTGAACGGGTACCAAATCACCGAGCCTCTTTCGAGCCAAGTTGCGGTCCTCATGAATCCTCCGCAACTCATCAAGAGTGTGCTCCTCCTCAAGTTGCTTGTTGCGCTGCTCTAAATATGTGATCGTCCATTGTGCTCCTTCCAATCTTCGCCGCAATGAATCATTTTCAGCTCTTAGGTGCTGAATGATCTCCTTTGACTCTAGGTAGGAGAACTGATATCAAGGTCAACAATCTCTATGTCTGGAACACCTGATGGCCCCTCATCAATCCCGGGCTGTTTGCCCCTCTCTGATACCTGTGCTGCTGTCGGCGACGAGGCCCCTTCCACCTGGTGTGGAGATAACACTCGTGGTGCTGATGAAGAAGGCGAGACCCCTTCCACCTGGTGTGGAGATAATACTCGCCTAGCTGATGCAAATAAGGCTCTGTGGCCCCTCTGATAAGTGACCAATGGAGGAGAGCTGACATGTATGGTCTCAGGACTATCATGCTGCTGTGAAGGTCCTCCCTCCTCATGAACAACCTCAGGGGGAGATGATGTTGATGCTGTGAAAAAATCCCGAGAGATAAAATTCTCCCATGGGATACCTTGCTGAACCAACTGATGCATGACCACAAGCTGAATCAAACCATAATGATAAATGCTCCTATGTTGCTGTGCTGGGCTCCTTCTCTGCACCAAGGGCACCATCCTCTCAATATCCCGGCACATGAACCATGGTATGTTCATCATTTGTACCCGTGTGAAATGCATCAACAAGTGAATATGGTACGAATACACATATGCAAACCTGCCCTCACAGGTGAAGTAGAGCATGATGAGCCTCATCATGGGAACATACTCATCCCTCAAAAATCTGAAAGGAAACATACCAGTTATGGACCTCATGTAGGCATGTTTAACGAAGGGCTCATAATGAAATCTGTCCAACACTTTGCGTTTGTTCCACTCTTCTCCCACATTTGGTATTCCTGTTGCTTGAGCAATACTTTCAGATGACAATGTAAAATCCACCCCTGCAAGGTTTACATGCCCATTATGCAAATGCAAAACAAACAAGCGAGCCAATTCCCTATGATGCTGAATTTGAGAAATCCTCTCGCAAAATTCATAACATGAGAGGTAGCGGAAACATGTGACCGCAAGTGGACAAGCCTGCAAATCGGTCAAAGAGGTGGGCTCCTCCCTCTTATGGTGTCCACTCTTACCACCCCTGTGAGGCCTCCTTTGTATCTCAATTTCTGGTGTTGACTCATGGTCATCACTTTGCTCATAGTCGGTTTCGGTTTCTGACATGGTTTCAGGAGCAAAGTGGCTGAAATGTACTACTGCTTCTGCTCAAATGACCTGCTGTTTTTCCCTGTTTATAATGCTGCAGTCTTGAAGAATTTTGAGGTCGTTTGGGAGTTTACTGGCGGTTTTTGTAGATGAATTTCCCAACAGGTCGCGCGCAGGTGCTGATAGGTCGCGCGCGCTCGATAGGTCGCGCCAGTGTAATTTTTCAACTAGAGGAACCCCCTGATAGGTCGCGCGCGCTCAATAGGTCACGCGCAAGTGCTGACAGGTCGCGCGCGGGCTCAGCTTGCCAATTTTGCTAAATTTCTCTCCAAATCGCCCAAATCGCTCTTCACTATTGCTTTGAGGCAAATGATGATGAAATAGAAGGAGAGAGGGGCTTTATAGGCTTGATTCAAATTAATTTCTCCTCAAACCCTCTTTCTAATGTTTTTAACTTGACACTTTTTCAAAATTTAAATGCTGCTGACTTTATGGTTTCCTTTTGTCCTGAAATTGTTTGAACTGATGCTTTGTCTTGAAAATTTCTTGTAGGGATAGCTTCTGAGGATCTTGGCAAAGGGGACCAGGGCTGTATGCTGTCCTTTGAAAATTTTTGAATTTTTACAATTTTTTTTACAAAAATGAGAAAAAGACCTTGTCTTTAAAAACAGGGTTTTTAAATCCAAGGTTAAAATTAGCTGTACAAGATGAAATCTTTGAAGAAATCTTTGAAGAAAAACTTGGATAGTCATCCCTCTGGCCTACTGGGCATTTATTGACCTTTAAAGACATGACCTCAAAGACAAATTGGACCTAAACCCTAGACCTAGGACTTTGACAAGACAAGGAACCTTGAAAGAATTTATAGACTGAAACAACTTGATCCAGCAGTGCCAAGAGGGGAATAAAGACACCAGCTCCTCCATCAGGGTTATGGCATGCCTAATGGAATGCAATGAAATGACACTGATGAGACACCTACTTATGCAAATGCAAAGAGTTTTGATCGCTGATGGAGGGCTACTAGACCAACTCTAACACAAAGAACCCAGAAAGCATTTTGGGAAATTCCACCCATAAACAATTTTATTAAAATAATTTATATTTTTTAAATGTACCCTAAGTCTAAGCTTACGAAATTAAAAATATTAATGGGTATTAATCGAATTGTGGGTGTAACTTCTAGAAGAAGATGAGGATCAAGCTAAAATGATCTTAGCCATTGGTTAGCTTTTAATCTGGGCTGTTGAATGTCAACGAGAAGATTATTTAAGGGAGCTTGGGGGTCATTTGGAAAACACACCAAGAGATCAAGAGATCGAATTTCTGAAGTGAGAAGTTCTCAGGAGGAAATTCTGATCAAGGAGATTTCTTGTAGTTGAGGGGCAGGGATAAAATCCAGAGAGAGATATTTTCTCAGCCGGAGAATCATGAGCAGAGAGAGGCAGGGAGTGATCCAGTAGCCCAGACACAGAGGCTGACGCAGGGCCACGCAAAGGCAACGCAGAGGGTGAGAGAGTTCGAGATTTTGCTGGGGAGAATCAATTTCAGAAGCAGAGAGTTGGGGTGTGAGACCGAGAGGCTAAGAGCAGAGACTCTAGGCAGCAAATCGATCAGCAAAATGGGTGATGTAGTGCATAATATTTAATGAAGTGAAGGTTGCATTGTATGTATTATGATATTTGTCGTAGGAAACTGCAAGTAATTTGTTTAAAGGAACTCAAAAAATAGGAGTAATATCATTAGTTGCTGCAGTAGGGATTCCAGTTATGGAATTTTCACATAGGTCGTTTTTCTTCATGAAGAATTTAACAAATAAGTGTACATGGAACAACCTCGAGGCTTTGAGGGTCATGAAGAAGTATCCTTCTTGCGAATAGAAGAATGCACCTAAGATTTAGATTGGTGGATCAAGGTTGATCCTATATGATTTATTTCTAACAAAAGCAAAAGGACTCATATGGTAGAGGGAACAACTACGACAAAAATATTTGTTTCTGTAGCAGAGGGAGCAGTCAGGGAGCCTTGTTTTAGCTTCAGAAGGAGTTGACCTTTGAGTTCGAGATGATGAAATGCCATTGAGATCGTTAGGCTAGATAGTTGATATGCTAGAAAATAGTAGTGGTAGAGGGAGCAACCAGGATTGCCACAATAGAAGTTGTTTCAGAAACAGCACCCAGTTCAGGTAACCAGAGAATAACCGATCAGCTTATGGTTGAGCCAATATGTGTTGAAGTACCAACATGGTACAGTTGGTTATGGCACAACCAATTATTGTTTGAGATGTGTCTCAAACAATGAAGTACAACTACAAGAATATACAAATTCAGATTGGGTAGAGAATGCAGAAGACAGAAAGAGTTCACCAAGATATTGCTTAAATTTGGGCTCTATTATGATTTCTTGAATGAGCAGGAAGCAAAAATTTGTTGCACTCAATATTGTAGAGGTCGAGTATATTGAAGCTTGGTTAGCAAGTTATGAAGTAGTATGGCTTTAGAAACTACTTGCAATATTGTTTGATCAAGTGCAGGTGATGACCATGATGACAGGTCAAAGCTCAATGAGATCTAGTACTAAGACATGGTACAAAAGGGAGCAGTGTGGCTCCAATACCATTTGACAAACAATCAGATTGTCCCGAGATGAAGCTTTTATACATCGAGGATAAGCCTGGAGTGCCTCTCTATAAAGAGGGAGCATTGATGTGACAATGTCATGGACAAACGCTCTCCTTGAGTCAAGTATGTTGACCAGAATTAGGGAGAATGGTTCGACAGAGGATAGGCATTCCTCCTCTGTCAATTATGTTGACCAAAATTAGGAAGAATGGTCCTAGAGCCCCAGAATCACTCAGTTGAGTGGGTGCCCTTCAACATCAAGCTCAAGCTCTCTAGCCAAGTTGAGTGAGCACATTTAGCATCAGGAACAGTCATTCTCCCTAGTATTAGTGAGAATGGTTCGGAAAAGGATAGTCATTCTTCCAAAGTCAAGTATGGTGACCAAGATTAGGAAGAATGGTCCTAGATGCCCAGAGTGAGGCCTTTGGAGTTTCACCAGGAATCAAAGAGATTGACGAGGGTGATGGTGAACTAGGACTAGTGAGTATACCATGGGTCAAAGGCACTGACTAGAATCACGGTCACTAGTTGATGCTAATGATGTACCATGTGTTAGGAGTACCAACCAAGATTATGGTGATACACCATAGGTCAGAGGTGCTGACCAAAATTATGGTAACTCGTTGATGCTTATGATTTACCATGAGTCAGAGTTGTTGATCGAGATTATTGTAATTGAATCATGTTGATGCAAATGATGAGTTGTTATAACCTTTTCTTAGAGGAATTTGTCAACAAGAGAACATTTGGATAGTCATTATGTATACCTCCCTACCTAAGAAGGAGTGTTGAATTTTGTAGCTATGGTTGGTATTCATAATTGTTTTTAGCCCTCCAAATAAAGGGAAAAAATGATTATGAAATAATTTTCAAGTCGGCTCCAAGAGAAGGGAAATAAATTTTTAAATTCAATTTATGTTTGCCTCCAAAAAGACAATTCGGCACTCCATAAGATCAAGTCAGCTCCATCACACCCATTCTGCCTCATCAACAACTATAAATATGCCACTTGTCTTCCTCAATACAGTTTCAGATCACTCTTCTTTTGTTCATGTGAGCTTATTTATGAGGCAGGTTAAATCTGTGGCAAACCAAATCTGAGGTAGACCTCTGAGGAAAGATAAATTTGTGCAGACCAAACTTTGAGCTAGGACAAATCCGAGGCAAATAAAATATAAGGCAAACATCTGATATAGGTCGAATCTAAGGCAGGTTGAATTTGAGGTAGGACGAGTTTTTGGGCAGGCTATTTGATCAAGTTTGACCTGGTTTTTGCTATTAGTCATTTGAATTTGTTTTGATTGTAAGCATTAGATTGTGTCTCTTGTTCAAGTGAATAATTTCTCTAAGGAAAAGGTTGTTGCGATTTCCCCCAAGTGGGTTTTCCCAAGGTAAGATTCTTGTGTCTCTTGCTTGGCCATCTCTTTATGATCCTACTAGCATTATGTTTCTATTGTTGGTGTCTCTTTATGATCCTACTAGCATTTTCTATTGTTGATGTCTTTTGTGTAATTGCTTAGTGATGAATGAAAAATATGAATAAGACTAAATCATTACGAGTAATTATTAGTATAGAATACCTATGAAAAATCAACAGCAAGCACACAAAAAGTATATTAAAATAGAAAGTGAAGTGTGCAAACATGAAGATTCATGATAATTTGGAAAATAAAACTATTATTTGGGTAATATGGTGAGGAGTTTAGCAAGAAGCAAGCACAACCAACTCACTATTATGTGTGGAGCTAGCAAATTGTTGCAAAACAATGGGAGAAACTTGTGGATGGGGAAAAATCACGTTCCAAAGATTTGAAAACATGAAAGCAATGAAATATGGGATAAATCAAAAAGGCCATGCCATAGACAAAAGGACAAAGATTTCACTCCTAAAAGGTGAAAAAGACAAAAGAGCCCCACCATGGAGGTAGTTCAATGACCAAAACCAATGCTAAATAGAGGCAATAGACACTACACTAGACTAATTTAATAAAAATGGATATGCCCCACATTAAACTAGGTAACAAGAGTTAGCACTATTGGTTGGCCCTGAATAGTGCCATCTAATAAAAGTCCATGGTAAGAGTTGTATTGGAATTGATACTAGTTTAATTATTTGATGTGATAAGTCAACCTTGAAAAGGGCCATTTATAAAGGAAGAGATCTATTAACTGAATTAAATTGAAGGTAGAAAAAGAGATGGCAACTAAAGAATGAATAACCACACAAGATCAAAGCACCTACCAAAAATCATCATAGAATACTTCAACATTAAAGCCACACTTTGCCCCTAAATCGCTATATATTGAAGGCATGGTTGTTGTAATACCGTAAATTAATCCTAGGTTGTAGTGAATATGTACATATGATATTTAGGCTAGTGAGCCAATGGAGGTAAAATAGGTTGGTGCACTGCAATCGATTGAGGCATATGTGTCTATATGTTGATAAATGTGCTAGGCTAGTGGGCCAAAGTACTTATGAGCAATGTTTTAAAACTCCGACTCCGACACCGACTCAGCCGAGGGTCGACTCCGACTCCGACTCCGACTCGGTATCGACTCAGCCGGCTCGATTTCAGTGACTCGATCATTGTAAAAAATACATTAAATGTTTTTTTTATTATAAAAAAACATAATTTTAAAGATTTTCATTCATGTTTCCAAACACACAGCATTAGAATATAGATGGAAGACAACATATGATCAAATTAGGCTCATGAATATATCCATTATATCAAAATGACACCTAGTGCACTGTCCAATACATACATGATCAAAACAAAAACACATAACCAAGGAGGCTAGACATGGCCTCTACAACAAAAGTAAACTGTGACTAGTACTACTAGCTAGTAGCTACTACCAGAGGAGCCAAGATCATGTGGATCAATCTCTGGATCATCATCAGAGTCAGACAGGGGCTACAGTTGGACACTCCTTATTAACCCGGCCAAGTAACTTGGAGCATCTGGCCACTGAATTCAGGAGCTTAGGAGCAGGTTTTATCAAATTTCCTTGATTGCGGGCTTGTACAAGATCCCTTTGGTTAGGGAGCTCCCACACACTCGTTGTCAAGCATGGGAGCATCCATGCATTCCCAAGCTCATGGGCCACAGAACTAGTATGCTTTCTCTTGGATTTTGGCACCAAATGCCTTGAAACTCTCTTGTTAAAACTTAAAACCCTATAATGACTACAACCCTAAAATTAACCTATCAATAAAGTTCACCCATGACCCTCTCATGAATGGTACATAACAAAATCACATACTCATTTTGTTTCGCTTTTGTTTTGAGTCAAACCATGTGAGTAAGCAGTGCTATCATAGTGAGAAGTGTTGAGTGTGAGAGAGGTGGCTTGAGCTATGAGTGCAGCGGTGGCTATGACAGTGAAGGAGGTGATTCGAGGTGAGTGTGAGAGAGATGGCTTGAGAAGCACCCTAAGCATCACCATAAGCAGTGACTAGAATCTAGATTTTTCAGTAGCAGCCAATTAATAAAACCATTTGGAGTCCCCCACACTCATAAAAAACATTAAAAAAAAAGTGTTTTTGGGGGTTCACTACCCGCTGTCTGTTACCCGGCCAGGTTGATATGGACTCGGCCGAGCCAGCCGGGTTAATACCGAGCTGGCCGAGTCATGTAATGATTCGACCGGCTCGGTATTAACCCGGCCGGCTGAACCGGTTCAGAGGCCGGGTTGAAATTTTTCTGACCGACTCGGACCAACTAGGCCGAGTCGATTCCGAGCCGGCCGGGTTTAAAAACACTGCTTATGAGTTTGAAGGCCATAGTGCTTGTGTGATAAGACCAAAGATATTTTGTGGAAAAAGGCTAGTGAGCCTAGTAGAAATAATATGTAAATATACTAAGATTAACACAATAAAACAATAACTGCGGACAGAGGGAAGAAAAGAATATGGGGGGTTGGGACTCCATGAAAAGAAAAGTGTCTTTATAGATTATAATATTATAATATATCATAAAATATAAAAGTAATGGGGCACGAAGCATATCAAATGGTAGCTCCCCTATTCAAGAGGTTATGGATCAATAAGGGGCAAGTATCCCTGTGAGATGACCTGGAGACCCCTTAGTGTAAGCAAGAATTGCTAGAAGCGACAGGGCTCTAAGAAATCCTTGGCTGACCCAAGTTGAAAACCCTAGAGGTAGTGGCATAGCACGAGATACTACGAGTGCAGAGAAGGGGATGCACTAGCTGGGTGTCAGGTTGATGGGGGTTGTGAGCTTGTTGGTTGGAGACTACTAGGGTTTGGTAGCTTGGTACTATTCATATTCGATATTGGATATGTACCTAGCTTGGGTATCCATTGTCATAGTAGAGACATGGCCCTAACTCGAGGGTGACCAACTGCTGAGAGAGATGGTGCAATGCAATCTATGGCTGGGTGGTGCATCGAAGGTCTACAACTAGTCAGTCGATTTTGATATATGAGTGTTTAAAAACTATTTTATGTATGTTTTATGGATTTTTTTCGCATGTTATTTTATTTTTCTATCATGTTATGTATAATGCATTATGTTCACAGTATCAGTAACAAATGTAGGGGCATCACCCAGTTGGGCAACTTGGGGATGTCAATGTTGAAGAATCTGGGGCAATTATAGTTAATGAGATTCTTCTTAGCATGATAACTATTTGTGAGGTATTTTATCTTTAGATTATTAGCACAATATTTTCTTGATATAATTAGTGTGTGTATTTCTTACTTCATCAAATAGCTACCAAAACAAAGAGACAAGAACACACGATGTTGGCTTTCTGCCAAGGCCAAAACCTCTCCCTCTTAGAGAGGAAAACCCGCACAAAATTCTTCTTATAGAGATTCCAATTGATGAATACCAAGACCATGACCCTTGACCTACTATGCCACTCCAAGACCAAGACATCAACCCTCTTCGTTGTCACTGTTGAGATCATCATTATGCTGCACCATTGAAGCCATTACTACTTTACCACTGAGATCTTCATTCTTGCTGCTCCATGATTGTTCCTTCATCAAGCTTTTCAACATCACAATGAGATCTTTATATACATGAATGAGAGTTGCACTGAGATCACAATTGTATCGTAGTTGCACCATTGATATCTTCATTGGAATACCACCGAGATCATGATTGCATCATGACTGTGTATGTCAAGATAAGAGTATGTATGTTGAGACTATGATTGTGTATACTTCTAAACTGTGCTCTTCACCAAGACTATAGCTATGCCCTCCTTGCATCGAGGTCTGCTGCGACTATGCTGAGACTGTATGGTTATTTCATTTAAGGCATTCCTCCTCTAGTTATGTATCACATGCCCTTTTCTGCCCAACACGCCTCAACATGTGTGTCTAGGTAGTTATTATGTGCCAATGCTTCTCAACATATGTGTCTAGGTCCATGCTCAACCTCTATGCAATATGCCCCTCGACCCAAGCGTCCTCAAGTCAAGTGACCAAACTCCATAGGGCTAGGTGCCTAGAACTCCTCCTTCAAGGTAGGTACCTCTCGTAATCAAGGAAATGACCTCCCCATTGTGTGCACCCAATGGGCTAGTCATAATGTTGATTAGGATAACAACCTCCTAAGTAAATGCATCATGCTAGCACTCTAAGCAAGGTCAATCGTCCACCCAAACTAAGCCATCCATATGTCCATCAAGCATCTCCTATGGACTAGGAGACCTAGCACCCTCCTAGCTATGTGAAAACACTTCTCGAATAACCCTAAAAGCTAACAAAGCACCAATGAAAGAGTTTAGAAGGTCAAAAGATAGGGGATGATAAGAAATCTCCCATGAAAGAAAGAGAAAAGGGGTAGGGGGGGTTTTCCCAAGGAAGAGTAATTCCAATTCACTAACAATGGCTTCAACCCAAAAGAAGCCATCAAAAGGATGAACTAAATTGACACTCATCATAGAGAAATGACATAGTCACCAAAATTATAACAAAATAATGTGTGACCTAGCCTACTTCCCACTCTTCAAGGGATATCTTCGATAAAAAGATAACTTAAATCACTCAAGATCCAATGGAAATATGAAGAAAAGGAAGATTTTGGCCAAAAAAGAGGTTGACAAGGTTGTATTTCTTCTCATTTTAGAGGATCTAGCTCCATGCTTCACATTTTTGCATATGTGATTCTAAAAGAACATAAAATAGTTCACTTCCTCAATTTCATTCATCTCAACCTTATTACGCTATTCTAGCGCACCAAATCAAAATAGAGGAGAGGTGTTACCCACCAAAATGGGTAACCCTAGCAAAAAAAATGTTCTCCTATTTTGGATATCCGACCAGCGAACATCCCTACACATTAGTTTGACGATGATGACATGTCAGCTCGTCCACCATCCGCACCAGTAACTATACCTGTCACTATCCAGCACTCCTCTTGAATGATGGGATATCACTCAACAAGTACTTTGATCATTTTGCAATTTGGTGCTTTTACTTAGTGTTTTGGGAATCTAGTATGGAGAAAGGGGTGATCTAGATGATTGACTGATATCGGCTATAAATTTGTTTTCTCACTTTACCATGGGTGTTAATTTTTATCCCTAGTCCAATGGGACTTCCCCCAAGGACTAGGGTTCTAGAAGGGGCACTACTTGGAAGACCTAGATTTGAAATAGCGCGTCCATTCTCCCTTTACCATACATAACACCTTCCACAACACATTATAAGCCCTTGATACTGTCTCTATTCTTCAGGTTCAACTACCATTGGTTCATTAGGATTTGGTGCTCTCTTATCTACATATTTGAGTAGGGCCAAAAAACATTGCCCTGGAGGTTCATGTAGCTAAAACAATGGAAAGGCATAATATGGCCACAATGAAAGAAAATAAGATCAAAATGCAAAAGATGGTCGAGACATAATTTAGCACGTGGGCAAAAGCCAAGCATGATCTCCACCCTGCTCATTAGCCATCACCCAGTTCCAAAGTACTCCATGCTCCATCTCATCAAAAGGAACCCTTGCATGTACCAACCCTAATTAGTGACAAACCACCACATCTTAAGGGATAAATTAAATGCTATATTATAAAAATCAAGCTTTGACCCTTGAGCTATGCGCCAAAACACAAATCATTAAAAAAAAAGTAAAAGGTGCACCAAAGTGGTGGGAAAAGAAGGACAAGCAACATAGCTCATGCATCCATGATTTCTCCCTCCATTACATCCATACACTCAAGATGTGAACTCTCGTTAGTTGGTCTCCTGACCATGGCACTTGGCCATGAATGTTCTTCCTTTCCATTGTCACTTATTTACAGCAATGCCTATTGATTGAATGGTTAAATACTTAGCCACCCCTACAAAGGTAGGCAACACCTTTAATGGACTTGATCTAGTAAAATATTTCAAGGTGATCTCAGATTGAAGTATTAATATGCCCTAAGCACTTCAGTAGGGTCCACTTAGATGCATTTATGATCTTAGTCTCTAAAGAGTGGTTGCTTTCACTTGACTTTGGGTTGATTTTGGCAGGTTATCCAAAGCATTAGAGGTCTTGAGGGCACCCCACTCCACATAATTCCCAGGCCATATCCTACATTCTAGAGAGCATGATGACATAACAGATGCAATGTTGCCCACTTTTGGCATAGCGTTACACGTTTTGATGACTTCAGCAATTAATTTGCATCCCAGAGAAGCCCAAGGAGCTAGAACATTGGGATTCTCTTTCCTAGAATGGAGGATCTTTGGTGATGTACCAACGGACAAAACATGTGCCCAAGTTGGCCTTCACTCTACTTGATGGGCATGCCATGATCTAGGGCTCAAAGGAGAATGGTTATTCTTGGTATGATTGAGGAGGTCTTGTTGCACCCGATGGAGCCCTAATGCTAGAGATACGAGGCAACACATTTCTCACTTGAAACCCATGGAGATGATGTCTGGCACCCACAGCTGAATTGTCAACACTTGGAGCTGCTTTGACGTGTGATTTGTGGATTTCCCTGAGATGGAGGATGATCATGACGCTTGAAAACAATTTTGAGCCTTGTCTCTGCCTTGATGAAGCATTTTGATCCCTAAAACAATATGAAGTCATCACCTTTTTAGGTCTACGTCACACACATTTATGTTTATCTTGGCATATTATGTTATAAAGCTAGTGGGTTGGCTTGTAAACCAATTTTACTTTTGTCCACTGAAAAATCAAACTTGCGTAGGGGCTTTTAATTAGAAATTAGAAGAAATAGACCTCATATAAATAGAGAATCACCTTTTTCATTTTGTTTTTATTTGATTTCTAAGGATAAATAATTAAATTATTTAAGTGACTTGTACTATAATCTCAATTGAGGATTAGGATTTAATTCTAGCCACTGATCACTTAGGAGATTAGGGTTAGTGATTTTGTCTTAATGAAATTATAAAATAAGCCTAAGGGAAAGGCAAAGACAACAATTGTTGAGGAAGCAGTTTTCTTAAGAGAAAGAGGCTAATTTAGACTGAAGAGAAGTAAAAAGAATTGCAACAAGGAATTACAGAAAAAATTTCAGGGGAATCCAAATTGAGGGTAGAGAGAGGCCAAGTCAGATGAATAGGAGGGACAAAATATACAGAGTCCAAATTTCTTAAGTGCGTAAGGGTCATACGAGGGAAAAGAGAGGGGACAAATTGCTGGTGAGGGAGGCTTAATTTTCTTGAGGTTGAGTTTCTTTAGTAGTGTAAATTTCCACAGGCCCATTTTTCAAAGTAGGATCGAGTTCCAAGTTCCCAATAGTTGTAATTTTCTATGTATTCTCTATGGGCCTAAGCCCAAATTTTGGGGAGGAAATTAATATGAAAGAAGATTGCTTTGGGAACAAATGTAATTTTGTAGTGTGATTGACTTCCCTAGTTTACTTCCGTTGCATTTTATTTTCTAAGTTAGTATACCATCATGTTTCTTTTATTAACAATGTCATAAATATTTGAGATAAAGTTTTTCTGGGTTTTTAATAAATTTTTAAAGTAAAGTAAATCAAATCTGGGATAAAAGAATTTAACACCCTTCCTTTATATAAAATAGGCAAGGGAGGAACACATAAAACATGAACTAAGTCCATACAAGTAACTGACAAGGAAAACCCACGTTGAGCACTATAGTATACATAATAAAAGAATAACAAGTGTCATACTTGGGTTCTACAAAAACCCAATGTGGTACATGTTACCACCCATTTTGTCGGTAATATCCCTAGGAGAAAGTTTTTCTCCGAGATGGTCCTCAACGGACAACAAGCAACCCCTTGTAGCCATAAGCTAGCTCATTGCTCATTTCTCCGCCACCTGAGCCAGCCATGTGGTCCCTCGACCATCTGCCATGATCGTATGTTTGAAAGTGGGCCTCCCGAATCTAAAGGTATGCCTTGTCATTTTGAAATAGAGTATTGTAGTTTGCTTCTCATGGACACTTTTGGGCATGGATTAATGGGGGGATTCGGCAGAAAGGATGGGCCAGGTCTGTGCTTCTGTCCCCTACACCCCTTTTAGGAATTAACCTTGGATTCAAGTCCTGTGGGATCATTTTTACTAATCATTTGGTTTCAGGGATGGTATTTCATGGGAAACCTTGATTTTGGTTGCGTGGTCCCACTCCCTTATCCGCTTATATTACCCTCTTTCCATTCATTATCACCCCATCCATATTTTCTCCCACCTGGGTCCACATCCCTCCATCGAGTCCAGATAGGGTTAGCTCCCCCCTTCTCCTTGCCCACACCTTGGGTTATAGCCTGGAATGAAGCCCGAAGGTTGATGCAGCTGAAAAGAAAGTTAAAAGCATATATGGTGACATTCAACAGGAAAAGTACCACAAAATGCAAGAGATGGTAGGGACGAAATCATTTAGCACGTGGGAAAAAGCCAATACATGAGTTGTACCCCATTATCATGGCCATCGGCCTGATCCCTACAGGTTGTATGAGCCTCCCTCATCATATAGGAACCCATGATTGTCCCGACTCCTGGTGGGCAATGAACCGCCCCACCTTAAAAGGGGGAATTCACTGCTATGTCTTATACATCATGCTCTAACCCCTTGAGCCCCAAGCAGTTAGTCAAAGAAAATCACAAAAAGTCAAAAGGTATTAAAGGAGGGTGGAAAAATCAAGGTCGGGGCACCTCATGTTCCATGATTTCTCCCTCCTACACATTATAAAATCAAGTGTGGGCTTCCCTCTTATTAGCTACCCTTGTACCCCAGCATGTCACCCAGGGCTACCCCTTCTCATTCCCTACTTCATTCACATATTTGTCACGTGCCACCACCTCTCGTACGATGTACCTTGACTATATTATCCCCTTTAGAAGTAGAAACCACCTAATAGAATTATTGGCTAACCCCATTTGGAATTAGGAGGCAATGGCACATCTCAAAGCCCATTATGGAAGGGCAGGCCATTATGAAGTCCCCACCTATGGTCCATGATTAGGTTGGCTCATTTACTCAATTTCTCTAATGACTTGTTGTACTAGAAGACTAGGGGACACATTGCATCTTATGCAGGATTGTAGATGGTTTCCATCTTGGGTTTGGTCTCCCTATACGGGGTCCTAATCCTCCAGAGGGCTACATTGGCACATGCAGGGTGAGCGTTGAGAGCCATGGGCCTCCATAGCAGAAGATTACAATCCATGGATTCCCACAGCCATTCAGAGATTGCTCATGGTTCACTTATGGGATGAGAAGGAAGCACTTGATCCATCATGCCTAGCCGGCTCCAAATCTACACCATACACTTGGGAGATGATCTACAACTTCCACAATGATGTGGCATCACCCACACCATCATCTTAGCCCTTGAGGACACCCTATAGGTATCTTCGATTTGTTTGGAGACCCATGAGGACACTTGTGTGCCCCAGATGTTCTTTCGAGCACCAGAGGTTATTACAAGGGGCCAACCCCTTGCCCATTGCTTTTGAGGGTCCTTGTCTTCATTATGGCACCCATGGACCTCATTAGGCCTCTTAGAGGGCCCTACGACATGCATAGATTATTATTTGACCTCTTGAGAGGCTTATCTTTTCATTTATGAGCTAGTTTGGTGGGCTTGTCACCAAACGTTGTATTATTAGAAAATTATCTTATTTTTAGGGTTTATGTAAGCCAAGGAGGCTAATTCGAACTCCTAAGTTGTGTATAAATACAAGTGAGGTGAGATCATTTCTCATCATCACTTTGGATTGGATCTCTCTCTTGTTTAGAGAATTTCGCACTTTTTTCTGGAGGATGAATTAGAACTTTTATGGATGAATTTTGATGTATGGTTGTTGGTCTATCTTCTCTTGGAGCTTCTCTATTATCATATTTGAATGGTTGGATATACTCTACTACATGTAAGTAATGCAATACGAAATTTTGATGTTATTCTTGTTACTTTTTGTCATATATGCTACACTGGGATTTTAGTTGTTTTAGGGCTAATTGTTGCATGCAGTTATTGCTTAAGATTGTGGAATTGTCTCTATTATAACGTTCCCTCCATGTATGGGCCATGTAGAGTGAGCGAATTATCCTAGGGGTAAAATTTGACCTCAGTAAGCAATTCCTCTTTTGCATTTGAAGTATAAAAGCTGCAAGATTGCTTTCACTTGACCTAGAGGGTTTGTGAAGTAATTTTGAGGCCTCCTTGATTGGGAACCAAGAAATATTACACATAATCAACATAGACTCCATTCTCCCAAGGATTAGGGCATTGATCTGCCAAGAGTGGTCACCAAATTCTTATTCTTTCACCTTTTCCCAAGTCTATTACCATTGGGATGCCTAGGGCATCAATTTCCTGACAAGTTAGGCACTAAAAAAATTCGATCTCCTAGGATCTCCTGCGTTGGGACTTCCCCTAAGGACTTAGGGTTCTAGGAGGGGCACTACTTGGAAGACCTAGATTTGAAATAGCATGTCCATTCTCCCTTTACCATACATAGCACCTTCAACAACACATTATAAGCCCTTGATACTATCTCTATTCTTCGGGTTCAACTGCCATTGGTTCATTGGGATTTGGTGCTCTCTTATCTACATATTTGAGTAGGGCAAAAAAACATTGCCCTGGAGGTTCATGTAGCTAAAACAATGGAAAGGCATAATGTGGCCACAATGAAAGAATATAAGATCAAAATGCAAAAGATGGTCGAGACATAATTCAGCGCGTGGGCAAAAGCCAAGCATGATCTCCACCCTGCTCATTAGCCATCACCCAGTTCCAAAGTACTTGATGCTCCATCTCATCAAAAGGAACCCTTGCATGTCCCAACCCTAATTAGTGACAAACCACCACATCTTAAAAGGTAAATTAAATGCTATATTATTAAAATCAAGCTTTGACCCTTGAGCTATGCACCAAAACACAAATCATTATAAAAAAAGTAAAGGGTGCACCAAACAGGTGGGAAAAGAAGGACAAGCAAGGTAACTCATGCATCCATGAATGCTCCCTCCATTACATCTATACACTCAAGATGTGGACTCTCATTAGTTGGTCTCCTGACCATGGCACTTGGCCATGAATGTTCTTCCTTACCATTGTCACTTTTTTACAGCATTGCCTATTGATTGAATGGTTAACCTTAGAAATGACACCCCTACAAAAGTAGGGAACGCCTTTAATGGACTTGATCTAGTAAAATATTTCAAGGTGATCCCAGTTTGAAGTATTAATATGCCCTAAGCGCTTCAGTATGGTCCACTTAGATGCATTTATGATCTTAGTCTCTAATGAGTGGTTGCTTTCACTAGAATTTGAGATGATTTTGATACGTTATCCAAAGCATAAGAGGTCTTGAGGGCACCCCACTCCACATAATTCCCAGGCCATATCCTACATTCTAGAGAACATGATGGCATAACAAATGCAATGTTTCCCACTTTTGGCAGAGCGTTATGTGTTTTGATGACTTGGGCAATTAATTTGCATCCCAAAGCAACCCAAGGAGCTAGAACATTGGGCTTCTCTTGCCTAGCATGGAGGATCTTTGGTGATGTACCAATGAAAAAAAATGCCCCAAGTTGGCCTTCACTCTACTTGATGGGCATGCCATGATCCAGGGCTCAAAGGAGCATGGTTATTCTTGGTATGATTGAGGACGTCTTGTTGCACCCAATGGAGCCCTAACGCTAGAGATACGAGGCACCACATTTCTCACTTGAAACCCATGGAGATGATGTCTGGAACCCACAGCTGGATTTTCGACCATTGGAACTGCTTTGATGTGTGATTTGGGGATTTCCCTGAGATGGAGGATGCTCATGATGCTTGAAGACATTTTTGAGCCTTGTCTTTGCCTTGATGGAGCATTTTGATCCCTAAAACAATATGAAGTCATCTCATCTTGAGCTCTACGCCACACACATTTATGCTTATCTTCGCATATTATATTATAAAGCTAGTGGGTTGGCTTGTAACCCGATTTTACTTTTGACCACTAAAAAATCAAACTTGCGTAGGGGCTTTTAATTAGAAACTAGAAGAATAGACCTCATATAAAAAGAGAATCACCAAATTCATTTTGTTTTTATTTGATTTCAAAGGATAAATTATTAAATTATTTAAGTGACTTAGAATATAATATCAATTGAGGATTAGGATTTAATTCTAGCCATTGATCACTTAGGAGATTAGGGTTAGTGATTTTGTCTTAATGAAATTATAAAATAAGCCTAAGGGAAAGGTGAAGACACGACAATTGTTGAGGAAGCAATTTTTTTAGGAGAAAGAGGCTAATTTAGACTAAGGAGAAATAAGAAGAATTGCAACAGGGAATTTTAGAAGAAATCTAAGGGGAATCCAAGTTGAGGGCAGAGAGAGGCCAAGTCAGATGAATAGGAGGGCCAAAATATATCGAGGCCAAATTTCTTAAGTGCGTAAGGGTCATATGAGGGAAAAGAGGAGCCAAATCGCTGGTGAGGGAGGCTTAATTTTCTTGAGGTTGAGTTTCTTCAGTAGTGCAAATTTCCACAGTCCCATTTTTCATTTTTCCCAATAGTTGTAATTTTCTATGTATTCTCTATGGGCCTAAGCCCAAATTTTGGGGAGGAAATTAATATTAAAGAAGATTGCTTTGAGAAACAATTTGATGTCGTAGCATGATTGGTTTCCCTAGTTTACTTCCGTTTCATTTTGTTTTCTGAGTTAGTATACCATCATGTTTTATTTTATCAACAATTTCAGAAATATTTGAGATAAATATTTTCTGGGTTTTTAATAAATTTTTGAAGTAAAGTAAATCAGATCTGGGATAAAAGAATTTAGCACCTTTCCCTTTATATAAAATAGGCAAGGGAGGAAAACATAAAACATGAACTAATTCCATACAAGTAACCAATAAGGCAAACCCATATTGAGCACTATAGTATACACAATACAAGGATAACAAGTGTCATACTTGGGTTCTACAAAAACCCAATGTGGTACATGTTACCCACCATTTTGTGGGTACTATCCGTAGGAGAAATTTTTTCTCCAGGATGGTCCTCAGCCGACACCAAGCAGCCCCTTGCAGCCATAAGCTAGCTCATTGCGCCATTTCTCCGCCACCTGAGCTAGCCATGTGGTCCTTCGACCATCTGCCATGATCGTATGTTTGAAGGTGGGCCTCCCGAATCTAAAGGTTTGCCTTGACATTTTGAAATAGAGTATTGTAGTTTGCTTGTCATGGACACTTCTGAGCATGGATTAATGGGGGGATTCGGCTGAAAGGATGGGCTAGGTCTGTGCTTCTGTCCCCTACACCCCTTTTAGGAATTAACCTTGGATTCTAGTCCTGTGGGATCTCATTTACTGATCATTTGGTTTCAAGGATGGTATTTCACGGGTAACCCTGATTTTGGTTGTGTGATCCCGCTCCCTTATCCGCTTATATTACCCTCTTTCCATCATTATCACCCCATCCATATTTTCTCCCACCTGGGTCCACATCCCTCCACCGAGTCCACATAGGGTTAGCTCGCCCCTTCCCCTTGCCCACACCTTGGGTCATGGCCTGGAATGAAGCCCAAAGGTTGATGTAGCTGAAAAGAAAGTGAAAAGCATATAAGGCCACATTCAACAAGAAAAGTACCACAAAATGCAAAGATGGTCGGGACAAAAGCATTTAGCACGTGGGAAAAAGCCAATACATGAACTCTACCCCATTATCATGGCCATCAGCCTGGTTCCTATAGGTTCTATAAGCCTCCCTCATCATATAGGAACCCATGATTGTCCCAACCCTTGGTGGGCAATGAACCAACCCACCTTAAAAGGGGGAATTCACTGTTATATCTTATACATCATGCTCTAACCACTTGAGCCCCGAGCAGTTAATCAAAGAAAATCACAAAAAGGCAAAAGGTATTAAAGGAGGGTGGAAAAATCAAGGTCGGAGCACCTCATGTACCACGATTGCTCCCTCCTACACATTATAAACCCAAGTGTGGGCTTCCCTCTTATTAGCTACCCTTGTACCCCAGCATGTGACCGAGGGTTGCCCCTTCTCATTCCCTACTTCATTCACCTATCCGTCACGTGCCACCACCTCTTGAAGGATGTACCTTGACTATATTATCCCCTTTAGAAGTAGAAACCACATAATAGGATTATTGGTTAACCCCATTTGGAATTAGGAGGCATTGGCACATCTCGAAGCCCATTATGGAAGGGAAGGCCATTATGAAGTCCCCACCTGTGGTCCATGATTAGGTACGCTCATTTACTTGATTTCTCTAATGACTTGTTGTACTGGAAGGCTACAAGACGCATTGGATCTTATGCAAGATTGCAGATGGTTTCCATCTTGGGTTTGGTCTCCCTATATGGGGTCCTAATCCTCTAGAGGGCTACATTGGCACATGTAGGGCGAGCGTTGAGAGCCATTGGCCTCCAGAGCAGAAGATTACAATCGATGGATCCCCACATCTATTCAGAGATTTCTCGTGGTTCACTTATGGGACGAGGTGGATGCACTTGATCCATCATGCCCAGTTGGTCGCGTATCTACACCATACACTTGGGAGATGATTCAAGACTTCCACGATGATGTGGCATCACCCACACCATCATCCTAGCCCTTGAGGGACGCCTACAAGTATCTTTGATTTGTTTGGAGACCCATGAGGACACTTGTGTTCCCCCAAATGTTATTTGGAGCACCATAGGTTATTACAAGGAGCCAACCCCTTGCACATTACTTTTGAGGGTCCTTGTCTTCATTATGGCACCCATGGACCTCATTAGGCCTCTTAAAGTGCCCTACGACATGCATAGATTATTATTTGACCTCTTGAGAGGCTTATCTTTTCATTTATGAGCTAGTTTGGTGGGCTTGTCACCAAACGTTGTATTATTATAACATTATTTTATTTTTAGGGCTTATGTAAGCCAAGGAGGCTAATTCGAACTCTTAAGTTGTGTATAAATACAAGTGAGGTGAGATCATTTCTCATCATCACTTTGGATTGCATTTCTCTCTTCTTTAGAGAATTTCCCACTTTTTTCTGGAGGATGAATTGGAACTTTTATGGATGAATTTTGATGTATGGTTGTTGGTTTATCTTCTCTTGGAGATTCTCTATTGTCATTTGTGAATAGTTGGATATACTCTACTGCATGTAAGTACGAAATTTTGATGTTATTCTTGTTACTTTTTGTCATATATGCTAGACTGGGATTTTAGTTGTTTTAGGGCTAATTGTTACATTCAGTTATTGCTTATTATTGTGGAATTGTCTCTATTATAACGTTCCCTCCATGTATGGGCCATGTAGTGTGAGCGAAATATCCTAGGGCTAAAATTTGAACTCGATAAGCAGTTCCTCTTGTGCATTTGCAGTATAAAAGCTGCAAGATTGCTTTCACTTGACCTAGAGGGTTTGTGAAGTAATTTTGAGGCCTCCTTGATTGGGAACCAATAAATATTACACATAATCAACATAGAATCCATTCTCCCAAGGATTAAGGCACTGATCTGCCAAGGGTGGTCACCAAAACTCTTATTCTTTCACCTTTTTCCAAGTCTAGTCCCATTGGGGTGCCTAGAGCATCAATTTCCTGACAAGTTAGGCACTAAACAAATTCGATCTCCTAGGGTCTCCTGCACTGGCCTTTCCTCTACCCCTCCTCCAAATTTGAAGACATTCCGACGGTGTAGTTGGGAGAAAAGCCAAGCCCTAGCTCCCAGACCAAAACTTTCCCTGCCATCCCCAAGGCTAGCACTTCCCAGAGTCAAACCAACATCTTGAGAAATTATATTTTCTTTGATCCTCTCCCCACCTTGTCTAGGGTAAGAATATCATTGGTTGCTACATTCCTTCCTCATACCCTAGACCGGGTCCACTTGGCCCCGTGTGGTCCCACTCCTTTGAAAGACCATCCTTCAAGAACCATCCGAGATACCAATTCTAACAAGGATTTTAGGGATTGGGAAACTCCTTCACAATTCTTATCCCATAAACCTAACCCTCAAATCCTCTCCTCCTTTCCCTAGATTACCTAGTACCTTGCTTACAAAGCAACCAAACTTTATCCTTCAAATTCTGGAAAAGGGATATCTGGGTCCCTCATATCCACTGACTTATCCTTCATTAGTGACCCCACACATACCGAGTCTCCTCCCATCGGTGAAATTCCGTAAATAGAATGGAGCCTTAGCTGTGGTGACAATGGACTAAGACTCCATTTGTTGCCCTTGGCCTAGCGTTTGCCCTTTAGGAATTCCCTTTAGGTCCCCTGCTAGTTTGATCGGTAAGAGTACACAATCCAAGCATGATCCTCCTTGGGCTCAATGCCCCCTCCTCTAAGATGGTGCACTCTCTAACACATTGCTAGACCAACACCACTCCCTCTCACATGGTGTTTCACTCTCCAAGTGTCCTTATTTAAGGCATTCCTCCCCTAGTTAAGTATCACATGCCCTTTTCTACCCAAAACACCTCAACATGTGTGTCAAGGTAGTTATTATGTGCCAATGCTTCTCAACATATGAGTCTAGGTCCATGCTCAACCTCTATGAAGTATGCTCCTCGACCCAAGCGTCCTCAAGTCTAGTCTCCAAACTCCATAGGCTAGGTGCCTAGAACTCCTCCTTCGAGCTAGGTATCTCTCGTAATCAAGCAAATGACCTCCCCATTGTGTGCACCCAATAGGCTAGTCATAATGTTGACTAGGATAACAACCTCCTAGGTAAATGCATCATGCTAGCACTCTAAACAAGGTTAATCATCCACACAAACTAAGCCATCCATATGTCCATCAAGCATCTCCTATGGACTAGGAGACCTAGCACTCTCCTAGCTATGTGAAAACACTTTTGGAATAACCCCAAAAGCTAACAAAGCACCAATGAAAGAATTTAGAATGTCAAAAGATAGGCAAGGATAAGAAATCTCCCATGAAAGAAAGAGAAAAGGGGTAAGGGGGGGGGGTGTCCCAAGGAAGAGTAATTCCAATTCACTAACAATGGCTTCAACCCAAAAGAAGCCATCAAAAGGATGAATTAAATTGACACTCATCATAGAGAAATGACATAGTAACCAAAATTATAACAAAATAACGTGTGACCTAACCTACTTCCCACTCTTCAAGGGATATCTTGGCTAAAGAGATAACATAAATAACTCAGGGTCCAATGGAAATATGAAGAAAAGGAAAATTTTGGCCAAAAATAGAGGTTGACAAGGTTGTATTTGTTCTTGTTTTAGAGTCTCTAGCTACACGCTTCACATTTTTGCATATGTGATTCTAAAAGAACAGAAAATAGTTCACTTCCTTAATTCCATTCATGTGAGCCTTATTACACTATTCTAGTGCGTAAAATAAAAATAGAGAGGTGTTACCCACCAAAATGGGTAACCCTAACAAATAAAATGTTCTCCTATTTTGGATATCTGACTAGCTAACAACCCTACACATTAGCTTGACGATGATGATATGTCAGCTCCTCCACCATCTACACCAGTAACTATACCTGTCACTATCCAGCACTCCTCTTGAATGATGGGATACCACTCAACAAGTACTTTGATCGTTTTGCGATTTGGTTCTTTTACTTAGTGTTCTGGGCATTTAGTATGGAGAAAGGGGTGATCTAGATGATTGACCAATATCGGCTATAAATTTGTTTTCTCACTTTACTAAGGGGGTTAATTTGTATCCCTAGTCCAATGGGACTTCCCCTAAGGACTTAGGGTTCTAGGAGGGGCACTACTTGGAAGACCTAGATTTGAAATAGCGTGTTCATTCTCCCTTTACCATACATAACACATTCCAAAACACATTATAAGCCCTTGATACTATCTCTATTCTTTGCGTTCAACTGCCATTGCTTCATTGGGATTTGGTGCTCTCTTATCTACATATTTGAGTAGGGCCAAAAAGCATTGCCCTGGAGGTTGATGAAGCTAAAAGAATGGAAAGGCATGATATGGCCACAATGAACGAAAATAAGATCAAAATGCAAAAGATGGCTCAGACAATTTAGCGCGTGGGCAAAAGCCAAGCATGATCTCCACCCTCCTCATTAGCCATCACCTAGTTCCAAAGTACTTGATGCTCCATCTCATCAAAAGGAACCCTTACATGTCCCAACCCTAATTAGTGACAAACCACCACATCTTAAGGGGTAAATTAAATTCTATATTATAAAAATCAAGCATTGACCCTTGAGCTATGCACCAAAACACATATCATTATAAAAAAAAGTAAAAGGTGAACCAAAGGGGTGGGAAAAGAAGGACAAGCAAGGTAACTCATGCATCCATGACTGCTCCCTCCATTACATCTATACACTCAAGATGTGGACTCTCATTAGTTGGTCTTTTGACCATGGCACTTGGCCATGAATGTTCTTCCTTTCCATTGTCACTTATTTACACCAATGCCTATTGATTGAATGGTTAACCTTAGAAATGCCACCTCCCCTTGGGGGCTAGAAGCACCTAATAGAGTTGAATACTTAGCCATCCCTACAAATGTAGGGAACACCTTTAATGGACTTGGTCTAGTAAAATATTTCAAGGTGATCCCAGTTTGAAGTATTAAATGGCCCTAAATGCTTCAGTATGATCCACTTAGATGCATTTATGATCTTAGTCTCTAATGAGTGGTTGCTTTCACTTGACTTTGAGTTGATTTTGACAGGTTATCCAAAGCATTAGAGGTCTTGAGGGCACCCCACTACACATAATTCCCAGGCCATATCCTACATTCTAGAGAGCATGATGACATAACAGATGCAATGTTGCCCACTTTTGGCAGAGCGTTAGGCGTTTTGATGACTTGGGCAATTAATTTGCATCCCAGAGCAGCCCAAGGCACTAGAACATTGGGCTTCTCTTGCCTAGCATGGAGGATCTTTGGTGATGTACCAATGGACAAAGCATGCCCCCAAGTTGGCCTTCACTCTACTTGATGGGCGTGCCATGATCCAGGGCTCAAAGGAGGATGGTTATTCTTGGTATGATTGAGGACGTCTTGTTGCACCCGATGGAGCCCTAACGCTAGAGATACGAGGCACCACATTTCTCACCTGAAACCCATGGAGATGATGTCTGGCACCCACAGTGGATTTTCGACCCTTGGAGCTGCTTTGATGTGTGATTTGGGGATTTCTCTGAGATGGATGATGATCATGATGCTTGAAGACATTTTTGAGCCTTGTCTTTGCCTTGATGGAGCATTTTGATCCCTAAAACAATATGAATTCATCACCATTTTAGGTCTACGTGACACGCATTTATGCTTATTTTGGCATATTATGTTATAAAGCTAGTGGGTTGGCTTGTAACCCAATTTTACTTTTGTCCACTGAAAAATCAAACTTGCGTAGGGGCTTTTAATGAGAAATTAGAAGAAGTAGACCTCATATAAATAGAAAATCACCTTTTCATTTTGTGTTTATTTGATTTCTAAGGATAAATAATTAAATTATTTAAGTGACTCAGAATATAATCTCAATTGAAGATTAGGATTTAATTCTAGCCATTGATCACTTAGGAGATTAGGGTTGGTGATTTTGTCTTAATGAAATTATAAAATAAGCCTAAGGGAAAGGTGAAGACACAACAATTGTTGAGGAGGCGGTTTTCTTAAGAGAAAGAGGCTAATTAGACTGAAGAGAAGTAAGAAGAATTGCAACAGGGAATTTCAGAAGAAATTTCAGGGGAATCCAAGTTGATGTCAGAGAGAGGCCAAGTCAGATGAATAGGAGGGGCAAAATATACAGAAGCCAAGTTTCTTAAGTGCGCAAGGGTCATACGAGGGAAAAGAGAGGGGCCAAATTGTTGGTGAGGGAGGCTTAATTTTCTTGAGGTTGAGTTTCTTCAATAGTGCAAATTTCCACAGGTGCATTTTTCATAGTAGGATTGAGTTCCAAGTTACAGATAGCTGTAATTTTCTATGTATTCTCTATGGGCCTAAGCCCCAAGTTTGGGGAGGAAATTAACATAAAAGAGGATTGCGTTGGGAACAAATTTGATGTTGTAGTGTGATTGATTTCCCTAGTTTACTTCCGTTGCATTTTATTTTCTGAGTTAGTATACCATCAAATTTATTTTATCAACAATTTCATAAATATTTGAGATAAATAATTTCTGGGTTTTTAATATATTTTTGAAGTAAAGTAAATCAGATCTGGGATAAAAGAATTTAACACCTTTCCCTTTATATAAAATATGCAACGGAGGAAAATATAAAACATGAACTAAGTCCATACAAGTAACCAACAAGGCAAACCCATATTGAGCATTATAGTATACACAATACAAGAATAACAAGTGTCATACTTGGGTTCTACAAAAACCCAATGTGGTACATGTTACCCACCATTTTATGGGTAATATCCCTAGGAGAAATTTCTCTATCGGCAGCAAGTAGTCCCTTGCATCCATCATCTAGTTCATTACGCCATTTCTCTGCCACCTAAGTCAACCATGTGGTCCCTCGACCATTTGCCATGATCATATGTTTGAAGGTGGGCGTCCCGAATCTAAAGGTATGCCTTGTCATTTTGAAATTGAGTAATGTAGTTTGCTTGTCTTGGACACTTCTGGCCATGGATTAATGGGGGGATTCGGCAGAAAGGATGGGCTAGGTCTGTGCTTTTGTCCCCTACACCCCTTTTAGGAATTAACCTTGGATTCTAGTCCCGTGGGATCTCTTTTACTAATCATTTGGTTTCAGGGATGGTATTTCATGGGAAACCCTAATTTTTGTTGCTTGGTCCCGCTCCCTTATCTGCTTATATTACCCTTTTTCCATTCATTATCACCCCATCCATCTTTTCTCCCACCTGGGTCCACATCCCTCCATCGAGTCCACGTAGGGTTAGCTCGCCCCTTTCCCTTGCCCACACCTTGGGTCATGGCTTGGAATGAAGCCCAGAGGTTGATGCAGCTGAAAAGAAAGTTAAAAGCATATATGGCCACATTCAACAGGAAAAGTACCAGAAAATGCAAAAGATGGTCAGGACAAAAGCATTTAGCACGTGGGAAAAAGCCAATACTTGAGCTCTACCCCATTATCATGGCCATCAGCCTGGTTCCTATAAGTTCTATGAGCCTCCCTCATCATATAGGAACCCATGATTGTCCTGACCCCTGGTGGGCAATGAACCGCCCCACCTTAAAAGGGGGAATTCACTACTATATCTTATACATCATGCTCTAACCCCTTGAGCCCCGAGCAGTATTACTTGCTTCATGGGTTTCATGAGCAAGAGATTTTATTTTTGAGTCAACACTCCCATTGAGAGTCTTTAGGAATTATTTGTCATCTAGTCATAAAATGATAGTCATTGTCATGTAATGAAGTCATGTTACACTTTGTAAAATTTCAAATTTGTCTATGTAAAGTATCCTCCAAGACCTTGTCACTTATCCTCTTCAAGTCGACCCAACCACAAGTGATCATGTCGACCTAAAGGACATGATGAAAGGTGTATATATAAGCCAAACTCTACCTCACTTGAAGGAAAGCAACTCAACAAGCATTCGATCAAGAAGAAGTGCGAAGAAGGTATAGCGAAGGAGATTCTTCTAGGTATTGCGAAGTAGGGTTTCTTCTGGGATAGGCGAAGGAGAGATTCTTCTGGGGCAGCAAAGAGAAAAGGTTGCTTCTGGGCAAGCGGAGAGGAGGTTTTCTCTTGGCAAGCGAAGGAAAAGTTTCTTCAGGGGCAGCAAAAGAAGGATTCTTCTAGGTGACCAAGATAGAGATCTATAGACTGAGTTTCTCTAGAGAAGATCAGTGAAAGCCTAGAGACCGAGAATATCTAGAGGAAACCGAGAAGGAGCAGTGTGAAGAATAGAGACCGAGTTTCTCTAGAAAGAGTAGAGGAAAGCAGTTCGCAGTTCGAGATCAAGAAAAAAGTCGAGGAAGGGAAGAGGCAGAACATCAAGGTTAGTGACAAGGAGGATACTAGCGTCAAGGTTCTGTGTCATGGTATTGGTACATGTCAATTGAAGTTCTAGAAGAAGAATTTTGATCGGGTTTTCCTCTCAAGAGGTGAGAGGTGTTGGCCCTAGCTGATAAGCCTACATACTGTGCCACTTGTCTTTTATTGTGCATATTGGTAATTGTCTTGACGAAAAAAACATTATAATAGCATAACAAAGAAAAGACTATAAGCTAAGAAGTAAAAGTATATCACAAGCAATTATCAACCAGAGAAATCCTTTAACTATCCTTGCCCTAGATTTCTCAACACAGAGTCCATTGCAATGTTGAGATAGGAGAATTTGCAGTAGAACATATTTTAAAGTTAGACCCTGAAAACACCGGTACTTATGTACTACTGTCAAACACCCATGGTGCTACAAGAAAGTGAATAATGCAGCAACAGTGATCCAGGTGGATGTTGGTGGCCACCCACCTATCCCATTTGGACCCCCACAACTGTCTCTTTCAGTTTTTCAGTTTCCTTAATCGTAGCACAATTTACTATTTTTAGCAGCTTTTCGGATCCTGAACTTCCGAAGCCGTTTTGAGGCCCTAAACGACGTTTTTTGGGAAATCTGGAGAAACATGGATCCATGGATGGATGTTGCTCTTCCCAAAGTTGTAGTGCTCGAATAGATCTTTCTAACGAGCTACTGTACGCATCAAAGGAAGATCGGGTGCCAAAGTTACGACCCTGGGAAATTGATGTACCAACTTACCCAAAACGGGCCCACAATTTGGCATTTCATCTTCTAGGGTTAGGTTTTGGGATGTTAAGGGTTTTCCATTGTTTCTCAACAATAAATAGGCCTTCGAGCCTCATTGTAACACAATTCAGAGGCATGTAGCCGCCACATCTCTTCTCAGAGATAAGCTACCACCGCCCTAGCTGGTTTATTTCCTTTTCTGTTTGTAAGCATATTTCAGTATTTTACATTAATGAAATGAAGTATTATTTCTTCTGCATATCTGTATTTATGGTTATCTCTGTAATTTGTTGCATTCCTGTTTAAATCTGGATCAAAGGGTGAGCAAAATGATGAAATCCAAGCATTTAAGAAAGACTCCTAGATGTGGCTGGATTGAGGTCAATAGAGGAGATGTGTCACACCCAGGGACTGAGGAAATATATGCAATGTTGGAGAGCTCAACTATGCAGCAGAAAGGCAGCAAGATATGTACCTAACACAACCTTTGTTTTGTGTGAGATGGAACAATTGGAAAAAAAACAAAATCCAAACAAGGAACAATTGCTTTTGTTGATGGTTTCAAGCATTTGGCAATTCAGGATGCAGGAATCCATAATATAAGAGCTTATATAAAGCTTTACAAATTGGCTTAAGTTACTAAAGGCATTGTATGATGTTTGACATTTGTAGCTTCACAACGGGGATACATTACTCCATTGTATGAATAATTTGATTCATTAGAAATCTACTACAATGATCACTCATGCATATCAAATCATCTGGTTATACCCAAATGGATAGGGTGATGAGGCCTTGGAACTCTTTTGGTAAATGCAACACGAAAGATTGAGAACTAGTTTTGTTACAATTGTTGTTGTTCTCCCAGTGTGTGTGACTGGGGGGGATCTGCAACTTGGGCGGGACATAGTCATGAACATGTTTTGGAGCTTATGTTTTCATAGTGGCATCATGTGCAATCTAGAGAAATGAACAACACGGGAGGTCCTACTCCTTGTATAGACTAGGTTGGGGTGCTACTGAAGGTGGATTTTGGTCAAAACAAGTGTTATCAGCTCAAGCAGATGCTACACTAACAACCATCTTACGTGAAATTTTTCCACATGTCCTTGGCAAAGATGCTTTTGACCTCAAAATATCAATTTACAAAATGCTAGGGTAAAATGCTTTAAACAATTGTTTTAATGCAGCAATGTCTGGACATTTAAAAAAAAGTCACACATTTTAAAATATTAATACAGTGAAACTTGTTATTACATTGTGAATGGTCCAGGAGACCATAATCTCATGCAAGTAGCAAGAAGAATGAAACCCTATCCAAGGTTCTCTCTGATGAGCATTTTGGGTTCTGAGAAGGAAGTCAAATATTTGAAGCAGTTTCATAGCTCAAGAGGCTCTTGATTCAATCAAGAAGAAGATACCAGCCATGATCATCAAACTGGACTTATCAAAATCCTATGATAGAGTAGATTCAGTTGTTGTTACTCCACATACAAGTTTTGAGCCTCTTAACTAACATCCTGATAGAGTAATGCTACCCTACGACCACTTACGTAGTATTGATAAATGGCTCTCCCACACATTTCTCCAAACCTGGAAAAGGATTAAGACAAGGTTGTCCTTTGTCTTACGTTTGTGGGTGGCAGAAGGCCTGAGAAGTACCTGAATAATCTAAAAGTAGACAGGAACTTCAGAGGAGCACAGTTAACACCATTCCCCAACAGTTCTCACATGTTTGTAGATGATTTTCTGTTTGGAATGGGAGCAGTCAAAGAAACAAAGTGCATAGGGAAAGCAATAGAACATTATTGCTTCCTAATGAGGATGGAAATCAGTCTAGACAAATTTACTATAATTATGTATAAGGTTAGTGATTATAGATAAGAAAGGATCAAGGCTTCACTGCATTGTCAAAATAATGATGATTCTATGAAGTACCTACGTTCCCACCTAATAAAAAGGGATATAAAACTAAATCTGTGATGCAACAGGTCCAGGAGACTGACATTAATAAATATTGTGATAGAGGTAACCCCATTTCATTGGATGGCATGGCTATATACCTAAAGGGATCCTCAATATTTCATTAGGAAGGTCTGTTTTAGATATTTATAGGCTGGAAAAATAAACGGAGGTATTCCCCTAGTTTCCAAAACCCAAGAAAAATATGAGGAAGTAGGGGATTGAAGGACCCATTTTATCCAATGATCATGCTGCAAAAATATTTGGAGGATCATGTCTACTAAAGAGATTTGACAATCATTTATGGAAAAGAATATATTGACAATTGAACTGGGACAATTCATGGAAACATATTTGCTCCTAGGAGACAATCTCAACTAATTAGTAGGAAATGTACAAGGGGTGTGAATCAGAAGAGACCCTTGGATTGGAGGTCTGGAGGTGCCCAGGTTATCTCAACAAGTCATAAATTTCCTTTGTGATAGAAACTTACACTTTCTAGCAGAGATGTTTATAGTCAAGAACAGGTTAATTCGTGGACAGTAGGCTATAGAAGAAGGCTAATGATTTGGGGATTCAGGCAGATTCAGGCCCATAAATAGAGGAATGGAAGCAAGATGCAAATACACTAAATTAAACCTTCAACCAGAGTACTTGAACAATCTAACAGGTTCTCTGGACAACAAACAAGGAGGTTTATATGAAGTGAAAGTTGGATATGATAGCCTTGAAGACCCATAATGATAAATATGGAGATGACACTTTATGGAAATTTCATGCTACTAGGATATTTCTATGGCTTTCCTTGAAGAACAAATCTTAACATGGGATTATCTACAAAAAAGATCATAGCAGGGCCCTCGACTTTATTTCCTCTGGAAATAGAATAGGGGAAACATAAATCATGTTCTCCTTAATTTACCAAGAAATGACTGGAGGAAAAGGAAAGTGAAAAGGAGAATTGGTATATGAAGCTCGGGAAGCATGGTTGGAGGATAAAAGGATCCTACAGAAATTTTGATAACGCAGAGAAGTCAGAAAAGGGGGCAGTCAGGGAACCTACAGATCAACTCCAACAGTCCTTAAAACTATTTTGACAGTGCTACTAGCAAAAACTATCCAATCACGTGTGGGACAGGAGGCAGCCTAGAGATCTCTAATAAGCATAGAATCATTTTGAATGTGATCTGGTACAGGGCACTAACAATTTCGTAGAGATTACTGCATCCACCATTCTAATGACCATAGCATAAGAAACAGGATTAAATGATATCAACATTCATAGGAATTCCAAATTAGTGTTGGACCATGAAATCACTGAACGAAGAAGAAGATAAGTTTTGGACTGCATGGCTGTCTTCAACTGGCAGAACCTATGAAAACCAATTTTAAGTTTTAACTCTATACAGTGTCGGTTTCATGATACAACTCCTACGGCTCTCTGACACTCTCTACCAAGGCGGAATCCCATTATGTACTATATAGACATGCATAACTAAAGTTTAAAGCTCGCCTGAACTATATAAAAATTAGAAAAGAAAAATAACAACATCGATATGCATAACTAAAAGTTTAAAGCTCGTCCGAAATATATAAATTAGAAAAGAAATTTAACAACATCCAAATTAAATCGCCTAGCCAATGGATAAAAATGAAAAGGGAAAAGACAGCCAACCGAAAACATACAACCAAAACAATGTGTACATACATGACAGAGGCTCGTGATATTCTTCAGCAGGCTTGTGTCCATGACTCCTTCCAAAAGCTCGAACGATAAGAGTACTTTTAGCGCTCCATACAAATTAGTGCAGCCTGTTAACTAACAAAACCATATCTGGTGATCTATCCTGAAAAAAGAATGCGAACAGAAGAGGAAATATGGAAAAAATTAATGTTAAAACTCATCATCTAATATTTATCAGAAAGGACTACGAGATACCGACATCAATGAATGTTTTCGTCTCTTTAGGAAAGCGAGAGTTGAAAGGTCCGTACCTACCTTACTCCTTATAATGCACGAAAGGTGTACGAACATCTGTTCGTCGGATAAAAGACAAATCAGGTGCCTCTCGACCTGTTAACAATATTATTAAACGAGATTAGTGAATGTTTTTTCTGTCTTGCAAACCGAGAAATAAAGGATCGTCGTTTACCTTACGTAATGATGAAGCAAAGGGCGTACGAGCATCCTCCAGCACTTTGCCTGTCCGGCCTGTCAAGCTGACTCCACCTGTTACAATATTGTTAAGTAAACCGAGAATGGTGAATGTTTTATGTCTTGGAAACCGAGAATTAAAAGACGTAAGTTGGCTTACCTTCCCTAATGATGAAACCAAAAGGTGTACGAGCATCCTTTGGCACGTTCGTATCCTGTCCTGCGTTGCAATCTTGTTTTCCCATATTCACTGCAAACCATATACACACCATTTAAGAAATATGTGAACACCGCCGCTGAGGCAGATTGAGTCAAATAAACATAAGACAGGTATAGAAACCAAAGTTTCTCGTGTCATAAGCCTTCCTTTCACCTGTTGCAAACCCTCCCTTTCACCTGTGGCAAAATTATTAACCAGATCAAAACCCAAATGCAAGAATTGCCAAAAGAAAAATAAAAGCATTATCTCTATGGTTAAAGGCCTTGCAATTCCCACAGCTTCATTGTGATGTAGAAATAATGAAGACAGTCAGTTTAATGATTAGGGCTCTATGCAGCTAAAACCAGAAAAGAAAAATAAAAGCATTATCTCTATGGTTAAAGGCCTTGCAATTCCCACAGCTTCATTGTGATGTAGAAATAATGAAGACAGTCAGTTTAATGATTAGGGCTCTATGCAGCTAAAACCAGAAGATAACTATTAACCATTATCTACTATGAAGCTTCTCACTGTACAGATTTATCAATAAAAACTACCTAAATTTAAAAACAAACCCATACCTGCCTTCCACTCCAATGGGCAACATTCTTTTTCAATTCTCCTGCTCTACATTACAACAACAAAATAAAATCACCAGGGCAATTGATGCAAACAAGCAGGGCAAAAGAAAGAAGGATGAATTACAATAAAAACATAAAAGAACACACAAATTACAGTCAAAAGGGAACAGCAAATTAAAATTATAAAATCCAAGATGCATGGCCATGCAAAAGAAACAAACATCCACAGAAAGAAAAAAGAAAAAAAAAGAGGCAAGCGAATGCAATGTAAAGAAGCAGAATAAGAGATGAAGGACATGTTTGGCATGCGAAAACGTCTTATATAATCTTCCTTTCAAACGGTCAAGGCGCTTTGAGATGATAGCTTATAGCTTTTTGGTATGATAAGGGGTCAGGCATTCCATCCGCATGCATTTCAAATTTTGAATTGAGTACACGAAATAGAGCATCCTCTTGTAAATATCCCTTCTTTCTTTCTTTCAGCCAGCGTTTGTAAAAAAACTTTTTCTCGTTTTGTTTTTTCAGCGTCTCCGCTCCATTTTTTGTTTTTCAATATATTTATTGGTTTTAAATTATAGATATTTTTATTTAATTTTTTTATATTTTTAGCCATCAATTTTTTTATTAATTTTCATTTAATTTTAAATTATAAATTTTTTAATTATTAAACAAAATTATTTAATTTGTAATATTTTAATTAATAAAAACCGTTTTTATTTTAAAACTTTTATATAACTTTTAATATATTTAAACTTTTCAAAAACCCTGTTAAAGTGTAAAAAACATTTTTGATATTTGAATTTATGAAATTATCATTAATAAAAGAAAAACGGAGTAGAGTTAACATTGTTGTAGAGGTATGTTTAATTATTAAAAATTGAAAGCGTTGTTTTACTTTTTTTATAAAATATTTTGTATCTAAAATAAAAGGAAGGAAAAATGGAGTAAGGTTTTGAGAGGGAGTAAAGATTTTTTTATAAATAATATTTATTTTATTTTAAAGTTTATATATATAATTTAAAATAGTTTATTAAGAATTTGAATTATAAAATATTTTTTAACAAATAAAAATAAAAAAATTAAAATTAAAATTAATTTGTTTGTTTGTTTTTTCGTTTTTCGTTTTTCTTTTTTCTTTTTTCTTTTCTCTTTTTCAGATAGATGTATATTTATTTTAAATATTTTGAGATTAATAAATTAGATTTTTTCAATATATTATTATTATAGTTAAAATATTTTGAAATTAATTAATTAGATTTTTTCAATATATTATTATTATAGTTAAGATGAATGTAAAAACATTAAAATTGAATATATATATGCATTTTAATTTTTTGATATAGATTAAAAAAGTTTAGAAATCTTTTGTTAGTAATAATAAAAATAAGAGATTGTAGTTTTTCACATTCTATAATTATAATAGTGTTGTTTCTAGAGGTCATTGCTGCTTGTATTTTACCAGCATTATCTTCAAGGTTTCTGTGGACATTCTATCTATTTCTAATGACCAATTAAAGCACAATGATTAGAAAAGAGGGTATGAAAGTTTAAATAGGTATTTTCTAATTATTCTACTTTAATTGGTCTTGATTCAACTGATCCTTGAGGATGGGTGGAGTGTCCCCTCAAACTTTGAACACAATCCTAGCAAAATGCATACAATAATGACCTCCAAAAACGACACTATTACAGTGATAAAAAATTTAGAAAGAATTACTAAAAAGTAAGATATAATATGTCTCAAGAAACTCCGACCTATATATTGGGAAACAAATTATTCACTAAACCATTCAAACTAAAATCCTTCAACAAAATTTTAGAAATCTTAAAACATTTTAATTTGTATATTTATCATAAAAATATATGTTTTTAACGTAATAAAGTTATATTTTAATGTTTAAATTTAAAATAACAATAATAATAATAATTTATATATTTATAATAAAAATGTTTTAATGAGTATTATATCTATATTTATTTTTGAAAATTTTATTAATGGATAAAAAACACTTTTATATAAATTTTATTAACAATTACGAAAAAGAAATTTAAAAAAATATATATTAAAATAATTTGAGAATATAAGTATTAACCTTGTTACATTTTAATGTAGTTATTATTCCCTGTCAAAATAAGATTTTAGCAAGTGATTTTCTTGTTAATCATTATTAGTTTAGTATTGACCAATGCAATGTATAATATTTAATTTTAAAAAAAAAATGTATTTTTCAATATTATATATATATTGCAAACATTTTATTGGATTTGAAGGTCTTATTGCAACATTAAGGTCTTATTGCAACATTAACACGCCATAATTTATAGATATGGTTGTAATATTTATACGTGATTTTTAGATATTTGTGGAGAAATTGTTTGTTTTTAAGCAGTGTAGAAAACCATCCAAAAATAAAATCTTTGAAAATAGCTCATTCTCAAATAAATAACATGTTTACTATCAATTACCTTCCATCATAATTTAAGTAAAATTCTACATTAAAAAAAAACTTATAATGCAGAAATACAAAAAACATGAAAAATGTAAATCAACACCTATTATTTAATATGCAAAAAGATTATATATATAATGAAATGAAATGATATTTTAAGGTCCACTAGACTAAAAATAGCCTATAAGACTATTAGTTTTATGTTTTTTGCTTTTTACAAATGTTCTCGTAACTTTTTTCTGTTGTCTTTGAACACATCACATTCTAAAATGAATTACAAAATGAAATATTTTTCAATTCCATATATTCTCCATTTCAAACAGTCAAAACGCTTTAAACTAATAAATTATAACTTTTTGGTGATAAGGGAGTCACCCATTCCATACGCGTGCATTTCACAATTTGAATTCTACACGCTATAGATGAAAGCGCTCTTATAAAGATCTTTGGCCAGCTTTTGTCGAGTTTGATTTTATTTTTTCCAGCACTCTCCTAACCGATTTATTTTTCAGTATATTTATTCGGTTTTAAATTATTAATGTTTTGATTTAATTTTTAATATTTTTAATTGTAAAAAAATATTTTAAAGTATAAAAAAAAATATTTAATTTTTAATATTTTTTATTATTAAAAAAATTATTTGATTTTAAATTATAAATATTTTTATCTGATTTTTGATATTTTTAATATTAAAAATTCGTATTTATTTTTTAATTGTAAAAATTTATTTGATTATTTTTTTTTACAAGAACAGTTATAGGATTTCATTATCTGCTTGGCTAATGGCCACACAATCGGTTACAAAGGGAGGAGCAATTTTCAGCGTGCCTTTCTACCAAGAGGGAATTGGCTTTTACTCTTATCCGCTTCCTCTTTTTACAATTATTAAAGTGCACTTTTGTTGCTAATTGTCCAAGCTGAAAGATACAAACGAACTGATTTAAAAGATAGCAGTAAATCATGGCTTTTTATGGGATAGGCGCCCACAGAGTTTCCTTATTTTTGAGAATAGTTCCAGCGTCTAAGTGGACTGCATTGTTTGCTTGGATGTCTACTGCTTTATTATTTGTTCTCAGTACATGAAAATAAGTCAAGTGCAGAGACTTTGATATGCTTTTGATTCTTGTAAATAACCTTGCTAGCTGCAGATCTGCTGGGTTGGAGTTAGTCACCATTGCTCTTATGATTACTTGGGAGTCTCCAAAGATATTTGCTTCCCGAATTCCCAGCTCTTTGAGGAAGATTACACCTTGAAAGAGGGCCAACGCCTCGGCTTGCATGCTAGATGTGTGGCCTAGACCCCAGGCGAAATTATGTGGAGAAGTGTTGTCAGGCATAATAATGTGTCCTCCAGCCCCGGCCTTCCCTGGGTTCCCTTTAGCTGCTCCATCAAAGAATAGGGAGGGAATTGATTGCTTGGACAGCCAATCCTGAAAGTCTGTCTCATTTTTCCTGATTTGCCAATCTTCGAGAGCTGGGGGTGAGCTTCTTGGCTTGTGGAAGCTAAGCTTAAGGGCAGAACCCAGTTCTTTGTCTTGCTGACTAAGATTTGAATCGTCACCTATGCCTTCCAGCCACTCGTTTAATTGGCATTTCACTGAGTTGGCTACTATTCTATGATCCTGAGCTTTGTTCCGGAATATCCTCCTGTTCCTTTCTAACCAAACCTGCCAACTAATGAATTTTGGCAATGCACTCCAAGCTGATCTGATCGTTTTGTTTTTTGGTTGAATGCCTGGATATCTGGCCATCCAACCCGCAAACAGATCTTGAACAGAAGTGGGAAAATTGAGATCGAAATTCCAAGGTTCCAGCAGCTCCTGCCAGATAGAGATTGTGTAATTGCATTCAATCATAATATGGAGGGCGGTTTCAGAGTTTGCCTTGCAAAGAGTGCATCTGGACGGTCCATTGAATCCTCTTTTTTGGAGTCTGTCCTCAGTGAGGATTTTTTGGTGGCAGAGAATCCAGCAAAAGTGGTCTATTTTGGGAATAGTGGGGAAATTCCATATGCCTACCCAAGGGGCAGGATTGGGAGGCACGTGGGGGTGCTCTAGATATTTAGAGTATCCCTGCTTGACTGTGTAGCCTGCTCGTTTTTTCCCCCAGCCTCTCGCGTCCTTCCTGCATGCGTGGATAGGGGCTAGTCCATGTAAATGAGATCTGAGCGTTGTCCATTCAGTTTGCAAGACGCTGGACACAGATAGTTGTTTCCAACCTGCCCAGGAATCCTCTGTCCACATCGAGATGTCCCACAGAGTATGGACATTTGCGCAGCAAGCCAGGTCCTTAACGTTGTAAAATCTCCCGATTCTTCCAAAGGAGGGCGATCCAGTATTCTGTCACTCCATAACTGAATACGCTTGTCGTTTCCAGGGATCCAATGCGAGTGGTTTTTTATCATCGGAGCGATTCTGTTAATGAAGCTGCTGAAGTGAGTTCTGAATGTGTTTTTTGGCTGATCCAAACACGTGAGCCTCGTTCCTCTGAAATATTTCCTCCATAATGCAATCTGTGCCTAGTTTGGATTAGGGGCAATAATTTTCCAAATTAATTTGGCTCCCATAGCTAGATTTTGAGCCTTGAGATCTTTAAGATTAAGTCCCCCTTCAAGAATTGGTTTTGTGACTGTTTCCCAATTGATTAGGGAGAATCTCTTATCATTTTGCTTGCCACCTTTCCAGAAAAAATGCCTGATTAAATCCTCCATCTTATTGATAATTCCCACAGGTGCCAGGAGGACAGAGAATTTGAAGATCGGAAGACTGCTGAGAACTGCCTTGATGAGCACTGCTTTGCCGGCGATGTTGAGCCAAGAGGATCCCCAGGCTTGCATCTTTGCTTTGAATTTGTCTAGTAGAGGAGACCAGTCTTTGCTTGACGCCCTCTTATTGAAGATTGGCAACCCAAGATATTTGAATGATGACCAAATAGTGGAGGCTGCAAATCCTAGACATCTAGCTATGGAATTTGCAGTGGAAGCAGGGATGTTCCAGCAAAATATTTGACATTTCCCCTTATTTAACACACTGCCTGAGATCTTACAGAAGTCGTCCAAAACTGCTTTGAAGTTAATAGCTGATTGCGGTGTGGCAGCTCCCAGCAAAAGAGTATCATCAGCAAAAAGGGCATGGTTGATGTGTTTCACCCCTCTTGCAATGCACAACCCGGTAATAGCATGTTCTTGCTGCTTTTTATTCAAATAGAAACTGAGAACAGAAGCCTGAATGACGAAGAGGAGGGGTGAGAGAGGGCACCCCTGCCTCAACCCTCTAGAAGCTTTGAAAAAATCAGCAGCCCTTCCATTCACCAGAGGGGCAATCCAAGGTTCCGATATGCAAGCTTTTATCCACTTTATGAGGCCTTGCCCGAATCCCATTTTATACATTACATCAAACAAAAACCTATGTCTAACACGATCGAAGGCATTAGCTAGATCTAGTTTGATAACCATACCTTTTTCCTTTCGGTGTTGGCTGGAATGAATTGCCTCTTGCACCAGCACGAAGTTGTCCACCAGTTGCCTGCCTTTGATGAATCCCCCTTGATTGTCCGGTATTATTTTAGGGAGGAATCTTTTCAACCTGTTTGCTATCACTTTGGTGATCACTTTGTACCCAATGTTACATAGTGAAATTGGGCGAAATCTGCTGAAGGAGTTTGCCCCTTTTTCCTTAGGGATGAGGGCGAGAAATGTCGAATTTGTGCAGCCTCCAATCTTCTGACAGTCCTGGGATTTCTGAATCATTTTGAGGAATTCCTTCTCAATTATCTACCAACAGGTTTGTAAAAATCTCGGTGTGAAACTGTCCGGTCCCGGGGCTTTATCCGAGTCCATGGCGAAGAGGGCCTCCTTGGTTTCCTTGTGCGTGATTTTACTTTCTAGAACCTGGTTCATTTTGGGGGTGATGAGCTTAGGGACAACGTCTAGTAGGCTGTCATTTTGTTCAGCTCCTATATCTTCCCTGTACAGCTTCTCAAAATGTTCTGAAGCTGCCTTTTTTATGCTTGCAAATTCCTTTAGAAGGTTGTTTTCTTCTTTTATTTCAATGATGGAGTTCAGTCCTTTCCTAGCTTGAGCTTGTTTGTGGAAAAAGGAGGAATTCCTGTCTCTAGATTTGAGCCAAAGACTTCTAGATTTGAGCCTCCAGTACTCCCTCTTTAGCCGGACATGCCTTATGGAAGTTTTGTCGAAGCTTGGCCTCCTTTTCCAGATCTTCTTTTGAAATTTCAGCTGTTTCAAGATGAAGATGCTGGCTTTCAAGTTCTAATTGAGATGTTTTTCTTTCCGCAGCTGGGTTGGGCAGGGTCTTGGCCCAAATTTTTAGCATGGCTTTCACTCTTCTAAGTTTTTCCTCCCACACAAAGAAGGCAGAACCCTTGACTGGGTCTTTCTAGCAGTCTCTGACCTTATCCATAAAGTCTGCCTCTTTGATCTAGAGAGAGCTGAACCTGAATGGAATAGGCCCCAGATATTTAGTGGTCAGCAATTCCAAGTTGATAGGCTTGTGATCTGATATATTGTTGTGAAGGATGTGCGATCTAGCTTCTAATCCAAGGAGCAGGAAGGAACTTTGCACCAAGAAACGGTCCAGTCTTGCAGCTATGTGTCCTAGGCCAGCCCTCTTGTTTGACCACGTGTACTTGCCGGTAGATGGCTTAGTATCTATTAGATCCTAATCCTGCATGAGATCCTCTATTGATTCTCTTATCGGATCTCTAACAATATTGCCTCCTCTTTTTTCTGATGAAAGGAGGGTGAGATTGAAATCTTTGGCGACGATAATGTTCTCCAAAACTTCCAGATCTGCCAGCTTTTTGATGGAATCCCAGCATAATTTCTTTTCACTTGCATTATTAGGAGCATATACATTGAACAGACTAATAATTTCTTTAGATTCTAAATGTTGCAATTTTAACAAAATCCAATGAGTATTCAGGGACTCAGAGATAAGGGAGAACTTATTTGGATTCCAGAGCGACCCAAGTCCTCCTGATGCTCCCCGGGCAGAGGTTGCATGTGCTCCGTCTTTTTTCCAAAACTTTCTACTTGCTTGGAGGAAGGCTAAATCCTCCATTTTGGTCTCCTGGATGAGAAGGATGTCCGGGGCTTCCAGCCTTATTAGACTGTTCATTGCTTCTTCCTTGGCTTTGGAGCCCATTCCCCTGCAATTCCAGGAGACTATCTTCATTATTTACTTTTGTTGTGGTGAGCTCCTTTGGAGCTCTGGGTTTGGATCCTCTTCGTCTTCGGGGTTTTTGCTAGGAGTTTCTCTAGTGTAGGCTGGCTGCCCTGGAGCTTGTCTTTGTATGTTTCTTGGTCCCTTTTTTCCTTTGTTGACATTCGGCCTCTTGTAGATCTTCTGGGGGTAGACTGTGAATCCCCTATTTCCCCTTCTTCCTCTAATTCCTCAGACTCTTGGGTTTCCTCCTCCTCCTCTGACATCTTTCCTTTGGATCTCTCTAGTTCGCTTTTAGATTTAAGCGAAGAGACTTCTTTCGGGGTTTCTGTCTCCTAGGTAATTATGGTTTCATATCCAAGGATCTCAAATCTGTTCCCTTGACTCTCCATGGGTGGCTGCTGAGCAGGGCCCATTTGGGGGGCTCTGGTATTAGTATTTGCGGTCTTCCTAAAGGAAGTTTTGGATCTCTTTACCTGATTCCATCCTTCCTCCTTCCCTTTTTCTTCAACCCCTTTGGACGGGCAATCTCTAGCGAAATGTCCGTAGACTTGACACTTCCGGCATTTGAACGACAACTGTTCATAGTCCAGTTTCTGAACATGCGTCCAAGGACCCACCCTTATTTTGATGGCTTCTGGTAGTCTGACCTCCAGGTCCACCTCCACACAAATTCTGGCGCAGTCGTACTAGTCCCTGTTGTTGGCCCTGTCTATGAATTTCCCAAGGGTGTTTCCGATGTGTTTCAGGGAGTCCCTGATCTAGTAGTGGATCGGGAGATTGGGGAGCCTTACCCATACCAGGACTGCTGAAGGCACATCCACTGCCGAGTCGAAGTCTAGCGTCCATTTGTTCAAGTACAGCCCTTGGGGTCCCATGAAGTAGGGGCCATTTCTGAAAATAAGATCCTTGTCCTCTTTTTCTGAGAATTCAAATAGGAAGTATCCTCTTCCGAGGAAGTAAGATGTTGCCTTGTTCTTGATCAGTGGAGCCCAGTTTCTGGAGACCTAGTTCTCTGTTGATTTCGGTGAGGGCCAGAGACCTGTAAACTGACCCACCAGAGCGCGATCCGCCAGAGATAGAGCTACTTGAATCGGACCTTCAGGAGGAAGAGCGATCTTGGGGATGTCTTTGAGCCTTTTCATGAACTTGGCGGCTTCCACAGCTTTCTTCTTGGGCAGAGAGGCCAACAAGGATTTGAAGGCCTCAGCAGCAGAGGATGAAGGAGGGGAGGAAGGTCCCAGGGGGGGATCCGGCTCCTCCATGGAGATCCAGCTCAAACCCTAGCCGACCGCAGCCAGAAGCTAGAGCTTTCGGCGGACAACCCCTGGTCGATCGCAGTCAGTAGATAGGGCCCTCGACGGACCCTCTCGCAGTTACCGAAGGGTGCAGGAGCGAGCGAGGCCGCAAGTTTCAGATCCCCAAGGTGCGGATCTCGCGATGCAGGGTCGAGCAAGCGGGCAACAACTCCTCAAAATTTTTTCAAAAATTTATTTGATTATTAATATATTGGAATTTATAAAAAAAATGGTGCTAAAAAAGAGGACAAATCCAATATTTTGATTGTTAAAATATTTTATTTTTAATATATTTGAATTTATTAAAAGATTTATTGAAATAAAAAATTAAAATTTTTAAAGTTTTATTAAGAAAAAAGAAAAACCAAGTATGGATAAGATGGTAGTAGAGATCTTGGATAGGGTGACCAGTGTGCAAAAGAGGGGGAGGTGGGTTGCCACTACTTCAAGTCAAATGGCTGAGGACGTGGCAACATGCTCCCATAACCAAACTTTATATGTTGTCACGTTGAGGAGCCTCAGTCAAGGACTTAGTTAGCCCTAGTATTATGCCGATCTATTCCATTTGTATTGAATCTAGCTCGAAACGCTAGGCCATGGCTAGTCTCACTCATGCAGAGTGTACTTATCATTCCTTGTTATCTTCCAACTCCCTCCCGAAGTTTTTACTTATTCCCCTTCTCATTCTTGACTAGCTCAAGTTTTGGGTTATTATGGTCATTACATTTTATGTGTGCCCTTGCAAATCGTTTTGTGGGCACTAGCTGGCCCACTTTTGTGAGCTTTAGCTAGGCCTAACTCTCTCGCCCTATTCCCCCTCCTGTTCTCCTCTAATTGGAAAATCCTACTTCCATGGACGACAACTCTAAAACATGGCACACTGAGCAATTGTTTCCATTATCACTCCAAAGTGCCATGCACATTGTTAACCTTGTAGTGAATCCTTCAAGCACATACGGGGTGAACCTCTCTAATCATCAATAGACTTTTGTCGGCATTGGCTTCTATTCTAGTTTTAATCCCCTCCATAGTCTTATTTTCATTTTGGCTTGTGTTCTTTCTCTAGTCTCATCTTTGGATTCTCTTGAGTCTAGTCATCTTTCTCCCTTCTTTTGTGGCCTAGCTATCCTTCTTTGGCTTGCCCTTGTTACTCTCATATACTTGTTGTGTATATCTATTGGTGTGTCAATCACGTCGCCCCTGACTTCTCCCTTTATTGTCAAATTCAATCCTTTGGTTGGCTTCTGCCCACCCCTGATTTTCTTACTATGTGGTTATCTTTGGTCTTTAGCCACTTGCTCTTGTTCCCATCCTATTGTTGGCATTGATGTGTGTTGGGTATGTGTTGTTGGTTGGCATTGATGTCAACCTGGTTGCTTGGGTTTCAATTGAGTTGGTTATGCATGTGTATGTGTGGTTGCAGATGGCTTGTATGGATGATGTGTAGATGGTCTTTGGCATGTCTACTAGCATGGATATGTGGGGATGGAGCAGTGATTTGCAAGTGATACATAGAGAGTGTGAGCAGAGGTTGTCATGGTCTTTATGTTCATGTTGTTGTTATTGAATTGGATGATGGTGTGTTGTAGTTGCCTTGATGATCAGTTGTGCAGTTGTGTTGCATGGTCAATACAAAGTAGAGATATGATGATCTCCTTGATCATCTTACTGCGTACAGGTGTTAGTGGATGCTACAGGGTTTAGAGTTGAGGAGCCCTACTGATTAGGTCTTCATGTCCCAGAGCAGGTCCACATGTTGATGCTATGATATATAGGGCTTGGAGAGGAATTGAGATGGTTGTACAGGTGTTGGAGGATGTCTAATAGGTATTGGAGTTACATACTAATGGTAGAGATGTTGTAGAGAAGTTTGATGGCCCAGATGTTTAGTATGGATGTTGGCTGGCATCCTAATCAACCTAGTTTTACTTGTGATGGTGTTGGTGATATGGTAGTGACTTGGTGAAGTGTTGTAGAGGTGTGAGTGGCTTTCAGAGGTCCTACTGAGGCTTGTCAAGCTTTGGAAGAAGGTTGAGTAGAATCTGAGATGATTTCACTGATTTTTGACCATCCTCTACCCCAATCGCATGGGTGATGGGTCATGGGAGCAACTGAAAAGCTTCAGTCACTGGAAGACATGCCTATGGATGCTTTTGAAGGTTCCAGTCACATGGAACCAATGCGACTGGGGGATTTCACAAGTTTTTCTCCGCATTCCTCGCGCTACTCAATTGATTTTTGTGTTTTGGCAATGTTCTTGATCAAAAATTTTCGATGTATGGTCAAAAAAGATCGTGGAGCCTCTAGAAGTTGAACAAGGTTGAAGATATCAAAGGGTTAGTGGAGTTAGTGGTTGATTTGGTCAAAAATCCTATCTCAACTAAATTTGAAGCGTGTGAAAAGAATTGTTGAGTGATCCATAACCTGTAACATTTACTAAGTGACTTAACAAAGAAAAATGATAAATAGAGGAAGGGTTTGAGTCTATTGGGTTGGTGGTCTTGAGAGTGTGTGAGTATGCCATTGTGAGGCATTGTGAGAGAACAAATATTGCAACAACTGCTCACATTGTTTTGCAAAGTTTTATCAGAGAATTGTGTGCAAAAATCAGAGATAGAGTTGAGAAGAAGATTCAAAATTTGTGTGTTGTTTGTGGCAGAAAATTGGGAGCTTGTGGTGTATTTGAGAGCAATGTTTTGGTGTGAGAAGTGAAGAAATAACTCTCTCTAGGACAAAGTTCTTGATTTAGATTTGTTGTGAAAAATGATGGTGTTGTTGGGTTGCTCAAGTTGGGCAGATTGAGAACCTAGTATGAAACATTTATGAAACGTGGTTTGCATGGATGAATTGAAGGAGTGGAAGCTTTAGAGTAGATAGTAATTTGGCAGATTCAGTAGAAGGAAGATATTTCTCCATCCAGTTGGAGTTGGATAGTCAAATAGTAGTTGGGAGATGATTGTTGGTCGTGGGAGCTTCTAGCGGATATATTTTTGTAGATCCGTGAGAGAAACAATATTCATGTATGATATGTGTCATCATATTGTAAAGGAAGTTGAGTCTACCGGCTTATGGATGTAAGCTAATCCATGTAAAATTTGTTCAACATATTAATAAAATAATTGAAGAGTGCAGCAGTAGTAGGGTGGTTTTCTCCCGAAAGGGTTTCCACCATAAATACTTGTGTTCTTATGTGTGCTTGTTTGTGTTGATGTTTCTCATGTTATTATTTTATGAGTTATTGTTGCTTTATATTTTTTATAAACTAATATGGTGGATGTGTGTGGCTATTTGATATTGTGGTAAAAAAAAATTAAAATTGATATAAAGGCCATCACTACTAAATCACCCCCCAGTAGTGAACACATTTCCAACACCTATGTGGTTGTTATTTCTTGGAATTCTGCTCTCCCCCTTTGCCTTGGACCTTTGGATTATGTCCTTATTTTTTTGCTTTTCCCATGGCCCGACAACGGGCACTTGTTCGCAAAGGTGAAGCATATTATCGGGAGTATGCCTCTTAGGGCCACTCTCGAACTCACCAACACTTGGAAGAAATTACTGCCAAATTCCAGGATCTCAACCCTGCACCCATTCAGGAAGAATTTGCCCACCTAGAACATGAAGAAGCCTCAACATGGCAACAAATTTGACACAGGGATTCTCACTAAGCTAGCTAACTAGGTTCCAAATGTGGGCCACATTGGAGGCAACTTCAACTAATACATGTACACCATCAACCTATACTTGCACTTGAAGTTTCTCTTGGGCAGCATTTTAATGAATCATTTTGAGCACAGAGCAAATATATTTCACTCTATGGAACACCTCCATCGACACCAAATGCTTGGATCATATTAACCACCACATGGGTATTCCTTGTCTGAATAGTAGAAACCCCAACAATAGTGAAGTCTGTTGAAAAGTGTGCAACAAGAAATGCTTGTTGAGAATGCAACAAGATGATGGAGCTTAGTGAAAAGAGTCGCCTTCACTAAGTGGGCCCGCAGGCAAATTATGGCGCAAGTTCTATTTTTTATCCCAGCAGGGGTGATCACAGTATGGGTGACCACAGTATGGGTGATCACATTATGAGTGATCACAGTATGAGTGATCAAAGTCTATTTTTAGACTGGCTATCAAAAATAGAAAAGTCAAATATTATTGTCTTATAATAATATTTGGACTATAAACTTTGTCTTATTCTCTTGGAGCACTTCAGGATGTGCTACGAATGTGGTACATGCAGATCCCAAAAGGAAATACGTGGTTACCTATGGGATGACTAATATTTGCATGCAGGACTTCAATTAGAACTCACGTGAGTTGAGTTTAGTGGACTGGAGGTGCAGTTGATGGAGTTGTGTTCAGTTTAGCTTTGTTAAACTGGTTGTATTTAGTCTAACTGGCAAATGGACTAGAGATGAGTTGGGTGAATTAGTTATTAATTAATTCACAAGTTATTAACTCATAATGCAACTATAGAATACATCAATTAACTCAGTTGCATGTCAGTGCATGTTCAGTTCAGCAGGGACAAGTGTCAGAGGATCAAATTGCTATCAGTTGCGACTATAGCTGTGCATGATGATTTGCACAATCAGAGGGATTGAGTATGCCAATGAATTGGCCAATACCAAGAATTGTAGCCTGTGCTCACGTCCAACACAGTGTGAGTGATTCTTTGCAGGTGAAATACGAGTTTGGTAAACCATTCTCATAAATTCTTGAGCAGGTATTGAGCTGTGGGGGCAGGCAAGCAGCGGGGGAGATTTGGAGATCAGATCTGAGCTGTATTGTAGCATGTGGAGATAGTACTGAGTACTTGTGAGGAGTATTGTACTATGTATTGTTACATGATTCAATCACTATAATATACAGATAGTTGGGGTTTTTAGCGAGATGCTTTCCTCGGGTTACATACTGTGTTAATGTGTGAATGCTCTTGATGTTTTATTGTTATTGATGCTGCTATATTGATGATCAACGTAGAGGAGCTTATGTATTGTGTATGTATTCCACAATAGTACATGATCAGGATAATCTCTGTTGAATATGTGTTAAATTATTCAAAATTTCTACATGGTATCAGAGCTAGATAATTGTAGAAAAAGTTTCTACATGGTATCGGAGCGTCTTGATTTGTAGAAGAGATTTTTACAGGATATCAAGCGGATTGATCATCGGATCTATTATTCAGAAAGTGTTTACATTTTATTTCTTCTGGTAGAGTCTGTGATCGGGCCAAGTAGCCTCTGGATTCATCCTTCTTTTGGAAGGTGAGATATCCGGTGAATGCCCATACAGTCGATCTTTGTACAAGAAATACTTTGTTCTCATGAATTCTAGATCAGAAGTGGTTGAGTTTTTGAGCTGGTGGAATTAGAATTTAATTCCAAAGCATGAGATAAAACTCAGAAACATTAAGTGTGAGAATGGAGACAGTATGCCCCAGTATCTCACGAAGTTCACCAAATGCTGGGATGAACTGGGAAGTGTGGGGGTGATTGTCGGATGAGGATGGTGAGTCTAGCACTCCTTGACCTTCCTAAGAGTTGGCATAGCTACCAAGACTCAGTGAATGGAAGGGAGAAACTGCCAAATTGGGAACGACTATGGTCGGATTTGATGTAGGAGGAGATTAGACGGTGCACCAGAGACAGTTCTTCATCCATGCAGGATGAGGAGAACTGTGCCTTAGCGAGTAAGGCGAAGAAGGGGAAGGGGAAGGTTTCTCTTTCCGAATCCAGTTCTTCCAATGATGGGAAGAAGGTTGACAAGGCGAAGGTGAGATGCTTTCGTTGTCATGAGTTGGGTCATTATGCTACTAATTTCCCAAAGAAGAAGTCCAAGAAGGGATCCGGGGAAGGATCTGAAGGTGAGGTAGCCTCACTTACTTCACAGTTTGAGTTGGACTTCACACTCTTCGCATGCATGGTTTCATCCATGGTGGGAAGTGGTTGGTTTCTTGACAGTGGAGCTTCTTTCCACGTGACCGGTGACAAAAGTTTGTTCAGTACTTTGGAGGAGAAAGATCTCCAGATACTCATAGGGATGGGTAATGATGAGAAGTATAGTGTCTCAGGTGTAGGCACGGTTATTGTTTAGAGGGAGCATGGAGCTCGCCTTACCTTGACTGATGTCAAGTATGTACCAGGACTGAAGAGAAACTTGGTGTCGATCGCGATGCTGGAAGACATAGGCTATGATGTAGTCTTCAGTAAGGGAAAGGTTTTCCTTAGACACATCATCACTAGACAAGTGAAGTAGATTAGTTCACGAGTCAAGAACTTGTATGCTCTTGAGGTTCAAGATGCATGCAAAGCCTTGAGCAGCGAGGCAACTGATGGAGACTTGGTGGTTAAGAGGGAGCGTATATTACCTCTCAACATGCAGAGCCAGAAGAAGTCTCAGACGATTGTGGAGGAGCCACGATTGGTGCAGCAGCTTCAGGAGGTTGTGGAGGAGCCACAACAGGGGAAGCTGAGAGGAGATCGAGTAGAGACATCTACTCATCCAGAGACCTCCAGTAGGGGGAAACTTCGAGCCAGGTGGGCTGAGGGATCACATGCAGCCATACCTCCAGGTAGGAGGTGGGGCGATATAGAGTGATTGTCCCAAGGAGGAGGGGTAGGATCCTTGAGGTACCCAACCTCTTGGATGAGACCTTGCTACAAGAGCCCTGATGTGGAGTAGCAGGAACTGACTGATTGGGTAGAGATAGATGCGGATGGAGCGGCAGAGAGAGCGACAGTGCAGGGAATCCCAGGACAACGCATAGCTAGCAGGCTGCAGCAATGCGAGAGGCACAAGTGTTTTGCATAGTGCTAGGTGGCACAGAGAGGTGTGCAATGGTGCGAGATGCATGGAGATGTTGCAGTAGCACAGATGTTAGAGAGGGAGCACTTGTCAGCAGCAGGTAGAGCTTCAGCATCAGAGGGTGTTTCTAACCCAACAGGGAGGTCAGTTGGGAGGTGCAGTGCAGATGCAATGCTGGGAGATAGAACCAGCAACAGCACAGATGCAGTCAGAGATCAAAGTGACAGAGGCTAGAGCAGTCAGATACTGAAGAGCATAGAGATGCAGAGTCTTCAGTCGACAGAGGCAATAGCAGTCAGAGACTTTGATGACAGAGCAAGTGGACCGGCCAGATGTGTTGCATGGAGAACATTCCAGAGTTACAGGATCGGGTTTGAGAGGAAGCCTTTCTTGTTGAGAGGGAGTGTTGAAAAGTATGCAACAAGAAATGCTTGTTGAGAATGCAACAAGATGATGGAGCTTAGTGAAAAGAGTCGCCTTCATTAAGTGGGCCCGCAAGAAAATTATGGCGCAAGTTCTATTTTTGATCCCAACAGGGGTGATCACAGTATGGGTGACCACAGTATGGGTGATCACAATATGAGTGATCACAGTATGAGTGATCAAAGTCTATTTTTAGACTGGCTGTCAAAAATAGAAAAGTCAAATATTATTGTCTCATAATAATATTTGGACTATAAACTTTTTCTTATTCTCTTGGAGCACTTCAGGATGAGCTACGGATGTGGTACATGCAGATCCCAGAAGGAAATACGTGGTTACCTATGGGATGACTAATATTTGCATGCAGGACTTCAGTTAGAACTCAAGTGAGTTGAGTTTAGTGGACTGGAGGTGCAATTGATGGAGTTGTGTTCAGTTTAGCTTTGTTAAACTGGTTGTATTTAGTCTAACTGGCAAATAGACTAGAGATGAGTTGGGTGAATTAGTTATTAATTAATTCACAAGTTATTAACTCATAATGCAACTATAGAATACATCAATTAACTCAGTTGCATGTCAGTGCATGTTCAGTTCAGCAGGGATAGGTGTTAGAGGATCAGATTGCTATCAGTTGTGACTATAGCTGTGCATGATGATTTGCACAATCAGAGGGATTGAGTATGCCAATGAATTGGCCAATACCAAGAATTGTAGCTTGTGCTCACGTCCAACACATTGTGAGTGATTCTTTGCAGGTGAAATACGAGTTTGGTAAACCATTATCATAAATTCTTGAGCAGGTATTGAGCTGTAGAGGCAAGCAAGCAGCGGGGGAGATTTGGAGATCAGATCTGAGCTGTATTGTGTAGCATGTGGAGATAGTACTGAGTACTTGTGAGGAGTATTGTATTATGTATTGTTACATGATTCAATCACTATAATATACAGATAGTTGGGGTTTTAAGCAAGATGCTTTCCCCGGGTTACATACTGTGTTAATGTGTGAATGCTCTTGATGTTTTATTGTTATTGATGTTGCTATATTGATGATCAACGTAGAGGAGCTTATGTATTGTGTATGTATTCCACAATAGTACATGATCAGGATAATCACTGTTGAATATGTGTTAAATTATTCAAAATTTCTACAAAGTCTCAATTCAAGTTGTCGCTACTTATTCAAATCCCTCTACTTAATTCCTCTATGGTAATTTTGTATTTTGATCTTATAATCTATTTTGTCGGCCTACTCAACCTGAATTAGTGCACTCATCTTAGTCTTTTAGTTTTTATGACTATTTTCATATCTAACGTCTCTCCATGTAGAATGAAATTTTGGAGATCGTAGGCTAGCTAGTGAAATACTGACGTAAACTTGTTTACTCTTTCATGTACATTTCCATTTAGAAGGCGATAAAAAATAAATCAAAACAAACATGCTAGTACAGTGTCAAGGGAAGAGGAAGGGAGTGGAATAAGGTAAAACTTAGTATAAATAATATTGTAACAAAAGAATATTTTGTTATTAAGGAAAGAGGAAAGAGTAAAATTTTATTTTATTAATAAAATATTTTGTATTTAATTAAAAAAAAGGGGAAAAGGCTACAATAAAATTTTAAGGAGTAAGGTTTGAGTAAGGTTTGTTAATAGAAATATTTATTTGATTTTTAATATATTTAATTTTACTATATGTGAAAAAAGAAGAAGAAGAAGAGAAAGTGTGTAAAGTATTTTAGTATCGAAGTGAACAAAAGAGAATTTTGAGTATTTATGTTGTACTCATTTTAAGATTAACAAATTACATGTTATTAATATTTTATTTTTAAATATTTGTTATAGTTAAGATGGATGTGATAATTATAAATTCAAATTTAAATGCATTATTTTTGATATAATAAAGTTGTATTTTAAGTTTTTTCTATATAGATTAAAAAAGAAATTTTAAAGTTTAGAATTATATATATATATATAATCTATAATCATGTTTTTAGTATAATGAAGTATTATATATAATCATGCTTTTAGTATAATAAAGTATTATCTATATTTTTGGCATAATAACGTTATATTTTCATGTTTAAATTTATTTATTTATTTTTTTGGTATAATAAAGTTATATTTTAATGTTTAAATCTATTTATTTATAAATGTAAGGGATAATATATTTATATAATATTTTTATATTTTGTTATTAAAATTATATGTGTGAGAGAGAGTGTAAGTTTGAGATTATTTTATTTATATTTATATTATTTTTTTAAATTTCTAATTATTAAAATTATATGTGTGAGAGTTTGAGATTATTTTATTTATATTTATATTATTATTTTTAAAATTTTATTGAAAAATATAAAATTTAAATGAAAAAAATACTAATGGATAAAAAAACAATTTTATATATATGTTTTTATCATAGTATTTGTGAAAAATTACAATTTAAAAAAAAAATCAAAATCAAAATTTTATTAATTTAAAAAATTAGTTGGAAAATATAATTTTGTATTTCATTATATTTTAACATATTTGTTTATAAATCAATTTGTTTTACATTATTAATTTATTATTAATTTCTCAAGTGATTTTAATTTAAGTAATTTGGTGAACAACTCGTTTGTGGGTTAATCAAGAAAAACATGTTGTAACTGAACCCTTTGTGACAATTATAGAAAAAAACTCATTTTAATTATGTATTTAATAGTAATTATAAGATACTTATTTATTTTTTTAATGTAGCTATAATTCTCTCTATATAAAGAATATACATTTAAATACAAATAATATCTATGTCCATAAATTAATTGAATATTATATAAATATGTAATAATGTATATGTTAAATGATATTGTGAATATGTTTGACTATTTGTGATTAAGAAAGTAACATTTGTATATGGTAAATATTTATTTTGATCTTGCAAATAAGTATCGATCAAGAACCATTTACGATTTTTTTCTTATTAATTTTCTAAATTACAAGTGTCATTTTGTCCACATTTTTAAGGTAAGTATGTAGATAAAATTTGCACAAAATACTTGCATGATATTATATTTATCATTTGTGGTTAATTATATCAGTTATGTATATTCTTTGGGATCATGGTTTTCAATGATGTTTTACACAATTCACACATGCATTAAAAAAATAAAAATAATATTTATTTTTAAAATAATATTAATTTTAATATTGAATTAAATTGTTGTATTAAAGGCCTTTATATGTCCACACACTTTAAAAATTGAGTCTTCTTTTTTGGCATTATTTATTTATTTTCATGTTGAACTCTAAACATCTTGTCTCATCTCATCCTTTCATTATTTTGTCAATTCCTCTCATTATATTTCCAGGGTTTTATGAAAAATCTCTAAAAAAATTATAAATCAAGCTTGACATTAAGAGAAGATGCTTTGGTAACATTTTATAAAATCAACTTGCAAATGGATGTTTGGTTTCCCGACTTCTCTTCCACTTGGGTTTGACTCATACATTACTAGTAATATCATCAAATCAAAGCTTAATATCCACAAATTTTGCACACTGCCTTATATAGCTATTTCTACATTACTAGTAATGTTATTAACAAAGGTCTCCATTGCAAATTATTTTTATAGCTACAAGCCCACCCATAGTTTCAAAATTGTAGATAATTTCTAATATATCTTACTTATGATATTTTTGTACCAATGGAAATTATAACACAATTGTCGATCGTAATATAGTCATTTAATTATGACATTTTTCATAATTTTAAAAGATGTAAAAGACTATATTTACAATAAATTTGACAGTTTTCAAAGATTAATGCAAATCTATGTTGGAAATAAGGGAAAACCTTTAAATGGAAGTTACAACATGTAAACATTGTTGTTATGTTACATAAGTCCATAAAGGAAGGTGGCAGTTGTTGCAATGAGGTATGAGGAAACCCTAGCTAAGGAGGAGGAGGATGTCCAATTAGTGGACTGCTTTGAGCACATTAATGAAGGTGTCAAGGCTTTTGTACCCTCAAGGACTTTTAAACAAGGGCCTTGGAATTATGTGTTAGAGTAATATTGTTGGTGACCCAAGGGGTCCTACAAACTTCACTTATAAAAATTTAGGTTTTGCAAACTTGATGGTAAAGCATGTCACATTAGTTCAATTGATTAAAGTCAAAATGCACATTTTGTCATCAATGGTGGGAAGGAGGCGATCCATGTGAAGGAGTATCTTAGTTTTGGATCCAAACCTAGAGGAGTTAATGGAATTTCTAGCAAGGATGAGTTTTCAAATCATACGACCTCTTGGCAGTCAAAGGGAATTTATTTATGGTGATCATATGTTGTGGACATCGAGAAAGGACTCAAGTGCAATGTGAACTATAAGACTCTAGTGGTAGTTGATTCTATGAGGGAAGGGGGTTTTGTTGGAGGTTGTCTAGATTTTTTTGTTTTATTATAAGGGTACCCTTAAACTTGAAATTTTTTGGGAAGACTTCAGTTCTAGGGCCAAAAAATTAAAGAAGGTGATCAAGAAAAAATATAATAGGGTAGGGATGGTTGTTAGAGAGGATATATAAGTTAGTCAGGTCTTGTCACTTGTGAGGAAAGCCTTTATTTGTCATTAAGTATGTATATACCAAAGGATTCTTAAATAATTGGATGCAAACATTTTAGGCTCTTATTATTAGGCATGGATCTTGATTCCATATCTTAATCAAATGTTGGATAAGCTTTTTCAATTTAGAGGTGGATGCCATGATCATTTTAGGAAGTAAATGGTTTTGGGAATCACATTTTTTATCCATGAAATATTGGCTTCCACATTTTAACTTGCAGTTAAGGTGACCAACGGGTCCCCACTTGGGTCAATGTTTTTGTTTTTCCTTTAGAATTTTGGGATGATTCATTCCTAAGTGAAATGGGGAATTCTTTCGGCAAGACCATGATGGTGGATACATACATAAATAATGTTTCCTACATGGTTGCCTTGGTTTTGGTGGAAGTTGGTCTTAAGGAGGCTTTAGCTGACAACATGGACTTTTTGGTGGGTTATATTATATATACACAAACCATAAAATATTTTAATGTCCCCGTTTGTTATGTCCATTTTCATTGTTATGAATAGGTTGTTATAGATTACTCAATTACATGGTAGAGTCCACCAATAGTTTTATTTATTGGATTTATTTGGAAGGGAAGGTCGCCTATGGTTTTGTTTATTTAAATAGAAAATGTGTAGTCTTAGAATTGAAGTACACATCACGATGCTTTTAAATTCAACTATGTGCAATTTAAAAATGGTAAAGTGGAATATTTTAGTGAAATGGTATCTATGCTAGAGCATTGAAAGTGTATGCACCTCCATGAAACAGAGTGACTCGAGGTAGGTTGTAAATGAATATAATATTCGATGACATTTTTCATTTTCCCCGATGAAGGTGTATGGTATCATTTTTTCTATACCATTTATTAAATATTATGTGGGGTTGTGTTTGTATTTTCAAATTGAAGCAACTTAAAAGTAATTGTGTGTGTGTGGGTGTGCCTATATGTAGGTCAAAAGGAATCGCCATGAAATTAAAGCTATCATATTACATCACCATGTTCGTCTTCACCTCGTCTTCCTCTAAAATATGCACTTAATAAAACCCAAGCCTTAAATCCAACTTTGAGAGCACCTTGGCCTTATGAAATTCATCAAAACAACCATGAAAAGTGGTAGATGGATACCAATTCCTTATTGTCTACTTGTAAGATGTCAAATAGTCTAGGTACATCCTCAATTCTTGTGTGTTCTTCTTCTTCTAGAATAGTATCAGGGCACCATATGAGGACCTTGAAGGTTGTATTAAACCTATATAAATTAACTCTGTCGATTGTCTTCTTCACTTATGGTTGGGTGCTCTTTGTTGCTTAGCTTGGTTTATTGTCACCAATTTGGACCAAATGAACCTCCTATGCCTTCATCTCGGCCTTAATTCATTTCATCTCCCTTTGTTCCATGGAAACCTATGATCCATGTGCTTCTTGTTGAATCCTGCTCTGATACCATGTGTCCCATCGATAGAATTCTAGCTCAAGTCATCATGATACTTCATCTTCCCTAGTTGCGTGGCATGATGGTCATACATCTTAGTGACTTGGGTAGGCCAAGCCATACACACCTAGAATATGCCTCGCATTTGCACTTAGTCTTATTACAAGTTTTATCTCTTATATTTACTTTCCTTAAACCTAATTGCTCCTTGTAAAGAAACAAACATACACCATGCAACAAAATATACAAAAGTAAATATAGTTATTATGACTTGGGAAGCCCAAATTGGCCTAAAACCCATGGTTTTACAAAGAATATAGCAAGGAGCCAAAGATCGTACAAATAATATAACCCTATAGTTATGTGATTCTCAAACACAAGTTTGTGTCATCAACAATGTAAAATTTGAAACATGAACTATAAACTCAAAATGAGAACTCTAGCCAAGAAACCCAGGAAAAACATGAAAAACAACACGAAAACGAAAAGCATTGATAATGGAATTATATATATATATATATATATATATTCAGGGTAATTTTTCAACATTTTTAAAAATGGCAATAAAAGCTAATAAAAACCAATTTTTTGTGCGAAAAACACCCTGAAAACAAAAAGTGTTAATATTGAAATAACATCATTTTTCTTTAGGATCGACACGGACCTGTAGAAAAAATAAAATAAAACAAAAAAAAATTATTTAAATAAATAAAAATGAAAAATACAAAAAAAACAAAAATTTAAATATTGAAAAAATAAAAACACAAAAAGTTTAAAAAATGATAAGAAGTAAACAAAAATGTATTTTATATATATATATATATATATAAAATTTAAAAGTATGACAAAATAAAAAACATATAATAATAATAATAATAATAATATGCTAAAAACACTTAATTTAAAAAAAAAAAAAAAAAATTAAAAGATTACCCAAAATAAAAATTATAAAAAATTAAAAAATATATATGACAATTTAAAAAATAAATAAATAAAAACATTAAAATAAACGAATAATACATTATAATAATATTAAAAAAAAACCTACCCAATTTTTTTTAAATAAAAATAAAACATTACCAAAAAAACAAAATTACAAAAATTAATGATTAAAATTATAAAAAAAACCATTAAAAAAAAATTAAAAATAAAACATTTAAAAAACATAATAAATAAACAATTAAAAAAAACCATATAAAAAACTATAAAATTAAAATTATGGCTCTACGTGGCCAGGGCGAGGGAGGACCTCCCATGTCCTGCTCGTCTAGTGGGTGGGGTAGGCGGGGCTGCAACCAACACCCCGCCCCCTACCCCGACGACCAAATGGGCCTAGGGCGGGGAGGCTCGATTCTCAGAATCAGGCCTCCCCCACCCTCGCCTCATTAGGGCATAATTTTTTGATTTTATATATATATATATATAGATATATATATCTATATCTATATCTATATCTATATCTATATCTATATCTATATCTATATATATATATATATATATATATATATATATATATATATGTTAACAAAGTCGGTTACTGGATTTCTATTCCAAAAAGAAGAAAAGGAGGGAGACATGCTCCCATTACATCAAGCCAAAATGGGTGAAAGCATCCTAAAAGAGAAACAGAGGGGCCAACAGTCCTTAGCTTCCAAACTCTTCCCATTTTGTTTATGAGATTACTAATTGTACTATCCTTATAAATACTTACATACTGATTCAACAACAATTTACACCTACAAAACATAAAGAGCTACTAGCGACAAGACTTAACGGTATTGATATGCTTGAGGCATTTATGATTATTATTTTTTGACTGTAGGTTCCTGATGGTCTTGAGGCCAATTCTTGTTGCTCGGAACGTTGGAGTTTTCTCCGATCTGACTAATAAGTAAGCTCTTTAGATAATTAATTGTTTCCTCCAAATGCCTGCATTTGTGTTTTAGCGCAAACATATCTTTCCTTTGTTCTTATATTTATCTCTTTAGAAAGGGATTCTCATATTTTGCTTCATATTTGTAATCTTTGACTGTTTCTTTGACCTGCTCAATCATGAATTTGTTTGCTCAACAAACTGCACACTTTTTGCACTTTGGAACATTTGCAAGCAGATTCTGGTCCATATTTTGGAGGGAGAGGGCTTTATATGTTTTTGTTTGTTTGTTATTTTTTAATTGTTTTGTATGTTTTTTTATGTGTTTTTATTTTTACTTTAATTTTTTTACTATTTTTTTTTCTTTTTCTTTTTTAATTTAAAAAAATAGTTTCAATGTTTTTTTAATGCTTGTATTATTTTTAATTTTTATCTTTTAGATTTAATGCCAATTTTTTTCTGTTTTTAATTTTTGTTTTCAAGGGTTTTTTTTTTTTGTTTTTGTCTTTGTTTTTTAATTGTATTTTTATTTTATTAATTTACTTAAAAGTTTATGTGAAATATTTTTTTTTGGAAAAAAAACTTCAAATTTTATAACTTTTTGATATAAAATTCATAAAATTTCCTATTTAAAAAAAAAATAAAAAAATAAAATTATTTAACATGTCATTTTTAGTGGAAAGATATGCAAAGTGTATATTTTTTGTCCAGTGTTTAAAATTATTATTTTAGTGACAATTATTTTATGTGTATTGAAGTATTAATTAATGATATATAAATATATAAAAAAATCCTAACCTTAAAATATTAATGCTAATGAAAAACAAGAAGATGAATAAGACAATTTAAAAAACGGTTAAATATTCAACACTTAGAAAGAAAATTGTGCATACTTAAGACATAAGAAAATTTAAAGTGTCAAAAATACGCCTTAAAAAATTGTTATGTTTTTCAAAATCCATGAAAATCACCAACATTTAAAAAAAATAATCCACAATTAATATATTAGAAAATTTAAAGTGTTAAAAATAAACTCGATAAAAGAAGTGGTTGATGTTTCATCAACACTTTTCAAAATCGGCATGAAAATCATCAATATTGTAAAAAAAATTGTTCACATTTGATACATAAAAAAATTAGAGTGTCAAAAATATGCTCCAAAAAAAAGATGTTCTGAATCAACACTTTTCAAAATTGGTTGATTTTTTTGCTACATCAAAAAAATGGATAATTGATACGGTTCCCATTTCAAAGTTTACATTGTTCATCTCTGATGAATGATACTTATACAAGATTGTTTACATGACCCCACACATCCAACTTGTACTCCACTAGACTGGAGCACACAAAGAGGTTCCAAATGTGTGAACTTTCCCTCTCCTTCTTTGCTTATCCAAGACTCACACCGTGTGAACTTAGCCTTCCTTTCCTATGGTCATGTGCACCTCTTGTGCGAGCCCTTCACTTGTGCAACTTGCCACTTTTAACTTGTTGAATGATCTCCTCGCCACTCGTTCCACTTACATATATACAAGTGTGAAGCTTGGTTGGAACAACTAATGCACCTCTTTCCATCCATTGATTGTATCACCTTTGCACACCCACATATTGTTGGTTGTAGGATTTGTTTGACTAATGAACCAACATCAATTTTCAATCTGGGGTTTGTAGACTTCGAGGTGCAACACTGGAAATGCCAGAGAAAGACCTTGAAAACCTGCAAATCAAATCCTTACCCTGACTTGTTCATCAACACCCTTCTATGTTCTTGCAAACACTATCAAACTCTTGATCTAGTTCCTAAAAATCAATCTGGCATTTTATTAGAAACAAACCCTAATTAACAATCAACTGTAAACATAATCATTAACTTCTTAATTAACTAAGCAAGCCAAACATAAATATTGTCTTGACAAACTGGAAAAATTCAAGAGTGAAAACCCTATACAATCCAAGCACTTATAATGCTAATCAAAGCACTTAAATCATAATGAATGATAAAACCCTATTTGAGAATCCGCCGCTCTTGTTTTATCCCCACTCAACTCTATGTGAAATCAAAACAAATTCAAGGATGGACTCAAATATGCCTAAGGTACTATTGATTGAACCAAATGCATTAATTGGAAAGATAAATATTGTATGCATAAAGAAAGATATACTCAAACTTGCAAACGCACTCCAAAAAATGGCATACCTCAATCAATCATAAATGAAAAAAACTTTATATTACCAATGCACATGCAAAGAAGGCACCAACGGAAAAGTACTATGAAACCATAGAGATGCAAATCAATATCACGCAAGTAACTATTCAGAACAAGGCTATAGGTATATAGTTCAAATGATTAAAGTCTCATTTTTCCAATAGTCATTTTCTGTAACCATTGTTCATCAAATGTTATAAGTGCATTCCTCACATAAATGTAGATCATTTTTTCAAATGATTAAATATACAAGTGTAGAAATTATCATTGTAGATTAAGCTGATTAGGTAATGTACTGAAGAAAAATACATAATCTACTTCTACAATCAAACTTGCAGAAGCTTAATCGATTTTGAGCAAGATCAAACAGAACACATATAACATAGAAGAAGATTCAATCACACATGAAACACAGAAGAATACTTTGGGGAAAGCCTCAGCTAAAAACCCGTTATTTGTATTATCATACAAGTGGAAATATCTCAGGATTACACAAAGTTTTAGCTCTCAATCTATCCAGCTCTTAGTACAATCCCTCACTGTTGCTCATAGACAGAATAGACAACACATATTCCTTCTCCTCTGTCCTTCAAGCCTCCTATTTCCTTGTGCATTTTCCCCTGGGTCCTCCAGTTGTAACTTGTGAGATTCTCACCTCACACGCTGCTCTAACCTTTGTAGTAATTGCGCAATCCTCAAGGAATGAATTCCTTTTGCATGCAAGAGATATTCACATGGGAATATTCTAGTAACTGATAGTACATTGTCCCTGCCTTTAATCTCAACTGGGCCTTTGTCTGAACTGACATGCATGAGTTATTTATGAGAGAATATTCAGTTATCTGGAGAACACTAGTTACATGCATGCATGCATTAACTGACTAAACTCACAATTAGTTCCACAAACTGTTTGGAACTAATTTAACTGGACTTAACTCAGTTAACTGAGCTAACTAATTGCAACTCAAATAAAACTCATTCTTATCTCCTTAATTAAGGGATAACTTCCTCAATCAAAGGGATAACTATTGCATGTCTTCCAAAAGACTTCATGTTTGAATTTCTTCAACTAATTAACTCAAGATGAATTAATTAATTATTTTTCAAACAGCTAGTGAGACTAAATTCGAATTTTAATTCTCAATTTTAATTCAAGGACAAATTAAAATTGGAATATATCTTGAAATTCTATCTATAGCAATGTTATTTTTAGCATTTCTTGTTGCTATTTTCAACACTCCCTCTCAACAAGAAAGGGATTATCTGTCACCTCGATCCTGTCTCTATGGAACTTGAATTTACACTTTGACAATGCCTTAGTCAAAATGTCAGCATCTTTCTCCTCGGTCGAAATATACCAACAACATGATCCTCCTCGCCACATAGTCCCTGAGATGATGATACCGAATGTCAATATGCTTGGACCTGTCATGAAATACTGGATTCTCGAAGAGTTTGATACAACTTTGATTATCACAATAGATCACAGTTGGATCCATCCTTTGATCAAACAAACCAACTAGAATTTTCCGCATCCAAATGGCGTCACATGATGCCTGACTTGCATCGATGTATTCAAACTTTGTTGAGCTGAGTGCAACCGACCTCTGTCTCCTGTTGTACCAAGAAACTGCAGTTGAACCAAGGTTGAAAATTCCTCCTGATGTGCTCTTCTGATCTAATGGACTCCCTGCCCAATCTGCATCTGTGAAGCCCTGTAGCTTCACTCCATCTGACCACCTGTACCATAATCCATACTGAGATGTGCCTCTGAGGTATCTCAAAACATGCTTAGCTTCCTTCCAAAATAGCTTGGTAGGCTGAACCATAGCTTGACTCAGCTGGTTCACCGCGTAGCACAAATATGGTCGTGTGTTCACTAAGTACATCAGTGAACCCACAATTTGCCGATACAAAGTAGCTTCTACTACTCTTGACGTAGCATCCTCCTTCCTCCAATTACCTGCTAGAGGAGTCTGCATGGGCTTGCACTTCTCTATGTGTAATATCCTAAGTATCTCATTGGCATACTTGCCTTGATACATAAACACTTCCCCATCCTTCTGCCACACTTCCATGCCTAGAAAGTAGTGCATGAGACCCATGTCTTTCATCTCGAACTCTGTTGCAAGGTCCTCCTTGCAAGACATGATCAACTAGTCATCACCTGTCAATATCAGATCATCAACATAAAGAACAATGATCAACTACTTACCTTCCACCATGATGTGGTACAAGTTTGCATCCGCTTCACTCTTTGTGAAGCCCAACTCAATGAAGTAGTTGTTGATCCTGGTGTACCAAGCACGAGATGCTTGCTTCACCCGTACAAATCTCTCTTGAGTCGGCAGACGTGCGACTCATGATCGAAGGTCTCAAAACCTTACGGCTGCTCTATGTACACCTCTTCCTCAATCTTGCCATTGAGAAATGCAATCTTCACATCCATTTGATGGATCTTCCAACCCATCTATGCTGATAGTGCCAACATCGATATGATAGATGAGTACCTTGCTACAGAAGAAAAAGTCTCATCATAGTCGATCCCCTCGACCTGTGAGAAACCACAGGCAACAAACCTTGCCTTATGTTTCTCCACACTACCATCAACAACATGCTTTACCTTGTAAAGCCAACGAGAACTCACAACTGACTTGCTCTCCAGTCTTGGAACAACATCCCAAACATTGTTCTGAACTATGGAGTCATACTCCTCCACCATAGCATCAACCCAAACTGGCTACTGCACTGCTTCCTCAAAGGAAGATTGTTCAGTCTCTACACGTTCCCCAACAAGGGCCATGTAACCAGTGTACTGCTCAGGTGACCTCCTTTGTCTGCGCTGAGAAAATGGTGCTTCCACAATCTCTCTCGCATCCATCAACAATCTATTAGCCTCCCTTGTGTGTTTCCGCCCCTCTCTGGAAGACTCTGCATGAGTGGATGTCTCCACTCCTGAAACCTCTGCATGCGCCTGCACCGCATCAGTCTGAGGCTCCTCCTCCTTAGGAACCAAAAGCTCCTCCTCTGCCTGCAACTTGAGCTCCCTCTCAAGGGAAACTCGAATGGCCTTCAGCTCATCAAACTTAAGATCTCTGTGAACCACTGTCCTCTGACTAGTAGGCAAATACACCCGATAGTTGTGGGGAGTATCAATGTACCCCACAAGTATCCCCAACTCTGTTGTCAGCGCTAGCTTATTTCGAGCATCCTTGGTCACATGGCAATAAACTGATGAGCCAAAGATTCTGAAGTGACCCATATTTGGTCTCTTCTCGGAGAAATCTTCCTCTGGTGTCTTCATCCCAAGTATGCAATGTGGGCTTCTATTATGCAAGTAAACCGCTGTGTTGCATGCCTCAGCCCACAAATAAAGTGGTAGGCCTTGGTCATGCAGTGTCACTCGAGCTGCCCCCACAATCGGTCTGTTCTTCCTTTTGGCCACCCCATTTTGCTATGGGTTATGAGGTGCCCTTAACTCCCGTTTAATTCCTTCTGCTGCACAAAAGTCCTTAAACTCTTGAGAGACATACTCTCCACCATTATCGCTTCTTAAGGCCCTGATCTTCTTCCCTGATTATTTCTCAACCAATGCTTTGAACTCACAAAACTTTGAGAAGGTTTGATCCTTCTTCTGCATGAAATAGATCCAGCATTTACGAGAAAAATAATCAATGAAAATCACATAATACCTTTGTTTAGCGGTGGAGGCTATCGAGAATGGTCCACACACATCTGTATGAAATCGCTCCAAGATTGCTTCAGCTCAACTGTCTCGATCATGAAAGGAAGATTTTGCATACTTACCCAAAGTACAACCTTTGCATGTGTCCACTTACTCAATTTTACCTTTGGGAAGTCCGGTAGAAATCTGCTGCATTATCTTCAAGGCCCCATGATGCAAGTGGCCCAACCATCTATGCCATAACTCGCCAATATCTTGGCTTTGCACCAATTCTTCTTTGGAACTCAATGCAGCACAGTCATCTACCTCCAGCTTGTAGAGATTCTTCACTCGAATCCCAATCCTCTTGGTCTGACCCGTGGCTATGTGTCTCAGGAATGCCTTTCCTTTACTGAAGACTACATCATAGCCTTTGTCTTCCAACATCGCGACCGATACCAAGTTTTTCTTCAGTCCAGGCACATACTTTACATCAGTCAGGGTGAGAGGAGCTCCATGCTCCCTCTGAAACACAACCGTACCTTCACCTGAAACATGGTACTTTCCATCATCGCCCATCTCTATGTGCATCTGGAGGTCTTTCTCCTCCAAGGTACTGAATAAACTCTTATCGTCGATCATGTGGAATGAGGCTCCACTGTCCAGGTACCAAACACAACCCACCATCAATGAAACCATGCATGCGATGAGGGTAAAATCCAATTCGAACTGTGAGGCCAGTGCCTCACCTTCTGATCCTTTCGAGGATCCCTTCTTGGATTTCTTCAATGGACAATTAGTTGCATAATGGCCCACCTCATGACAATTAAAGCATCTCACTTTAGATTTGTCAATCTTCTTCCCTCCATGGGAAGAAATCAATTTGGAATGGGAAGACTTCCCTTTCCCTTTCTGTACCTTACTTGCTAAGGCTAGATTTTATTCATCATCATGCTTAGATGAAGAACCATCTCTGGTGCTTCTTCTGATCTCCTCCTGCATCAGATCCGACCATAGTCGTTCCCAATCTGGCAGTTTCTCTCTTCCATTCACTGAGTCCTGGTAGCTATGCCAGCTCTTAGGAAGACCGAGGAGAGCAAGACTCACCATATCATCATCGGCTGTCGTGATTCCTACACTTCCAAGCTCATCTTTGCAGATGGTGAGCTTGTTTAGATATGTAGAGATCGTGTCGCCATTTTCACACTTGATTTTCCAAAGCTTGTCCTTCAGCGCCAGCTTCCCCTGGTTGCTGATGTTCTGATATAGGTCCTTCAATGTCTTCTAATTTGAAAATGGAGTCTCCTTCCCATGGAGACTCGAGACAATATGGTCTCGAACTCCCTCTAGAAGAATCCTCCTCATTGTCGCCACACATTTCTTCCATTCTGCCAATTCTTGGGAATTATCTGCTGCTGGCTTGGGAATTATCTTGATCAATTAAGTCCTTCAAAGCATTGTCTTCTAGTACCGCTTCCATTCGATCCTTCCATGCTATGTAATTCGAGCTGCCATCCAGGGAATACTCGAGTCTCAAGCCATTGAACGCTATTGGTGAACTTTGAGATGTGATAAGAAATTGATTTTGTACCTACAATCAGGAACTTCAAACTTCTCCCTTCTCCCTTCTTTGTATATTTTTCTCCGCTTTGATCACCTTTGCTCTGATACCATGTAGAAATTTTCACTGTAGATTAAACTGATTATGCAATGTACTAAAGCAAAATACTTAATCTACTTCTACAATCAAACTTGTGGAAGCTTAATCAATTTTGAGCAAGATCAAACAGAACAAATATAACAGAGAAAAAGATTCAATCACACATGAAACACAAAAGAATACTCTGGGGAAAGCCTCAGCTAAAAACCCCGCTATCTGTATTATCATACAAGTGGAAATATCTCAGGATTACACAAAGCTTTAGCTCTCAAGCTATTCAACTCTCAGTACAATCCCTCACTGCTGCTCATAGACAGAATAGACAACACATATGCCTTCTTCTATGTCCTCCAAGCCTCCTATTTCCTTGTGCAGTTTCTCCTAGGTCCTCCACCTGTAACCTGTGTGATTCTCACCTCACACACTGCTCTAACCTCTGTAGTAACTGCGCAATCCTCAAGGAATGAATTTCTTCTGCATGTAAGAGATATTCACATGGGAATATTCTAGCAACTGATAGTACACTGTCCCTGCCTTTAATCTCAACTGGGTCTTTGTCTGAACTGACATACATGAGTTATTTATGAGAGAATATTCAGTTATCTGGAGAACACTAGTTGCATGCATGCATGCATTAACTGACTAAACTCACAATTAGTTCCACAAATTGTTTGGAACTAATTTAACTGGACTTAACTCAGTTAACTGAGCTAACTAATTACAACTCAAATATAACTCATCCTTATCTCCTTAATTAAGGGATAACTTCCTCAATCAAAGGGATAATTGTTGCATGTCTTCACAAAGACTTCATGTTTGAATTTCTTCAACTAGTTAACTCAAGATGAATTAATTAATTATTTATTTTTCAAATAGCTGGTGAGACTAAATTCTCATTTTAATTCAAGGACAAATTAAAATTGGAATATATCCTGAAATGCTATCTATAACAATGCTATTTTTAGCATTTCTTGTTTCTATTTTCAACAACAAGCTCTTATAAATCGAATCAACAACAGTGATTAGATATACAACATTGGTGAATTGAACAACCACACAAATAAAATATGCATGATTTGTTTCTTATCAATGCAAAATGAATCAAATAATATCATAGGGTTTTCATGTAAAACTCAACTCAAATGGTGGTTCCAAATCACACTTTTAATATTTTGTAACTAGGGTTATTATGGTAACAAGCTTCAGATCAAATAAATATAAATCAAGACACAATACTCTTCAACCCTCGATAGGCCTATTACCTCATTCAATGATAACTGAAGGTCTTGTTATATCATTTCCAACCCAGCGTACTATTTAGACAAAAGGTATCAAGTACCCACAAATCTGCTCTACCTATAATGTGATAGAGGCTTTAGGGTTTGAGAGGTCTCTAGCTCTTGTGTCAATATTGACTCAAGAGTTGTATATCTAGATATTGCTTTACGATATCTTTGTATCACTACTTCATTACAATACCACAAATCTTCAACAAGACTGAAACCTTAAGATAAAAATCACATCAAGTGTTGGAAAAATAAATCACCTCTAAGAATGCAAAAATGTCTTACTATAACTTAAGGTTTATGTTCACACAGTCAAATATATGCAATGTTTTCAAAGATATTTATCACACTTATAAATTCAATCTTCTAGATCTCGTCGTCCTAATCGCAGTGGTGTGAACGGTTCGTCAAACCGAGTTTGTATGTGAAAGTTAGAAGCAATCAAAGTTCGGTTGATTTTTGCTCACTAGGCAGGCTTAAGGAGGCCGCAAGTTGGACAAAATCCGGCCACCAGATTCTGGCCAACCTGGGTCATATTCCAAGCGAATTTGTGGCTTGGTTAGTTTGACTCCTTCGATCAAATTTTAAATTTTTTGAAAAAAGGCCTTGTGATTAATTAAAATTAAAAATATATATATATATATATATAAGGGAGGTGGTGGGCCACCACCCCCACCACCCCACACCTCATATAACAATATGTCATAATTTGAGGGGCCGGTGGGAGTTGGACCCACAGCCGGCGGGAGGCCCAGCCCTGCCCATGTGGTGGCCCCATGTGACAAAAACTACAGTCAACACACTTAATGCGCCTAAAAAAAAAACGTTTAAACCACACCCAAATGTGCGTCGTTCCTCGTACCAGCATTATAGAAGTTATGGGGGCGGGCCGCCCAATGCGGACCCGACCCCCCATTCAAATTCATTTCAGTCTAAAAAATAGTAATGTAATAAGAATAGGGTGGTGCGAGATTTGACCCCCCAACCCCTCCTCAACCATTTTCCATCTTTACCACTATGCCAAACTAATTACATGGGAATATCTGCCCGGAGAAACTTATATAAACCCAGTTTTCTTAATGCACAGGGGAGATGGAGGAACCAGGAGCTGGTACAGATTTCGAGACAGACAAGGCAGAACCTTGACATGCATTTCGAGGCAGAATATTCTTTGATGCCCAAAGATTCTCTGGGGAGGTAAAAATTATTTTTGTCAGAATATAACCAAGTTTATAGTCAATTTTCTTAGATTTTTGCAGGGAACGTTATGGCGAGGTTGGATTCGCCTTTTGAGCAACATTTTTGCAGATTCCCAGTGGAGGAGAATCTTTGAGGAATCTTGAGGGAATCTTCCAGATTCCTTGGAGGCCAAAATTCGCCAGAGTCAGAATGCAACCAACTTCATACTCATTTTTCTCAGAATTCCGCAAGGAACCTAATGGCGCAGTCAGTATCCTGATTTGAGCAGTAGATTTGAAAAGGACCCAGAGGAGGGAATCTTTGAGGAATATAGGGGGAATCTAAAAGATTCCTTGAGCCCCAGATTCGCACTTTCTCAGAATTCAAAAATTCGACAGTCGATTTTGCACTATTTGACGCCACAAATCTGATGGTGTGTTCAGATTTTTCATTTTCTCATTCTATTCTTCAGCCACTTTTCTAAGTGGAGTGCAGGTGTCAGCATTTATGTGCGAGCAGCCATTTCCATGAGATTGATGTCGTGAGATCGATGGCACGAACAGCTTAAGCAGTTTGACATCCACTTCTTCAGATGGCCCCTAGATGTGAGTTATATGTAGTGTGGTCATGTACTTCTTTTGCTATGCATTGTGTTGCACAAATCCCTATTGATGTTTGATGTGGGATCTTGTTTCTTACTTGTTTTCATGATTCCTGCTTGATGTGACGCGGACTCATCTGTGTGATGTACTTGTTGTCATGATTCGTCATGTTATGTTTTGAGATCCCTTTGTTGTATGTTGATGGGATACTCATGTTGTCGTCATGTATGTTTGCATTGAGGTCCCTTTTATGCCATGTTGGCGGGATGCTCATCATGCATGAGTTTGTGTCATACTGATAGGAGTCTTTTGACTGAGAGTTCCTGTAGTGGAACATCTCTTGGAGCCACTCCTACATGAGGGAATTTTCCTTGTATGATAGCGACATCACCTCTATGTACATCATCACTATTGACAACACTTAATGCAGTGGCCTACACCATCTTGACACTGGGGCTCGGAGACGTAGTCCCTCCTGGACGAACTCCGTTATCAACGTCTTGTTATTTCATGTGCTGATGATTATCACGTTCCTCTTCTTTACAACATGCAGATGTATTCATTTATGTTCTTTTAAAAATGAAATTTAACACATCACGAAAGTCAAAGATATTGGAAGGTTCCTTCGTCACACCCGGACCTGGATCAAGTGGTATCAGAGAGATCTTTGCGTGGATGTGAATTGCAACGTGAACAATGGAACGTGCAGCGACAGAGGATGAAAAAGCAATGTACGAGACCATGCTCAAAATTTCCAAAAGGGTGGAAATAATGTATGAAACTCTACAGAAAGAGACAAAGGAAAAGGAGTGATTGCAACTTCAGTTGTGAGCCACGGAAGAGGCCTTGGAAGAACTGAAGCACAACAAACATAATCTTCAAACAAAGAATTTTGAATTGAAGATGCGTCTACATGAAGAGAAAGAGGAGAAACAAATTTTGCTATGACGACGATAAGCAAAGGACGAGGCCTTGGAAAAGCTGCAGTGTGACCCATGTGAGGTAAAATTAATTCTTTGAATTCGTGTATGTGTCTTGATGATGATTTCGTTGTTTTTGAAAATCATACCACAGGAATTGGCTCCAAACTATTGAAGAGAATGGGGTATGAAGGAAAAGGCTTGGGAATTAATGGCCAAGGCATTGTCAACCCCATCAAAGTGCAAGAATTACCCTGTCAGGCAAGACTTGGGTATGTCAGAAAGGAAGTTGAGGAATGCACCGAGACAACTAGCGAACCACCAACAACAGATGATGAGAAGCCCTCATCAGTTCTTTCCAAATCGACAAAGGAGGTAAAATATGTTGATTTCCTTTCAGTTTCGTCTTCACATAGTATGATTTCTGTTGGATATTTGGAGATCCCAATTACAGGGACAAACATGAGGCTCCTTTCAAGGACGAGGCACGAGGAGGAAGAACAACTTGGTGTTAATAACCAAGGCATAGATCAACCATTGGAGGTTGTGCAGAGACCTCAATTTGCAGGCGTGGGGTACACCAAAGGAGAATGCTTGAAGGTGTTAGATTCTTCCGAGACATCGTCGAAATCATCAAGGAAAGAGAATGTTGGGAAAACATCCCCATCATTCCATGACAATTTCCATTGCAGGGAAAGAGTTGAGACAAGCTCTCATCACCATCCTTACACCAGAGACAGCAAGGAAAGGTATAACCACTCTTGACATTCGAATGTTCATTTCGATTATAATCATGTTTTTAATGATGAACATAAAACATGGCATCAAAAGACATGTGCCTTTTGTGGATTACGTAACCATACATTTTTTAAGTGTTGGAAAAGAATGGTAGCACACAAAAGGAGGAGGCGTGAAATGCCCTCTCAACAGCAAGTAAAGAAACATGTTAAACAGATATGGAGGAAGAAGACCTAGTGCAGTCATTGTGATAGTAGTGGCCATCAAAGAGCCACTTGTTGGAGGCTCCATCCAGAGCAGCGCCTTAAAAACAAAGTGTCGGTGCATGAACCAGGTGAAGCAGTTGGTCGACCATTGAATGCGCCACAAGGAGGCAAACCATTCACCTTGATAAGTGAAAAATGGTTTCTAAATATGTTGTCTTGTCATGGTCGTGCTTTTGTAAATCATTTGTTGCATTTTAAAGTGTAAAAGTGATGATGTGTTTTCCATCACTTGTTCAACAACAATGACGTCTGTTATTATTTTGAGTTGCATTTTACACTCTGACAGTGATGTTGTGTTTTCATCACGTGTCAAAGAAAATATTGTTTGGCCTTATTGTTGTAAATCATGTGTTGCAGTGATGATGTGTTTTCCATCACTTGTTGAAGCAACAATGGTATGTTGGCCTTGTTTTCGTAGCTAGGGTATTGTGTCCATCTTGTTGTAGACTTGACCACCGAGTATGTGTTATAAACTCGTGGCAAGTTTAGGACGCTTGGGTCACTAGTTGGTCATGAAAGTCAAGCATGTAATTTGCAAAACAATGTACTAGAGGTTGCAGGTGTCGACTCATTGCTTAAGGCTTCGAAGAAAAAAGGTGAAGGAGATGGATGCAAGACTGTTCAGGACGCTTGTGATGCAGACAAGGTACAGAGAAGTTTCATATTGTTTATCATGCTTTTGGAGGACCAAAAGCTCCTCAGTGGGGAGGATTGATCCAGGTGACTCTAGAGACACACACAAGACAAAGAGGGCTTATGAACGCTCAAAAATCAACGTGATCATAATGATTTCATACTAGGACCAAAGCATAGATCTCGTCGTCTTGATCGCAGCAGTGTGAACATTCGTCAAACCGAGTTCGTATGCGAAAGTTAGAAGCAGTCAAAGTTTGGTTGACTTTTGTTTACTAGGCAAGCTTAAGGAGGCCGTAATTTGGACAAAATCCAGCCATCGGATTCTAGCCAACCTGGGCTAGATTCCAGGCAAATTGTGGCCTGGTTAGTTTGACTCCTTCGGTCAAATTTTAAAATTTTCGAATAAAAGGCCTTGTGATTAATTAAAATTAAAAAATATATATATAACGGAGGTGGTGGGGCACCAGCCCCACCACCCGACACCTCATATAACAATATGTAATAATTTGAGGGGCCGGTGGGAGTTGGACCCATGGCGAGTGGGAGGGTCGGCCCCACCCATGTGGCAGCCCCATGTGACAAAAACTATAGTCAACAAACTTAATGCGCCTCCCAAAAAAAACGTTTAAACCACCACCAAATGCACATCATTCCTCGTACCAACGTTACGGGAGTTATGGGGGTGGGCCGCCCAATGCGGACCCGACCCCCCATTCAAATTCATTTCAGTTTAAAAAAATAGTAATGTAATAAAAATAGGGAGGGGCGAGATTTGACCACCTAACCCCTCCTCAACCATTTTCCATCTTTACCACTATGCCAAAAAATTACATGGGAATATCCGCCTGGATAAACTTATATAAACCCATTTTTCTCAGTGCACGGGGGAGATGGAGGAACTAGGAGTGGGCACGAATTTCGAGACAGAGGAGGCAGAACCCTGACACGCATTTCGAGGCAAAATATTCTTTGATGCCCAAAGATTCTCCGAGGTAAAAATTATTTTTGTTAGAATATAACCAAGTTTATAGTCAATTTTCTCATATTTTCGCAAGGAATGCTATGGCGAGGTTGGATTTGCCTTTTGAGTAGCAGTTTTGCAGATTCCCAGCGGAGGAGAATCTTTGAGGAATCTTGAGGGAATCTTCCAGATTCCTTAGAGGCCGAAATTCGCCAAATTCGGAATGCAGCCAACTTCATACTCATTTTTCTCAGAATTCCACAAGGAACCCGATGGCGCAATTAGTTTCCTGATTTGAGCAGCAGACTTGCAAAGGACTCAGAGGTGGGAATCTTTCAGGAATCTAGGGGGAATCTAAAAGATTCCTTGAGCCCCATATTCGCACTTTCTCAGAATTTAGAAATTCGATAGTCGATTTTGCACTATTCAACGCCACCAATCTGATGGTATGTTCAGATTTTTCATTTTCTCATTCTATTCTTCGAACACTTTTCTAAGTGGAGTGCAGGTGTCAACATTTATGTGCGAGCAACCATTTCCATACGATTGATGTCGTGAGATCGATGGCACAAACAACCTTAGCAGTTTGACATCCGCTTCTTCATATGGCCTCTGGATGTGAGGTATATGCAGTGTGTTCATGTACTTATTTTGCTATGCATTGTGCTGCACAGATCCCTGTTGATGTTTGATGTGGGATCTTGTTTCTTACTTGTTTTCATGATTTCTGCTTGATGTGATGCAGAATCATCTGTGTGATGTACTTGTTGTCATGATTCGTCATGTTATGTTTTGAGATCCCTTTGTTGTATGTTGATGGGATACTCATGTTGTCATCATGTATGTTTGCATTGAGGTCCCTTTTGTGCCATGTTGGCAGGATGCTCATCATGCATGAGTTTGTGTCATACTGATAGGAGTCTTTTG